>JAOQML010000197.1:20115275-20147979 GCA_027568935.1 Erythroxylum urbanii | reverse complement strand
ATTTACAAATTTCGGAGTTCTGAGTAAGAAGTTATGGATGTTTGAAGATGGACTGTCGTTTTGAGGGGCTGGCCTCGTAGCTCCTCGCGAGCGCGAGTGCTCGCGGTCGCTAGTGCGTGCATCCAGCGCACGCCTCACGATCGCGAGGGGTCGTGAGCACTCGCATCCAGAGCACGCTTCGCTCTCGAGAGGGGGTCGCGAGCGCAAGCATTTAGCAGCGCCTCTCACCGCCGCGAGACAGTCGCAGTGCGATGCGGCATATATAAATTTTCTTATTTTTCCTTTCGAATTTTTGATCTCTCTCCGCTCTTTTGGCCATAACTTTTTCTTCCAACCTTCGATTGACCTGATTTTCGAAGCTTTGGTTTTCTAAGACATTTTTCTACCTTTCCATGCAATTTATAATTTTTTATATTATTTTTCAAAATTTATGGTTTAAATCAAAGTGAAGGGATCAGATATTTTTCTGAACCTATTTGAGTGTTTTGGTGTCGTTAGAACCTTAAGGCAATGAGAAACAAATATCATGAAGAAGTTTTATTGAAATTCCTTTATGGCCTACCATTATTTCGGATCAGGTAAGTGAAATGAGTTTGTTTTTGAGGTTTGACCTGGTGGGGAATTCTTCCCTTGTGGGATGCGCGTCCAGATGTCTCGTAGGACGTCGGGCGCGTGACTCGCCGGGGTGGGGTTCCAACAGTCTCAGAAAACTATTAATCTTACGAATATTCATTCTGTTGGCTTTGTTTTAACTGAACAACATAATAGTTAATTATTAGGAATAGAGGGGTAATAGAATACCTATTACCCTCAACCAAACAGCCTGTTAAAGTTTGTTCCATGATAATTCCTACGTATAGTTGTTTGTATCTCAGGATCTACACTAAATAAGTTCTTAGTATTACTCTAAACCATAAACTGACATATAGTCTTGGCCTAAACTAAGGAATTAAACTAACTAACAAAAAAAGTAAAGTAAAACAAATTAAATAAAGCAAAACAAACAAACAAAAGAAATGACTAGATTAATAAAACTCGAGTTTTCCTAATATCACCATCCTCAACAACGACGTCAAATAGTAGATTCACCTAACGCATGTTAGTTAATATTTAATACCGCAAGTGCATGATGTAGTTGTAGCTAGTACCGAAAAATATGGATTGATCCCACAAGGATGGTGAGTGCTAGTAATTACTATTACTTTATTATCTAGCCTATATATTGATTTTAGTTTTATTCAAGAAACTGAAATTTAAACAATTAAACTAAACAAGTAGCACAAATTAGGGAAAGAATTGCTGACACTAGATTAATTACCAATATCAACTAATTAGCATTTAGGCATTAAATCCCCCTAAGCTTTTAATCGATTGATTATTAGTCATGCAATTGGGTTGTTGATTTGTTGGACTATAGAGATTCCTAAGGTATGCTAGTACCTGATGTTGAGTCTAATAGTAACTAATTCTAAGGTCTCTACCAAATTAATCAAGTTAATACTTATAGAATTGCATTACTGCATTATGAATCCCTCTATTAGGTTTGAACCTAATTTAGAATATTTATGTTGTCCTATCTCTAAGATTGAAATCAACTCTTTCCAATTATCATGGATCTATTCAACCTAGGATTTCTCAATCACTAAGTATGAAATTAGATTAAAGTCTAATAAATCAGATTAATGAACAATCATAAAATAGATAATTAGATCGTAATAATCAATCAATTCAATTGCATTTATAAAATAATCAAAACATGTTAAGGTATTCAACTAAGGTTCATCTCGCCTAAATACTACCAGAAAAATTAGTTATACATCAACAAACACAAAATGATATCCATACAAATAGAAAATAGAAAATAGAATAGAAAATATTGAAATCATAATTCTAAATCCCCCTAATTATTCTCTATCGTGTATTCTGACAATGTAGACATCTGATCTTGTGTTTTGATGGATTTGTCAATAAAAATTCCCTCGTCTTTTACTCCTTAAGCTCTAAATCACCTCTAGAAGCACCTCAGAACATCTCAGAACAGTGCCAACTGCTTCCTCCTCTGATTTGCGTTTGAAACATCGAATTTATATAAAAACCTAGATTTTTAGGTTATGCATGATAGGTGCATCAGACCGTGCATAATTAGAATCCACCAAGTATTGCAAAAGTGCACTAACGTGCAAAATTGTAAGATTGCCCACTCATTCCAGATTGCTGATTTTCTGTTTTATACTGTAATTTTGCCTAAATTCTTCTCCTTTAAATCCATGAAGGCAATTATCACCTGCAAACATATTTGAAGCAAATTAAGTACTAAATATACAACAAAAGTATAAAATATCAAGCAAGAATACATTAAATATGGGAGTAAAATATAGTCAATTAACCATCTATCAATAATTGCTTCCTTTTTTATAATGATCGTAAAAAGTGCCATTTAGAGGATAATTATCTCTTATCTTAACCTTCTTCATTACTTTTGCATTGATTTTTAATTTTCTTGTTAATTTGACTCCTTTCATTATAACTTATTGTAAGATAATAGAAAAATTAGCTTGTCTTGTGTCTTTAATAAGAATAAAATGAATTTCAACATTCAGAAGCAAGATTTATTCTTCTTTAACTACAATTGTGGGTTTAGCTTCCTTGACAATTATTATTCCAGCTATTGTAACAAGCAAGTGTCTAGCTAGAACTATGGAATTTTTCATATTTTTTAATATTTAGAATATAGAAATGTGTTGGGAAAATTAACCCTATCAAATTTCCTCAATTACATTCTTCTTAACATCTCTAAGATTTTTTTATGAAGTTATCATTTAGATATATTACTCTCCTAGTATGTTTTATTTCTTATAATCTTAATATCTTTAGGATGGTATAAGAAATTACATTTAAACTTCCTCCTGATATTAATATATACATGACCAATATTTTAATAAATATTTAAAATCCATAAATAACTAATAAGTCTATATTTTAAACGTTTGTAAGGGTTAAATTAGTTTGTTATTTAGTACTTTTAGGAAATATTTCTATATGGAGTTATATGTTGTTTTCTTATTTTTTATTTTTTGTCTTGTAGTTGACAATTTGAGAGAAAGTCCCAAATTTGAGTGCAACATTATATATAGTTTTTTGATAGAGGAGATATTAAAGTTTATTAGAAGCTAATATGATGGACAATATGTTGAGCAAGTTTTAATCTTATAAAACCCTTAATATTCCACATGTTTATGGGTCGTAAGTGTAATATATTAGGTGTCGATACCACAAGGAACCAGTGAACTAATTGAATCCTAAGTTGTAAGTTGTTTAAGGCTTAAAGTGTAATTAAAATGAAAATAAAAATGAGCAGGAAATTAAGCAATTGAATATGGATTGATTGAAAATGAAATTGTTACTTAACACAAAGAAATCAAAATTAAACATAATCAATTAACAATTGGAAATTCACACAATGAAGATTAACCAATTATGAGAGAAGGGGATTTATCCTATCATTTAATGCTAACTTAATCACTTTTGAGTTAATCCGGTATCATTCCTAGAAGTTCAAGGGTTGATTACTCTCCCTCCAGTTATAATCATTTAACCTTAAATTATAAACCCTAATTGAATTGCATTATGGAATTTGAAATATCTTTATTAGCAAACAACCCAAAATAAGATCGTAAGTTCTCTAATAGACAATCGAGTCCTCACACGAGATCTCTCTTCTTATAAATTCTTAATTTTATTATTTGCATGATCTATTAGATTGTTTAACTCTCATTACCCAATCTAATCATTTTGCTATTGGTTATCTCTCTCAATTTATTAGTGAAGCATGCAAATACAATAAAAAATCATGATACCCAACTTATTAACATCAAAATTAATCAAATTAACATTGATTCAAGAACAAATCCTTAATTTAAAGAGTTTAGAACATTCTTAAACCCAAATTCATCATCATCACATCCATCTTATTCATCAAAATGAAAGAGATAATATGATGGAAAGAGAAATATGACTTGAAGTGGACTGGAATGACAACGGTAGTAGTAACTCCCTATTCCTCTCTCCTCTTATCTCTTCTTCTCCCTTCTTCTTTAGCTTCTTTCAAGATGTGGCAAAAATGCACACTCTCTTTTAGTGCTTATTTATTTTCCTTTTATTTTTGTCCATTTAGGGTAAAAACTAGGTTTGACCCAGGCCCAAATGTCTAAAATAACCCTTAAAAAGTTGAGTTTGAAAGCAGTCCCCACGTTTGTTATCTCACCTGCCATGATCGTGGTCATTGAGTCACGATCGTGGCACTTGAAATTTGGTTATGTCATGATTATGGCCTGGTCTTGTTTGACATCTAACATGATCGTGGTTAATGAGTCATGATCATGACCTGTGTTGATTGCTTCTATCACGATTGTGACTTTGACTCCTCCTCTAAGCTTTCTCCAAATCTTCTCTGATCTTCTTTACCTGGTCTCAAACACTAACAAACTCATCAAAACACCTTAAACACACAAAATTAAAGCCCAATAACATGCTATAAATCACATAACACTCCACAAACATAAACGCATAATCATACTAAAATAATTCTAAACCTAAACAAACACAATCTATCTAATTAACAACTAAAAACATATTAAATTACCCACTAACACATAATGCAACCTATAAATATCACAATACAACGCCAATACTATCTTGTGTTTGACTAGGCTTAGTTGCTCATAAGGAAATTAGCACTATACATAAAGTGAAACTAGCACTGGACTAAAATATATTTACACCTGTAGAGTTTTAGAAGCTATCCAACACCAGTCTAGGAACTGTAATAGGCATCATACTTGTAACATGCAATTCTAGGACATATAAAGACACAGTTCCATTTTATTATATAACCCTTTATATAAAAACTCTTATTAGGGTTAACTTGGGGAGTTTCTATAAAGATGTTACCACTTTTTTAGGTTTTCTTAATAGCAAAGAATGATTTAGAGTAATGATTATAAGGAGATCAACCATAACTTAGATACAATTAGGATATCTCATTCTGTCCTTTCTTTTATATTAAGATTGATTTATTTCTATTTTGTTTTCCTTATGATGAGTAGCTAATCCCTATTTAGGTTTAAGGATACAGTTTGTGATGTATATTCCAATTATTAATATATGAATTGTTATTGTTCAATTGAATTTATTCTCTTTACTCTTAATTGTTGGATTTGTAACTAGCCATCATAGATTTATTTATTAGAATTGAATGATGTACTGAGAGTTGAATTATAATTTTTGTATTAGGATAATAAACATTCTAGATTTAAAGAAAGAGATTTCCTAAACTAGGTGATAACTAAATGGATTAACTATTCTTAATGAGTTTGATTAGGTTAAATTACATACTAGGAGGTGATTATTACTTAATTTGATATACCTGTGTGCCTCGAAAAAGGGCATAGATACATTAGCACAATTATGATTTAAACCTTGATAATCAATCTTGTATAATAATATGAATTCCTCATACATGAACCTCAAAACCCTAGTGTTTGTTTATCTTGATTTCTTTTTTCTATTTAATTTTCTTGCTTTCATTAATTTAGAAATTTAGTTTCTTTTCATAAATTTTTGTTATCATCATCGTGGGATTGGTAACTTGGGATACTTTAAAGTTATAAATTGTTATAATAGATTTTTTTGTACTTACAAATAGATCTAACCAAAATTTGACATTATTACTGGGGAATATTAAATTAATATTTTATCAATAACATTTTTTTACTTTTATTTTTAGGTCCTTGATGTGACATAGGAGATTTAGGAGTTAAAACATGGATGAATTACTTCTCATTGATGTTAAAATTGAGTAGACCTACAACTAGAACAAGGTAAGAAGGAGAAAAGATACGACCACATATATTGTTATTAGTGTAAGGGAAAAACAACTAAATAAGATTTTTATATAGGACATTTTGATGCTAATGATGAGTATAAGTCCATCATATATTTGGTTAAGTTAAAGGGAAAAAGCCCAAGAGCTTAACAGGTTTATCTCCATTTTCTACAAATGTCCAGTATATCACCTAAGAAAGATACCATCACGTTCATCAAAGAATTTTAGTCCATAATCCAAACACTTCCATTAAAATTTTTAATCTTTTCATCCATATAAGAATGCCAAGTTAAGGATAAATATTTGGAGCTTTCCATAAAAAGAGGAAGAAGCATTGAATAAAGCTTGAGAATGATACATAGCTTTTCTTAGCCAATGTCCACACCATCAAACTCTTTTTAACTGGTTATGCAATTTCTTTATAAAGATCTCATACTAACATGTTGGAATTTGGTTGACACTATAGCTAGACGGACCATATTGATAAAAATTACTAAGGAGGATAGAGAGATTATTGAAAATGTAGCTAAAAATTCATCAACTAAGGTTATAATGGAAAAGTCAAATACTACCCTTTATGAGGTTCAAGCATCTTCAAACATGGCGTCACAAATAGCTAATCTTTCAAAATGAATGAAGATGTTACTAAACTAAGATATAGAAAATAATAACACATTCCATTAGTTTGACATATGTAGGGATCCTTCCTGTGTATTTATAATTGTAGAGCATACCCTGAGTTACTATGCAAAGGCAGATTACATGAATGTCTATAGGGGAAAACAAGTTTTCAATAATGAAATTTTCTCTAATAATTATAATTTAGGATGGAATACTTACCCAAATTTCTTATGGAAGGAGTAAGAAGCCAGAGCAGGCAGATCTATAAGACCACTTGAGTTATATAAATAACTTAGTTTTTATAACCACCATTTTCAAAGACAAAAGGTATGAAGGAGATAATCAAGTAGTTTATATCTTCCACTATTACCGAATTGGATAAATTAAGGATACTTAAATCTTAAGCGGGTGATATGTGCTTAATTGTTGATACATTTAATCCATTACATTTAGTGGTTAATGCCTCAAAATGCTTAAGACACTCACTTTAGTTCATGTTTGATTTTGGGTACAATATGGAAGTTTAATAGCTTAAGTGAGCAAAAAGCATTATCATTGAGCCATCTTCTCAAGATTCATACTCTATTGTCTTCATAGATTAAGAACAAGAAGAAGATTAAAAGAAAAGGAGACAAGAAAAAATATAAAAATGAAGAACATGGAGTATTAACTTACGACCATACATTTAATTTGTTATGGCCATGAGCATTAACTCACAGCCATAAAAATTGTCATGGGCGTGACACTCGCCATCTATCCCTCTATAACCTAATTTTTATTATAAAAGTTATGTTTTGTGATGATGGACACATTCAGGAGGAAAAATAAAAGAGATTTTCTTCATTCTTTCTGTGGGTTTTGACATCTCCAGAGGATTCATGGCTCTTTCTTGGAGTTTGATGGAGAAGATGGAGGGCTAACTTTCCCAACATTGGCTTGAAGGTGAAATTAAGGCCGAGAAGCACATTTGAGCATATCATCGTTGTGTATTATTTTCTTTTCCTCTTTTTGGATTGTTTATGTTATCTTGTGTTTATTGATTGGGTATTATGTAAGAATTATTTTGATGCTCTAATAGAATTTTTTCATGAAAACCTATTGTTAGAACTTGAATACAATACATAATAATGGTGTTTGAAGTTGTATGTGGCAACTAATGGTATTGAATCATTACGGATAATGTAACCTATGTTAAATAATCCAAGCTTGTGTAATTATTGCATAAATTGGTTTGTTTTTCTCATTTGTAATGTGACTGTCCGATTAAACTTAGAGAGTTTGTTCTAGGTTATCCGATAGTTAAGGTTAATTAAAAAGCTTACTTTAATTAACTATAACCTAAGGAAAAACTAGGATTAACAAAGCTTGTTGTTAATTCACGACCAACAGTTCGGAAAGAGATGTGAGGATGACAATGCAATGATGTGTATTAAAATGTGCATATTCTGAGATTAAACCAAAGAATTGGGTTTTACACATATTTATCAGTCTTGTCTTTTTTAATTGTTTTTGATAAATTACTTACATCAGTTTAATTTTACTTTGTTATCTTAATTGCATCAACTCAAAACCACCTATTTCATTTCTTTTACATCAATTATCTTTATTGCTAGAATTAGCCAAACATTCTTTATGGAGACAATCCTGACTCACTATATCTACAAATTTCTAGTTTGTAGAGTCAGGTAAATTTTGCAGTGCACTCAATACGCACTGTCATCGGGAACAATTAAAAGGGTGGTATAATCCAATTTTACATTAATTCATAACTTACAGTTGTAAGTAAGCTAGTTAGCCAAGGTGGTGAGTTAAAAGGTGGAGTAAGCTTCCTAGTAACACTAAGGTCATCTTTAGAGATCAAATGTTAGCTATTACACTTATAGTAGAAAATACTTAATGTTGACATTGCTAAAGAAGAGGAAGTGAAGAAGTAAAAAAAAAACTAAGTAAAAAGCAAAGTGAAATCAAGCAAGAAAAGGCTAATATCATCTTTAATTAACATCAGTCTCAAATAACAACCTTCATCAAAACTTACATGTTGCTAATTCCATACTCCCAGAGAATGAAAAAGAATAATATTGAAGAAAACTTTAAGAAGTTCCTAGATATTTTTTATAAGTTTCATATCAATATACCCTTCATCAAAACATAAGTTCAGATCCTTCATATGCCATATTTCTTAAGGAGATCATCTTAACAAAGAAACTTTTTAGGAGTATGCTTTGATGTTTTTAACTAAGGGGTGCCGAATGATCTTATAAAATAAATTACCTCAAAATTTAAATGAACTAGAGAGTTTTATCGTTCCATTCCATTTTGGTGCTTCTAATGCTTTTATTGTTTATATGATATATATACTAGTGTTAACCTAATACCCCTATCTCTGTTCAGGAAGGTCGAAATAGGAGAATCCAAGCTTACTACAATGTCACTGTAATAGTAAAAATTCCATTAAGTACCCAATTGGGGTAATGAATGACCTAATTACTATAGTAGGAAAATCAGACTTTCATATTGAATTTTTAATAATGTACATGGAGTATGAATTGGGAATCCCATTATCTTACGGAGACCATTTTTGCCTAGTAAAGAGGAAATAATTTATGTAGTAGATGGTAAGTTCACACGTAAGGAAGACAAGAAGAAAGTGTAGTTCAATATCTTCACAGCCATGAAAGAACTACTTCTGATGACAAGTGTTATAATATAGATGTGATCAACTTTATTTTGCATAAGTACTTACCTAGAGTTATTTTCTATAAAACTATAGAAACATGTATAGCTTTAGGACTTGATGAGAAAGAGGAGCAACTTTAACTTATGAAGTGCTCTTTTAAGTTAGAAGGAGAGGGATACTATCACGACCCAGAACCATATCGGGCATATGACAATCGCCGCATACCCGGGCTAAAGATACTTACGGTGTCCTTAACCTGACTATGCAAGGGTAATTGAATATCTTTAAAAACATTTAGACAACACAAACGGTTCACATATAAGGTTATCTACAAACAACAAAACAATCAAGAGTTAATTTACAAAATTTTAAAGCATATCAACATAATCATGAGCCACTGTGTGATAATTATGAGCCATTATACAGCAAAAGTACAAAACAGAGACTATCCATGTACGGTAATACCCTGAAAATGTCAAAAGATCGCACGATGCACTCATAACTTCAAACTCACCAAATTAACCTGCATGGTTGGAAAGTGGAGGGGGGTGAGTACACTATGTACTCAATGAGTGGGAAAAAGACATATATCACAAATAGAACCCGATACACACCAAAGCGGTCTAATTAATCTAAGGACACTTTTACACATCTAACATGCATATAACCACCTATGACGTGAATATGCATGGCATAGAAACACAAAGACCTAGTTTATGACTCATCCCATACTGGTTAGGAACCACATAGGCCTAGTTTCAGTTCCAATACACATGAGCAGAAAAACATTACATGTAAAAATCAAATCTTGTCAGGAAGCCAAAATAATTATGTGTGTCACCACTAGTCAGCCAAACTAGTGTGCACATCTACCAATTGCCAGGGTTGGCTTGACTTTCATCTATTGTGAGTCAAGACTACGGTCAACAAGAGTGTCATGACCCTAGGTGATGACCTAGTCGGTGACCAGACCTCTGAGTATGCAATGACCTATAAGTCATGCAGAAAGGTGTTGGCCAATCGTTTCCTCACCAATCACAAAAAATTATATACAAATATTAAGTATAAATATCAAGGTACCATACCTCTATTTATCGGTCCAACCAATAACATGGAACCTTTCCATGGCTCTAATCTAAAAGAGAACACATACATGCAGCATACATCACTCGGTTATGTATATGTAAGTTTCCAAAACCTTATTTCATGTAGTGAAAGTTATCTTTTGCATTCCAATTGCAAAGTTATTTAAAAATGTAGTTAAAAAGTAGTTTTAGAAAATAAAACATTGTCTTTTGCACTTCAAGTGTAGGTTTGTTGAAAACAATATCATTCCTCAAAATACGTAATAAAAACATCATTTTAACTCCAAGTGCAAAGAGTTATTCAAAACAATGTCGTTTATTAAATACATAACTATACTAGCATCTATTTGAGATTCAATTCTACTATGCATTACCTAGGATTAAAATTCATATACAAGTCATCATGTATGTCTTGGGATGTCCTAACCTCATTTGAGATATATGTTTTCCCCAACTCGCCTCAAAAGAAGGTGTATACTCCTTTGACTTCAACAATCCTCGGTACAAGCTCCTTAATTCATAGCTCCCAAGTCTTTATATATACAAATGCAATGTATTTACTAAACATATATATCATATTTATACACCATTATATAAGTGCATAAAATACAATATCACAATTTTTAAGCTATAGGATTAGGCCATGAAGCTTTTGATATGGTTATTTCTCTTATTATTCATATAAGCTTTCTTTTGCATTTTCTAAGGCATTTAATGCCTTTGATCCAATACTTGTACATTTCAAAGCATAATTAAGCACATTTCTATCCAAGCACATTACGCCACTTTGTATCAATCTAACCAAAAATTTAAGTTTACTCTAAGTATACATAAAAGCCTCTTTCCAGTGAACACCACTAAAATCTTTAAATCCTAAGTCAAATTCACTTAGGCATTTTATCAAACACCTAAAGGAATAAACTTGAAAGCCTCCTACTAATGTACTTCTTCCTCATTTTTCATCATCAATTCTAATTATACATACACAATTAACATCATATAATTCATTTAAACCATCAATTTCAAAAGATATTCAAAATTTCACCAACTTTCACTAAAGAGAGGACATTTCGGTTTTAGCTTAAAGAAGCTTCTCCATGACTCATTCCATTCATCTAAACCATGTCTCATGAATAGTCAAGCATAAAGAACAACATATCTTAATAGCAAACTCAAAATCATAATGTCAAGAGAGATGAGACAAAATTTACCTAAACTTTCCTTTGATGATATCTTAAAATCCTTTGAGAATTTCTCGAATCTAATGATATTTTTGAGTTCCTTGACCCTAAATTAACTTAGAACACCTTGGTTTTGGTTAGAGAATCAAAAGAATAGTGGAAATTTGATGATGACCGAAAATTCTTCCTCTTCTCCTCTCTTCTGCTTTCTTCTCCTTTCTTTTAATTAAGAACAAAAATGTTTTATGATGAGATGCATGGCCATAAAAGGAGAAGTGTCTAGATTTTAACTCTTCTTTGACCAAATATGGTGAATTTACTTTTTTGCCCTTAGTTTATGTGAAGTGTCTAATATACTCGTGAAACTTTTCCTAAATTTACAACTAAGCTCTTGTGCACATCAACCTTTCCAATTAACCTTTCTAAGTGTGTAATAAGTCTGTAAATCATGTCTAATCACCTATAAGGCATTAGAAGACATTTAATTTGGTCACCATGGCCATATCCATCCAATAGGCTCAGTTTTATACATTTAGAAGCTTATATGTTAGAAATCTCCAAGATTTCTCTTATCATATATACCGAAAAGATTTAATTAGATTTTTGAACTTATATACAACCGTGTATATATCAATATATAGTAGTATCTCTAAGTACAAACCAATACAAAAGGGCTAAGAAATTTTGGCATTATAAGTACTTGCCCTCAAAAGAGTTTCTTCCTCGAAACTCTTAAGTTGAGGATACAAGTAAATGGGGGTATTGATGTCTCATAGCATTCTTAAGCTCCTATGTCATCTTTTCGACCCTGTTGCTCTTCTAAAGAACTTTGTCTGTGGGAACTTCCTTACTGCGTAACCTCTTTATCTGCTAATCTAGAATCTAGACTAGTTTCTCCTCAAAACTCAAGTCTTCTCTCAACCCCACTGTAGGTGTCTCCAAAACATGAGATGGGTCCGGTATATACTTCTTAAGCATCAAGACATAGAACATATTATGGATACTATCCAAATTTGGTAGCAATTCCAACCAAATACTATGCACTCCAGGATACAAAAAGGTCCGATATATTAAGGGTTCAGCTTCCCTCAACTCTAAAATCAGATTATACCTTTCCATGGTGATATTTGAAGAAAAACTATATCACCAACTGCAAACTCTAATGGTCATCGCCTCTTATCTGCATAACTCTTTTGACGATCCTAGGAGGCTTTCATTTTCTGCTGGATGACTTCTGCTTTCCAATTGTTAATTTCTATCAATTATAGTCCTTCGACTTTAGCTATACCAACCTCATCCTAATGTAGAGGTGTCCTGCACTTTCTCCTATAAAGTTCTTTATATGATGGCATCCTAATACTTGTTTGATAACTATTATTATAAGTAAATTGTATCAAAGGTAAGTGCCAGTCCCAGCTTCCTTAGAACTCCATCACACATGCTCTCAGTATGTCCACCAGTGTCTAAATAGTCCTCTGTGACTGACCATCAGTTTGGCAGTGAAAAGCAGTACTAAACTTTAGTTTAGTCCCCAAAGATTCCTAGAATTTTGGCCAAAATCGAAAGGTGAATCTCGGATCCCTATCCCATATTATAGAAACTGGCACCCCGTATAGCTTCACAACCTCATCTATATAAAACTTTGCTAAGTTCTCTAACGAGTAAGATGCGTGGATAGGCAGAAAATGGGCAGACTTCATTAATCTATCCACTATAACCTAAATAGTGTCATGACCCTTCGATGTACGAGGTAGTCCAACTACAAAGTCCATTATCACATGCTCTCACTTGCATTCCGGAATGGGTAAAGACTGTAACATACTTGTTAGCATCTGATGCTCTACATTTATTTGTTGTCAGGGAAGGCATTTGGTCACAAATTTGACTATCTCTCTCTTCATCCTTGGCCACTAATAGCTCTTTGTAAAAGTCTTATACATCTTGGTGCTACTAAGATGCATAGCATAAACTGAACTGTGAGCTTCTTCCAAGATAACTCGCTTGAGATCTTTGTCATCTGGTACACACACTCTATTTTTGAAGACTAACAATCCATCTTCTCTTAGTCAGAACCCCTTATCCTATTTAGATGGTAATTTCTCTCAAATGACCTTTAACTCGGGATCTTAGGCTTGTAATCTCCTTATCTCATCAAATAGTGTTGGCCAATTTCAAACCGTGCTGGCAGTGTCCCGTTGTCCTCAGCCACTGAGAGTTCAACCCCAAGGCTCCTTATACTCATCAAATGAGTCATATAAGAAATTTTCCTGACAGTTTCTATTGAACAAGACTTACGACTTGGTGCATCGGCTACCACATTTGCTTTTCCTAAGTGATAGTCAATCACTAAGTCATAATCCTTAATTAATTCCAACCATCTCCTTTGTCTGAGGTTTAGCTCCTTCTGTGTCATTAGGTACTTCAGGCACTTATAGTCAGTGTATATACGGCAAGTCTCCTTATAAAGATGGTGCCTCTAAATCTTGAGTGAGAACACCGCTGCTGTTAGCTCCAAATCATGAGTAGGATATTTTAATTTGTTCTTCTTTAGCTGTCTAGAAGCATATGCTATCACTCACCTGACCTTCAAAAGTACATAGTCAAGTCCCTGAGGACTGGCATCACTGTATACCTCATACCCAACCCCCTAGGTAGGTAGAGCAAACATTGGTGCAAAAGTCAATCGTCTCTTCAGTTCCTGAAAACTCGCCTCGATTTGCCATCCCACTAAAATTTTACCCCCTTCCAGGTAAGCCTCGATAAAGGGACTATAAGTATTGAGAAGCTCTCAACAAATCTTCAATAATAACCAGCTAACCCAAGAAAGCTGCAAACTTCAGTTTCATTCTTAGACTGTTCCCACTCAAGTATAGCTTCCACTTTTTTGAATCCACATAAATACCTTCTCCTCATACAACATGCCTAAGGAATCTTATCTCCTTCAGCCAAAATTCACACTTTGAAAACTTCAAATACAACTGTCTTTCGCGAAGTATTTGCAGTACAATCCAGAGATGTCTAGTATGCTCCTTCCCGTCCTTAGAATAAATTAGAAGATTATTAATGAAGACTATGATAAAATGATCTAAATAAGGATGGAACACCCTATTTATAAGATCCATAATGCTACAGGTGCATTTGTTAATCCAAACGACATCACCAAAAATTTATAGAGTCCATACCTCGTCCGAAAAGCAGTCTTGTGCACATCACTTTCAACAATCTTCAACTGATGGTACCCAAACCTCATATCTATCTTTGAGAATACTATAGCTCCTCTCAACTGATCGAACAAGTCGTCAATCCTGGGGAGTGGATATTTATTTTTTATGGTAACCCTATTTAAGTGTTGATAAACAACACATAAATAGAGGGTCCCATCCTTCTTCTTGATAAACAGTACTGATGCTCCCACAGTGAATGACTTGGTCTGATGAACCCCTTGTCCAATAATTCTTACAATTGAACCTTCAGCTGTTTCAATTCAGCTGGTGCCATATGCTAGGGTGGTAAAGATATCGGTGTTGTCCTTGGGACTAAGTCAATCATAAAATCAAACTCCCGATCAGGTGCAATCTAGGTAACTCCTCTAGAAAGGCATCAGGGAACTCGCATACACCTGGAACATCTCTAAATTTGACCCTTTGTGCTAAAGTATCAATCACTTGTACGAGTTATGCCTGGCATCCCCGACTAATCAACTTATTATCCTTGCCACTGATATTAAACAGCTCAGAAACACTTATCGGTCATTAGTAAATTTAATAGGGAGTCCACCCTGATTGTTAAACTCCATCTCTTTCTTAAAACAATCAACTTTAGCACTATGCCTCTCTAACCAGTCAATTCCTAATAATGAGAGGGGGATCTAACAACATTAGCATTATGTTCCTCTGGCTCAGGTAGCAAAGGTCTAACCTTGCGACAACTTCCCTTTCCTCGTCCAACCATCCTATCACTATAAAATCAAAGAAAAAGACGTTTAATAAAATAGATCGAACGAAGCCTAGCTTATCTGATGTCCTTTATACCTCAAAGAATGTCGACAAGTACTCTCACCAAGGTCAAAATCATCTGATCGTTAAGGACGTCAACTTGACGATCTGAGACTCAACTTCTCGACGACACCCAAACTCAACTCCTAAGGCTCATGAATCTTTTAAAAACGGTAATTACACTTTTGAAAACATAAAAACCTGGCTCTGTTACCAATTTAATTGTCATAACCCATAACCATATCAGGCACATGACAACCGCTGCATACCTAGGCTAAGGATACTCACGATACCCTTAACTCAACTATGCAATGATAACTAAATATCTTTAAAAACATTTGGACATCACAAAAGGTTCACACATAAGGTTATTTACAAACCACAAAACAATCAAAAGTTAATTTATAAAATTTTAAAGCATATCAACATAATCATGAGCCATTATACAAGAAAAGTATAAAGGAAAGACTACCCATGTGTAGTAATTGTTAGACCTAAATTTTTCTTAGAATTTATTTTATTAAATTAGCAAGCATGAATATAAATTAAATTCTTGAATTAGCAATTTTTTGGAGTTTAATTAGGTATATAATTAATTACATGTGGTTACATGGATTAAAAGGAAGAGTTAGAATTAATTTAAGGAGTTAGAAGGCATTAGATTAGAAATGGAAGGGTAAGCTTGGAAAGACAAAAGTTTGTCTTAAACTAATAAGAAAAGAAGAGAAGAGAGTCATGTATAGTAAGAAAGAAAATAGAGAAAGACATAAAAGGACCTAGAAGAAGAGAAGGAGAAACCAAAGTATAGAAAGGAGAAGAAGGAAAGAAAGAAAAAGGAGAAAGAAGAAGAAAGAAAAGGGTTCAGCTGAAATTTTTAGGTATTCCCTATCTTTTCTTCTTACTTTTGTAGAAGAAGAAACTAGTGAAAGTAGGCTCTATGTTGAAAATGAAGAAAGAAAGAAGAGAACTAAGAAATTCGTTTCCTTGGATCTTTATGGATTTATAAATATATATTAGCTCTTCTAGCCTAGATAAAGATTATTTTTGGATAATATAGCCTTATGGAAGTTCTATTTGTGTATATTGATTGAATGAAAATATGTTTGTTTGAAGGGAACCAAGAACTTCGAAATCAAGAGCAAGAGGAAGAACAAACTTGAACTTGGATTTATAAGTAAATAGGTGGGTAGTATGTTTATAGTTATTGTGATGATAAGCTAAAATATTTTCCTATACATATGCTAAATTTCTTGTCTTGAATCATTGTGAATGTGGGGAAAATGTTCTGTGAATTTGATATCATGTTTACTTTAAAAGATACTGCATTTTATATTGGTGAGAAACAAAAAAAACTTAAAGAAGCAAGAAAATATGAATATGATATGAAATATGTAAGCATTGGAAAATTTGCTTGTGTGGGTAAGAAAGATACCATTATATTCGTCAAGTGCACGTTGACCTAAAGCCTTCTCCTAGCTACCCGCTTGTGGCATATGAGCTCTGAAAAATGGACTCATTCTGTTCATGTTGTAAACTTCGGTTTCGCCATTCTGTTTTATGGGATTCTCTCGAGCTATTATGTTTGTGCATTGCATCTTGAATTGATGAACATAAAGCATAATTGAGTGTTATGGTTTGATTATTAAATGATTATATGATCTGATTTATGTGATTTGCTAAGATTAACATGAAATGAATATATATTTATATATATATATATGTGTGTGTGTCTATATGCTTAATTGTGTGTGTGGTTCGTTATCACTGGCTATAAACATATTAGCCGTTGAGCTTCTTATCTCACCCCATTATCTTTCCACTCCTTAGGTGCAGAAATAACATATTAACATTGAACCTTGCAAAAACTTCGGCTAACTCCAAGAATTTCTATTTTTGTACCATGTTAGTTCATAAACTTTTGGTACTTTAGAAGCATATCAAGCATGAGCATTCATGATTGTAATTTTTGTATAATGCTACTAATGTGGCTTTTGTTTGTAATTGAATTTATGTATAAACATTGCAACATCTAAGAGATGAAACTCTGTCTTGTTGAGAAATGAATGAAAAAAGGATTGAAGAACTTCTTTTTTGGATATATGCAAAAATTTCTTCTCTGTTAGTGTCAATGGTGTTGGGAATACATTGTTAGTTGTTTAATGGTTTTTGGATAAATTCTTCTTAAGTGAATTGTTGTGTTTGGAGTCTGTTTTGTTAGGAGTCTTAAGTATATGGATTGTGTTTGTTAGATTTGGGTCTTTTGATATAGATAATGGTTTTTACAGATAGCAGAAAGGAAAAAGGGGATGAAAATGTATTCTGAATCTTTAATGAATAAACTGTATTGATTTAGGTAGAATTAGACAAAATTATCTTCGTAAAAGTTGTAGTTCTTGCTTTTAGCTTTCTAACAATATAAAGTTATAATTTTTGGAAGTTGGGATTGAAAGTTATGATGTTTTAAAGTAGAAGTGTGCAGACGAGGTTTTGCGATTATGCACATGCGCGATCGCGACAACCCTAATTTTTCATGGATGTCACGATCATGCACAAGCACGATTATGATGAACCCCACTATTCATAAAATGTCACGATTGTGCACAAGCACGATCGCGATTCCGCCCTCTCATGCCCGTGACTTTTTCACTTTTTCTCTTTTTTTATTTTATTTATTATTGGTTTGTTTATTTGTTCGATTCTCAATCCTATTGATTTTCATGCCTATTTTATTTTAAGCTATTTTATTTTATTTATTTTTGTATTTGTTTTTACTCCCACCGTGAGTTCTTTTTATCTTTATCATAGTTTTATTTATTTTATTTTAAAAGCCCCCAAGTTTGACGCCTTGTCACCACGAAATAAAGACCAAGACTCGGGGTCAATAGTAATACCCCGAAAATGTCAAAAGACTGCACGATTCAGTCATAACTTTGAACTCACCAAATTAACCTGCATGGTTAGAAAGAAAGGGGTGAGTACACTATGTACTCAATGAGTGGGAAAAAGACATATATCATAAACAGAACCCGGTACACACCAAAACGGTCTAAATAACCTAAGGACAATTTTACACATCTAACATGCACATAACCTCCTATGACGTGAATATGCATGGCATAGAAACATATAGACCTAGTCTATGACTCATGCCATACTAGTTAGGAAACACATAGGCCTAGCCTACTAATCACTCATTCAGTGAATATAGGTTCCAGTTCCAGTACATATGAGTAGAAAAATATCACATGTAAAAATCAAATTTTGTTAGGATATCTCATAATAAGCCAAAATAATTATGTGTGTCACCACTAGTCGGCCAAACTAGTGTGCACACCCACTGATTCCTAGTGTTGGCTCGACTTTCATCTATTGTGAGTCGAGACTACGATCGACAAGAGCGTCATGACCCTAGGTGATGACCTTGTTGGTGACCAAACCTCTAAGTATGTAATCACTCGCAAGTCCTGCAGAAAGGTGTTGTTATAAGGACTCGAGTTTTATGTACCAGCGTCAAGGGTACGGGGGTCGTTTAATATGTTATGCCCAGCACATGATTGGCCAGTCGTTTCCTCACCAATCACAAAAAAAATCATATACAAATATTAAGTATAACAATCAAGTAAGGTACCACACCTTTATTTATCGATCCAACCGATAACATGAAACCTTGCCATGGCTCTAAGTCAAAAGAGAACACATACATGCAGCATACATGACTAGGTTACACATATGTAAGTTTCCAAAATGTTATTTCATATAGTGAAAGTTATCTTTTGCATTCCAAGTGTAAAGTTATTAAAAGATGTAGTTTAAGAAAATAAAATATTGTCCTTTCACTTGAAGTGTAGGCTTGTTGAAAATAATATCATTCCTCAAAATATGTAATAAAAACATCAGTTTAACTCCAAGTGTAACGAGTTATTCAAAACAATGTCGTTTATTAAATATATAAGTATACTAGCTTCTATTTAAGATTCAATTCTACTATTCATTACCTAGGTTCAAAATTCACATACAAGTCATCATGTATGTCTTGGGATGTCCTAACCCTATTTGAGATATACGTTTTCCCCAACTTGCCTCAAAAGAAGGTGTACACTCTTTTGCCTTTAACAATCCTCGGTACGAGCTCCTTGATTCACAGCTCCAAAGCCTTTATACATACAAATGCAATGTATTTACTAAACATATATCTCATATTTATACACCATCACATAAGTGTATAAAACATAATATCACAATTTTTAAGTTATAAGATTCGGCCACGAAGCTTCTCAAATGGTTACTTCTTTATTATTCACATAAGCTTTCTTTTTCATTTTCCAAGGCATTTAATGCCTTTGATCCAATACTTACACATTTCAAAGCATAATTAAGCACATTTTTATCCAAGCATATTAGGCCACTTTTTATCAATCTAAGAAAAAATTTAAGTTTACTCTAAGTATACATGAAAGTCTCTTTCCAATGATACCATTAAAATCTTTAAATCCTAAACCAAATTCACTTAGGCATTTTATCAAGCACCTAAAGGCATAAACTTGAAAGCCTCCTTCTAATGTACTTCTTCATTATTTTTCAACATCAATTCACATTATACATACATAATTAACATCATAGAATTCACTTAAACCATCAATTTCAAAAGATATTCAAAATTTCACCAACTTTCATGAAAGAGAAGGCATTTCAGTTTTTGCTTAAATAAGCTTCTCCATGACTCATTTCATCCATCTAAATCATGTCTCATGCATATTCAAGCATAGAGAACAACATATCTTAACACCAAACTCAAAATCACACTATAAAGAGAGATGAGACAAAATTTACCTAAACTTTCCTTTAGTGATATCTTAAAATCCTTTGATAATTTCTCAAATCTAATGATAGATTTGAGTTCCTTGACCCCAAATTAACTTAGAACACCTTGGTTTGGGTTGGAGAATCAAAAGAATGGTGGAAATTTGATGATGATCGAAAATTCTTCTTCTTCTCTTCTCTTCTCCTTTCTTCTCTTTTTTTTTAAAAATAAGAACAAAGTGTTTTTAATGTTTTATGGTGGGATGCACGACCACATAAGGAGAAGGGGTCTAGATTTTGACTCTTATTTGACCAAATATGGTGAATTTACATTTTTACCATTATTTTATGTGAAATTACCAAAAATCCTTTCAAACTTTTCCTAAATTTACAACTAAGCCCCTATATACATCAACCTTTCCAATTAAGCTTTCTAAGTGTCTAATAAGTCTCTAAATCATGTCTAATCACCTCTAAGGCATTAGATCACATTTAATTCAGTCACCATGGTCATATCCATCCAATGGACTCAGTTTTACACAATTAGAAGCTTATATGTCATAAATCTCCAAGATTTCGCATACCGATGAACTCTAAGTTCATGTAAGGGCATATAACATTATATATCACTAACATATATACCAAAAAGATTCAAATACATTTTTGAACTCCTACACAACCGTGTATATATCAATATATAGTAGTAACTCTAAGTACAGACCAATACGAAAAGGCTCCAAAAATTTGGTGTTACAAATATACAACTTAATGTTCACAATTTTTTAAGAAATTAGGATGAGGAAATCTAAATTCTTTGCCATCTACTAAAGAAACATCAAACATAGAATTAAAGAAATTGCCTTCTTACTTTGGTTATGCACCTTAAAAGAAAATTTTATTTATCCTATGAATATCTCCTCTTATTATAACTTTATGCAGAAAGGTAATTAAACTCATCCAATGGAGATCTTATAAGAGTAAAGAGCTTAATGGGAAGTCTAAGTAAAAGATTTATAAAAAAGAACGTATTGGGAGGAAACCTAATGTCTTAACTCTTCTTTTCATTTATCTTTTATGTATTAGTTTTAGTTTTCTACTAAAGTCTTATTAATTTCTTTTATAAGAAGTTATTGATAAAATTTATTAGATTTTACCTAACTAACTAGGCATGGATTGGGGGAGATTTCTCTACCTTGTTTACCTCTTATACTTACTTTCATTATCTTATTTGTCTAATATAGAGAAAAATGTCATGTTTAAGTATGTAGGCATGAATTTTTAGAAAATATGAGTTTTCTTTAGGTTTTAAGTTATAACTAGTAATTTCATTTAAGTTGTGTGTGTTTTTATTTTCGTTTTAGGTTTAAAATTTTCTACTTTTAGCTTTCTTTTTAATCAGTTTTTGGGATCTCAGTAGTTACTTTAGGTTCATAGCATAAGTGTACACATAATTCTTGGTTAAGATTAGTTTTAAAAGGTTAAATACATAATACGATTAAGTAGTTACTATGAAAAATTAAACATTACAAATGCTAGGAAAACAAATTCACTAGGTAATGATGCTTTGATTTAACTTGAGTTATCCTATGAGAAATTAAGCTAGTATGAAATTGCATGCCTATGATAAAGTTCAATTTCACAATAAAGACTATGAGTGTACCTTACCCAAAATTTCGAAAACTTGTATGAATAAGTAATACCTTATGAGGAACATGTCAATTTAAAGTATTTAAGCTTGATAAAGGAGGTATAATAGTGTTTGCTTTGTCATTTTTAGTGATTTATAAAGGAGGTAGAATAATGGGATCAAACAAAGTGAAGTTACAGATGCTATTAATAAATGTTCAATAACAAAGAGACATAATTTAAATGTATTAGTGTTCATGAAAATACTTGAATTTCTTTCCATCCAAATTAAATAAACCAAGTACCAAAATTGTATTTCGGTTATCACAAAGTCCACTTTAGTTGTTCCCCATTTATTACTCAACATAGAAAGAAGACTATAGAAGTCCTTACATTGATAAGTCACATTATAAGCATAATAGATTGCATCTAAAGGCTTGAAGAGTACCTATATTGGAAGAATAAGTGAGTGCCAAATTCAGGATGTTGTCTATATGAAGGACAATAGTTAATGATGGAGCTAGAGTTACGTATCTTGTTAAGAGTGGAAAGTTTCTCTTTGATTGTCAATTATAAAATGAATAAGGCTTTAGTTGAACCTTGTTTAAACCACACTTCTTTATGCCTATCTAAGTTAGGTGAATTTAGTTTAAGGAATATTTTATAAGACATGTTAGAGAATAAAATTAAAGAATAGTTCAACCAATTTATGTTGTCTTCCTCAATGGAGTTTAGTGAGAATCCTGGGGCTATGTTCAAAATGACTAATAGAGTTGAGGAACTTAAAAGATGAATTTTACCATTAAGCTCTTCCTTAATTGATGTGTGTTTATGTATGATGTCCTATAGATTAGAAATTTGATTTAACATGCAAAGGTCCTAAGTTACACCAATTATTATTCTAAAAGGTGGTGATAATACCACCTGCAAGCAAAATTCTAAATTAGAATCTCATTTGATTTTTAATCTTAATAAATTCATCATTTTCAAAGAAGAGTTTGCTTTTAGCTTCACAGTCCAAAAGTTTTTACCCTTTAAAAACTACATATGAACCCATTTTACCCACAAGAATTTCTTTTCTTTTAGTATCCTCTAAATTCTCTTAATTATAAAGATTTTGTTAATGATTTTTAATGAATAAACACCCAAGCATCCTTCATCTTTTAAAGTACACATATCAATCTATTTTACTTTTGCCACTAACTTTTTAATGGCTTTATAAGACCAAAGAAAAAAGTTTGAGAATTCTCTTATTTGCTTTGATTAGGTTTACCAAAATATAAATATATAAGGTATAGTAAATGTGTATAGAATTTAAATCGGGGTTAATTAGTTGGGCTCTTTTGGTATAAGAAAGGCTTTTTCTGCACCAGGAATTACTCTCCTTTATATCTTTTCAAAAAGTAGAACAAACTTTTTTTAAGTTGTCCATTTATAGGATATTGGAATTTCCAAATTAGTAAAAGGGAGATCTTTCTGATGGAGGCCAATTAAGATGGAGATCTAAGAAGCTAGAGGTGCTGCACTAGAAGTCATAATGACATATCTTTTGTCTTTATTTATAGTGAGGCCTAACAACTCCTTAAAATTTATTAGAGAATTCATTAGAGCTGTAATAAAATTAAATCAATACCTGATAAAGGAAGTAAGTCATCTTTAAATAATAAACTAAGAATCTTGAACAACCTACAGTTGTAGTGATATTTGAATTTTTTTCCATTTTAAATTTTTTTTAATTAATTTAACAAGAATTTAAATATAAAGAGTGAGTAGATAAGGGGATATTGGGTCTCCTTATATCATGCCCTTCCTTGAATTATCTTTATAGGTTCTCTATTAACTAAAATCCAAAATGATATAGTACTTATGCAGTGGGTAATCCAATTGATGAATTGACTTGGGAAACCAAATGCTTGCAGAGTGTGAATGACAAGTTGCCAATTAATATAGTAAAATTCCATATGGAATTCCAATTTAATGCATAACACTTGATAGTATTACTCCTGTTATATTTATGGAATTTTCTTGATGAATTAGGATATTGTCCCTAATTTGTCTTACACTTATAAAACCACCTTAAGACAAGTGAGTGATAGAGCTTAAGATAATTTTAAGTTTTTAAGCTAAAAATTTGGCAATGATCTTGTAGGTTATGTTGCAACAAGAGATTGGTCTAAATTTTTACAAATGGTCGGGGTTAAAAGACTTCAAGATAAGGTTGACAAATGTTTATTTAAGCACTTTCCCCTCATTAAAAAAATAAAGGATATCATATGTTATAATCTCCATTATGATTCTCTAAGACTTTTGATAGAAAAATGCATTAAGGAAATTAGGTACAGTTTCCTTATTATCATTTAGCTCAAATAAGCTTTCCCAACATTTGTTTTGTTAAAAGGAGAGACCAAGAAGCATGCATCAGTGTCAGATATAGATCTAGAGTCAACAAATTTGATGATCCATAGTGATAAGAAGAAAGTGGAAGAGGACCCTAGGATCTTGGAGAAGTCGTCAAATACAAGTTCATATAGTTGTTCTTGAGACTAAAACACAATGCTAAAGGGAGATTGGAAAGAAGATATTATATTTATGGTTTTCCTCGAAAGGATTAAGTTATGAAAGAATTTCGTATTCCTATTCCCATCTAATAACTGTAGGGCCTTTAATCTCTGCTGTATAATAGATTAGTTAACATCTAAGGCTCTAGTGTAATTAAAGGGAGCATTTCTTATAACTTATTTCTTTGTAGAGTTTAATGGATCTATGGAAAGGAAATGCTAAGCTTGAAGAAGTGAGGCTTTGGTCTCTGTCACTATATGATTAATGTTCCTGTACTTCTTGAGATTCAGCTTTTTGAATTCTTCCTTAACTATACTTAATTTCCGGTAGAAAATGAAAGACTTAAATCTTTGAAGGTTATGCTTAAGATTATTCTTAATAGCATCTTCAAACCCCTCATCATCAGTCAAAAAATTATTGATCTTAAATGGAAATCAAATTTGATTCTTTATTGAGATATTCAAGATCTATATGGTTAGATGATATGAGAAAAGAGAGCATCTAAATTTATCATTGCTTCCTTGCAAAGTAAAAAGATAATGACTATCAACTAAAGTTATATCGAGCTTCTTTTATAAAAAAAACCAATGCCCTTGTTCTTTAATACATTTGGTCAAAATTTGGTTTCGCATTCTTTAGTCTATTACTTGTAATTGACTTAAACATTTCCTTATATTAGTTAAGAAATTTCTAGGACATATTCCCTTTAGCTTCTTATATATTCATGATCCTGTTATAATTATCAAGGATCACCTAAGGTATATTAAAAATTCATGGAATCTTAAATAATTTATTCTTAAAATGGCTTTTTTGAAGCATAAGGTTGTGAGCATAAAGTGACTTGAAAGGTTATTCTCTTCCTCAATAATGAAACTAACAGGTTGATCATTTGATTAGTGGTTAAGGAATGCAGAATATCAACTTTCTGAGGGCCAAAAGCCAAACAAGTCTCCTATTAAGTGAGGTTCATACTTAGTAATAGTTTTTTAGTGTTTTGTAGAAATTATCAATTGGCAAATTTATTTTCTTTTAATTAGGTCTCAAGTAATCCTATCAAAATAGTTTTGAATCAAGTAAAAAAATTCTCGAAAATTTATTGCTTCTTAGGGTAATATAGCCCTCTCACATTCCATATAAGAATAGACATCAATTAAGGGAGAGGATAGAATTGTTACCTTTGGTTTTCCTCTTTGATTTGCTTATCTAAAGACCCTCTTTTATCGAGTTCTTTGGTGCTTTGTATATTAGCTAAAGCATATGTAATTCCGCACTTTGTTAATTGACATATTATTTCCTTGTTGAAGAGTTATAGGTATTTTTTTTCTTAGTGTGGTAAGGATATCCTTAGTTAAGTTTTGATTTTTCTCTAGAGTTAAAATATTTATTCCTATTGTCCTCCTTTAGGCCCTAAGTATTAATGATGTTGTAGTTAACTCTAGAGCCTTAGTGGTTTTATCAACCTACTTACTGTCAATTTTAATAGCTTGACTAGGTTGCATAAGCTATTATGAACTTTCTTTTAAGGTTTTATTAAGCAGAGATATATCAACATTCATAGAAGGAGCTATAGTTGATTTAATATTCATCAGTTCATCATAGTCTCTAGTAGAGAAGACTTCACTAATGGTTTCCCATCTTTTGACTTATTAAGTTAAATATAGTCTTTACTTATAATAGACATTCATCATATAGTAGATCAGCTCATAATTTTCCATAAGCCTCGTAATTGGAATATGGTTTGGTAGGTTTTGTTGGATATCAATAATAACACATATTCTAATATAGTTAACTTTTGAAGGTAAAACCTATCTAATTGTTTTACGCTCAAAAACCGCAAGTGAACAGGTCGTAACTTATAGCTTAAAAGAGCAGATATCGATCCCATAGGAATTGATGCCCAGACACCATTTAATTTAGATAAAACTTTATTTAAGAAATGAAATTGTTTAATAAAAATAATTTGAAAATTTTAAATAAAAATTAAAAGACTAAATAAAAACAATAGACAATACCAACGTGTAGAAAAATCGGAATTCAATAATCTAAAGACTAGAGATTACTTTTTTCCCTATTTTGTCCCCTCCTATTTTATTGATTGAATTGTGTCTCACCCTAGATTTTCAAATGTATTAACTACCATTTCTCAAGGTGTAATTAATTGTCCCCAATTGAATTAAAGGGAATCAATTGGACGATCTCTTAACATACCCAATGACTCAACCTATTCAACTAGTTATTAAACTATCCTATGGGTGATCAATTGATTAGCCAAGATCCCTCTTCTTGCTATTCAATTGATGTGATGATTGTAAGTCTATAGGTCACCAAATCTTGCTTTACAATCCTACACAAATTTATCTTACTTACTCTCTTGATTTGTTGCAAGATAACAAATAAAATCAATAATCATTAAAGACAACTTCATTCAATTCAATAAAATAAGAGTTCTAACAAAATAATTCAAAAGCAATCCCTAAAACTAAATCAGCCGAACATGGTCTCCATAACACCATCAAAATTCAAATAAACCATTTTACAAAGAATAAAAGAAGTAAGATTGACAAAAAATTGAATAAAAAGACTCCTTCTCTTGTTTTCCAAAATCCGGAAGTTTTGGTGATGATGTGCTATTTTCCCCAATCTTGATGATGATCTTTGACTTCAATCCTTCCTCAAGGCTCCAAATAGTTTTTCTTTACTCCAAAGATGGTGTTCCACAAAAGGGTTTCATCCTCCCTTAAGATGGAGGCTTAATGATCCAAAAACCCTAAATTTAATGAAGCCCTACATATTGTCTCAGATTATGATTCCCACGATTGTGGGAATTGGCCACAGAACACTACCTCTTTTCTTTACCTCTTAATTTCTAGCTTAATCTCCAAGTTGCTCTATCTTCCTTCCTACAAAAAAATAGTCAATGCTTATCCTAAATTAACATCAAACATAAAAGAAAAAAATGAAAATCAAACTAAACAAAAATGTACAAAATGAATCCTAAACTACAATAATAATCAATAAGCATCCAAGAAAACACATGCCAATTATATAGAAAAACTAATGCACACCTATCAACATCCCCACACTTGAATCTTTGCTTGTGGTCAAGCAAAATAAGCACAACCACTCAATTCTATCATTTCATCTTCACAAAGTTCAAAGCATACAATCCCTCAAATTTAGACTAACTCAAATATTAAGTTAATACACATATCATGACTACTTTTTCATTGGTGTACATAAGCAAACTTAACAATTGACACCATGACCCAAAGATAAATAAAGATACAAAATGAATTTTCCTCACGGTTTTCATCCATTTCTATCAAGTGTTTACTAGTTAGTGTTTCGCTCAAACCTCTTATAGGAAACTACATTACTATAAGCTTGCTAATACACTAATTCTCCTCTACAATGATTACATACATAAATAGACCAAAAGGACTTGTTTAGGGTTGTAATGTGGTAAATGTTAAGGTACGTAAAGAGGGAAAAAATTAAGCGCAAAATAATTAAAGCAAAAAGCGGATAAAAAAGAGATAACAAATCATAACTCTAAGATATATAATAATATTCTGCACTTATTGATGCTACTCACTTGTTCTTCCTTTTTCTTTTCTTTTCTTTTCTTTTTTTCAACACTTTTTTCTTTTTTCGTTCTTTTTCATCATACATGGAAGAACTATGAATATAATAGCACTATATACAATGTAACTCATAAGCAGAAGTATACTCAACTCATCTCGGTAACAAAAATTTCACAACGTTCCCAACTAATGTATTGCTTAATACTCTACTAAGCTAATGAATAGGTAGGTTAAAAAGGTTTAAAGTTTTAAAATTTCAGGTGTTTTTAAGAAGCAAAAGGTTAAGGCTCAACGGGGGTAGCAAAGGATAATACAAAAGGTAGCTCATTTAAGCTAAGGGTTAAAACATACAAGAAAAAGGGCCTAAATCATCTCTATTAAGCATGCATCCAGTAGACTCAAACCGATTCAAAGCAAGTTCTGAAGGTAGTAACCTAAGGAAATAACACTCAACAAAGAAATAGAATGACTATAGACAGTCATATGGCTCAATCCTCATATTAGCTCAAATGAAAACTCATTATGCATCTCTACACTACCTCATTCTTCAAATGTCAATTTGTGACTAAGTTAATGTAACCAACTATTTTTCATCACTCTATATGGTTCATTTTATACTCAAGTAGCCTAATTCGAGTCCAAGCATGCATTCAATCTAATTCCAACTAGCATGATAGAATCTCAATGCAATATTTATCAGAGTGATTCAAATATAGTTCCATTGTTGAAACAAAGCACATATAATAAGCCAAAACATGCATCCTATCAAACAAAATGCAAACAATGCAATTACAAAAGTCAAAGTCACCTCCCCACACTTAAAATTCATATTGTCCTCAATGTGACAAGTCAACCACCAAATATGGGAAATTGACCTTAAACCAAACAAAAGAAATTGAAACACACAAATGACATGAAACCAAACAAAAGATGAAGTTGAGCTAAATAAAAGAAATAACATGAAGCCAAACAAACATGAAATAAAATGAAAACAAATAAGAGAAACAACAAAATTGAAAAGATAAGGGTAAGAAAAGCTTATTCAGATGATGGTGGCGACGGTATTGGTGAAAGAGCTTTAAAATTGTTCCTCCGATAGAAGTTAAGGAACCTCTTCTTTAAATTACGCTGCTCCTTATGGACTTTTTGCATTTGGGTTCCGAGCTCGTTGATTTGGGGTGTCATTTGTTGAGAATTGTCAGCCATCTAATTGAGGATTTGTTGAAGTCAGTTGACCTCCATTGATGCATGCAGTTCATCCTATACTACTTCTGCCTCTAGCTCTAGCATTGCTTGCAATGTGGAGGGTCAGGAAACAACTATACTCATGCCCCTCCTGCTCCTCACTGCAGTGCATGTCTGAGGATCTCAGAGTTCCTTAGAATGGAACTCCAAAATCTCAAAACATTTTAAATATGATATGTCAAACATATCGTGTGGAGTTGTACGTAAATTATCCATATTAACATTATAAAACACACCCAAATTAGAAGCAATATGAGACATTCCAAAAAACAAACTCTTTTTATTAACCACACTCACTATTGACCGAAAAATCCTATAAGGTGTGTTGATTTTAGTTTTTCACTCCATACACTATAAAAAGAAAAGTTCTTTTGCTGAGCATTTGTTGCTTTCCATTTTATTAAACACAGTCAGACATATAAATTTGTATAAAAGCAGATGCTCAGCATTCTGGATTAAAGAATTTGGTGTATTGTGTGAGTCAAAATGTTCTTCACCCATGAGAGTTTTCTAATAAGAATCGACATCAAAATTAGCGTGACCATCTAAAATATTTGCATTCAACAAATTGAAAATTTCATACATGACAGGATAATCAAGTTTAAAAACATTTCCATCCAGCCTAAATTAAAACTTATCAATTTAGGGTTGCACTGGACTATTGTGAAAAACTCTAAGATTATAGTAGCATAAATGGGTACATCATACCGAACAATCCTATTCCACCCTATATTTGCAGCTAGTTGCTCAAGTTGTCGTCTTACTCCTATGTTCTCTAATAATTCAAAATCAAAATATCTAGGAGTGACTATTTCTTTAGTCCAAAGGTCATAAAAATTCGTACCTTCTTCTTTCGAAAGATTAGGAAGGGAGAGTGGTAAGTCACCGCCAAATCGTGATTGCCTTCACAGAGAACTTCACGACGTAATTCATCAGTCAGTTTGGTCAGTCTCTGAACCATTATCTTCCTTGGGGCCATTGTAAGAGGAAAATCTACAATAATGAGAGAAAAATAATGAAATTTGACTTTTAGAGAGAGAGAGCAAAATCTTACCCAAATCTTTGTATTTTTTATTGATTAATGCACAAAAAGATGAAAATATTGTAATATAAGATTAATGAAAGGGTTGAAGAAAATACCAAGAATCTATAGGAAAATTGAAGAGTTTTAGAGAGTGGGAGGAGAGAATTTCGTGGGTGAGAAAGAGAGGGAGTGAAATTTTGAAGAATGGGTGAGAGAAGAAAAGGGGAGGGAAACTTAAGTTTCTTTCTGGATGGATCATGGAAATGAGGCAATTCCCACGATTGTGAGATTTCTCTCTAGAAACTATTCCCACGATCGTGAGATTTCTCTCCAGAAACTTTTTAGAGAGATTTTCCACGATCATGGGAATCAATCTAGTTCCCACGATGGTGATTCTCACGATTCCAAACCTTCTTCCAAGCTTGATATTGGTTCTCTATGATCTCACAACCTACAAACACACCAAATTAATATTATCATCGAGGATTTTGAAAAGAAAAAAGTTGAAATTCAAACAAATTCCAAATTAACATCAATCAAACTCAATTCAAATATGATCATTACTAAATAAATCAAACAAACAAATAGGCAAAAATAATTAAAAGGAAGTAGAATTCCATAGGTTGTCTCTCATGCAGCGCTTATTTTAACGTTGGTAGCTTAACATTCTTTCTTGGAAACTTAGCTAGGATCAATTATAAGTAGTTTTCATCCTCCTCTTTCGTTCAATATTAGTTTTGTAGCCTGTAAGTAAGCTTTAAATTGCAAAAATAATCAAAAGGACATTATAGATAACATTATAAAATCTAATTAAGCTCAATGATGTCTTTTTTCTAAGTGAACTATCAACATAATAAGGAATAACAAAACTCCCTGATTCTTTATTGAATCCAACAGTTTGTCTTATACGAAAGTTAGTTGCTCTCTTTTTTCCTTAATCACCTTTGTCTCCTCTGCTTCTTCCATTTCCCAAATAGAGACTTTCATAACTTCTTTAAACTCGATGTCTGTTGTCATCTGTTCTTCGTCCTTTTGTTCTTTAGAAGATTCAAACACATCAATTGTCCTGAATGAGTTACTATCCTTCGGATTCTTAAATACATCATTCATGTTGAATGTCATTTGATCATCATCAATCCAAAAGATAGAGTTATTTTCATGAACATTTACCCAAGATTTTTCGATGTTGACATATGGTATATCAAGAACTAGTGAATAATAAGGAGGGTTTTCATCCTTTTCTTCATCTTCTTTCTTAATTTCTTGGTCTTCTATCAGGTCTGGTTCAGCATGGTCTTCCACTAATTCTTCTTGTTCATCCTCATTTCTAAGTGTGATAGTCTCATTTTTCTCTCGTTGATATAATTCCATATTGCTTAGAAAGTCTTCCACACTTTTCTTACAAAATTCACCGGAAAGTTGTCTCACTTGAATCTCCAAATTGTGGATGGATGAGGCATGATTCTTCATAATCTGATTAACCTTTGCTTCTATCCTCTTTTGATTCTCTTCTTAAGTTGCCAGTTTGGAACCTAAAACATCCATTAACTTGTCCATTTTGTTCTCCAAAGATATAAGTTGCTCTTGTTGAAATTTAGATATGTCTTGATGTCCCATTTGATTACTTGCATTGTTGGACAAATAAAAATCTGGGTGGTTCTGCCACTCCAGAGTGTACATGTTCCAATAAGGATCATTATTTTCCTAACCATACTGTGCCTCATTGTAATTCGTAAAAGTTCCTTGCCCCCTATAATACCTATCTTCCATCTCGTTCTTTCCATTTTTTATTAGCATCTAGCTCTTCAGATGTCTCACTCTCACTTTAATTAGTCTCGATATGTCTCATAATATCAAGAAACCCTTCGTTGTGTTTTTGTCGATCTTCTAAGTATTCAATTAATGTGATGATTGAAGTCTATCGGTCACCAACTCTCGTTGTATAATCATATACAAATTTATCTTTCTCACTCTCTCGATTTGTTGCAAGATAACAAATAAAATCAATAATCATCAAAGATAACTTCATTTAATTCAAAGAAAACTTCCTCTTTTCTTTTCCTCTTGATTTCTAGCTCAATCTCCAAGTTGCTTAGTCTTCCTTCATACAAAAAAAGGTCAATTCTTAACCTAAATCAACATCAAATATAAAAGAAAAGCAAAGGAAGTCAAACTAAACAAAAATATAGAAAATGAATCCTAAACTACAACAATAATCAACAAGTATGTAAGAAAACACATGCCAATTACATAGAAAAACATAGACTAATACACACCTATCATTAACCCTCTTCAATGTTATTGTGGATCTGTAACATCCCGTTTTCAGAGAACGGGTCGGACCAAAGAAACGGGTCCAAGTGTGGTAAATTACCACATCTCATGCTCATGCAGTTGTGAATAGTGAGTTTTGTGCATATAAG
>JAOQML010000197.1:20061810-20100470 GCA_027568935.1 Erythroxylum urbanii | reverse complement strand
GACTTTTGCTAAGTGTTTAGTGAAGTGTTAAGTGATGTGACACGCCACCCTCGCGGGGCACGAATTCGGGTATCACTATCGATATTGGGTTCGGGTCCGGCGGGAGTTGGGGTGTTACACCCTAAGTGTCATACCCTTGTTATTTTCGTCACTGAATGTTGTCATTTTTTTGTTCTTAATAGTCTTAATTGAACGTTGTCATTTTATGTAATGACCTTGTGTCTCTTTTCTATCCCTTGTAAGATGCAAAAATGACTAACTGTTAACTTTTATTTATTAATGAATTCTTTAATTTCTAAAAAACTCTAAACACCTATAAATCCCCTCATATTTCATCTGAACCTCAGTACACCACTTATGATATCTGACTAAGAATCTGGTGGGCTGGCTAGGTGACATTGCTAAATGACTAAATTGGCTTCAATAATAGTAGCTAGAGGGCCAAAAGGGTCTAGTGATCATGCCAAAAGGAAATGATTATGCCATCATTTACTATGTATTTGATAATGCAACATAGCTTTAGTAAGGAATTCATGGTGATAAGGAATTGGATGGATTTTCGACTCTCCATAAGCACTGAACCTTTATATAGTATTTATACACCTGTTTAACCCATAGGGAATGGTTTTTGAAAGTTAAAATGAATTCATTAATATGCCCAATATATAATATATATTATATATTCTTTAACTATATATATATATATATAGTTAAGGACTACATAAAATGCACCATTTGGTAAAGCAAAGAAATGGGATATTTTTTCAATTTTGGGAAGTCTGATTTTGATTATTAGTCATAAGGTGATTGAGGTAGGAAGAGAGTTATGCTTGTGTAATGTGAGTTTTTGCCAAGAGAGAGTTTAATTGGAACTTCTGAAGAGAGACCAACATGATGCATTAGAGAAAGTATTAGAAGATGTTTGCAGCCACTGAATTTCTTCTTCTTGTGAATTTTTAAGGATAACATTTGAAAAAAAACTAACAAATGTAGATAGTAGAGAAAAAATGGAAAGATTGATAATGGGCATGTCTTCAGTAACTATAATGATGAAGGATAAAGTTTCATAGAGGGAATTAGCTTCAATAACAGTAGCTAGAGAAAGGGGTCTAGTGATCATGGCAAAAGGAAATGATCATACCATCATTCAATGTGCATTTGATAATGAAACTTAGCTTTAGTAAGGAGTTCAAGGTGATAAGGAATTGGTTGGATTTTCAGCTCTCCATAAGCACTAAACCTTTATATAGTATTTATACACCCGTTTAACCCATAAGGAATGTTTTTTGAAAGTTAAAATGAATTCATTAATATGCCCTAAATGGCTGTAACAAAGTAATATTACAATTATGTGCTAATATAAATTGAATCAAAATATGTAAGTTTTATAACTTATCATCCTTATGACTATTAGAAAACAAATAGCTAAGTTATTCCAAGTTTCATCTTCTTCTGAATGAGTAGCTCAAGTCTTTAGTAGCTTTGTGAGTAACAAGGATTTCTCTAATCCAGAGTCAGATCCTGTAAGCAAGTGCAAGCTTCTTTGTTTTTCAATTCGTGAATATTATTTGATTCCTTTCTCTCCATATTGTATACAGATAATAGTTCAAGCTGAGGCTTAGGCTTAGACATTTTTTATCTTTCCCCATTCTTTTGTATTGATTTGTATCCCACACTAAAATGTTATCCCAATTAGCTATTAGAAAAACTAGGTTCGCAATATGTTGCATTCTAGCCCAGATGGTAGTTATGAAGCTGCACTTAAAGAAAATATGGGTTATAGATTCAGTTACCATATTGCATAAGATACAGAGCTAGTTATTGGATCCCTTTAACCTATCTTTGGTTTTTAATCTCCCTTTAACAGCCAGCCAGGTGACAAAAGAGGCTTTGGGCATTAATGATCCTTTCAAAACATTGTTATACCATGCAATGATAGCAACTATGGGTCTAATAACTTTTAAACAATATGAATTAGTGAACTCTACATTTTTGTTGATAGTCTATGTTACTTTATCCTTCATTGTGGGGTTAACCAAGCAGTTGTGGTAATGATTCAATAGTCTATCCATACCTTTGCCAGCTACAAACTAAGAATTTTGGTCAATGACTTTAGAGACTCAAGTCCAAATTGAATTGTTGTGAATGTTGAAAGTTACACTCTTCAGATTACAGAACTATAAGTAGCCCAGTTATTAAACCAGAGCCAAGTATCTTCACCATTTCTAATCTAAATTCTAATAAGAGGGTATATAACCTGTCTTTTATTAAACATTTGAATGAAAGGCCAAGAATGCTCTTTCTTTTCACTTATTTGCTAGAAGCTGGAATCCCTTAAGCAATATTCATTTGTCCATTTGCTCCAAAGTGGCTCTTTATCATTAAAAAGCCTCCAGATTCTCTTAGCCACTAGCATTGTATGGATCATCTGTATTAAGGCAAATCCTAATCCACCTTACTTTTTCCAGCAAAGTTGCTCCCATTTGATTTTGGCTCCTTTAGGATCAACAATCTTTGTAGCTTATAAGAAGTTCCTTGTGTATTTTTCCATCTCTTTATTTATCTTCTTGGGTAAGAAAAGGTGAGTGCTATAATGATTGTAGAGATTATTCAGCATTAAAGTGATAAACTAGACTCTTCTAGCTTGAGAGAGAGCTTTATTCTGCCATGCTTTTTTTTTCTTCTTTAACTTCTCCAAGCATAGAAGACAGTCTTGAAACTTTAGTTTCTTCAAAGAGATTGGAACTCCATAGTATTTAAAAGGCAAGCAGTGGATATTTAATCCAAAGATGAAACATTCAAAGAGTCAATTCTTCGATGTATCCTCATTCATTACAGAGAATAGGAACTAATCAATTATTAGATACCAGACATCACATTCACAAACAAAAGTTAACAAGGAGAATTGGAATAACTTACTAAAATTAGCATTTATGGACTAATCGAAGCTTCGAAATCAAGCCTCCTATTCAAGCCGTTTAGAGACGGAAAAGCCAAAACAATCACACCTATTAAGTACTTAGGAAAATCATGCATGATCTGGACTAGAGAAGGAAACATTTTAACCTACCAACAAAGCTAATCACTTGAGGGAGAGTATGAATCTACACTAGTTTATCGCCTTTTGATGATGATGACAACAAAGGCCATAGACGGGTTACTTAATTTGGCAAAGCACGATTAATGGGAATGATTTTGTAATTTGGGGGGAAATTAGTAATATGATTTGTTAATTGGCCAAACGTTGCCATTTTTGGAGTTGTATTGGTAAAATACCTTACTCTAATTTACATTTTAAGTTTTCAGAAAATAAAGTCCCCTTTGATAACTAATAATGAAAATTTTAGAATAAAAAAAAGGATTGGGAATAAAAAATGAAAAGAGAAGTAGAAATAAAATTTTTGGTTATGCATATTTAGTCTGTATCATTAAAAGTGAGATTAAATAAATTAATAGTTACGTTCATGTTTAGTTTCAAATATTAGAAATCATAATGATGAATTTTTCACTCATATTAATCAATATACAATTTATTATATTGATAATTAAATAAAATATTTTATTTTATAAATAATTACTCAAAATTATTTTTCAATGATTCAATAAATTATTAATTTTAAATAATTTGAATGATTTTATTCGAAGAATAAAATTAAAGAATTGCAAAATTTTACTTTATTTTATATAGCATCCATGAAATAAAATAAAGTACTTATTAATAAATTAAATATAAAAGCCAGTAATATATGATTTTAGTAATAATATTTTCTAAGAATCAACAATATCCTAATTATATTTTGGTAATGTCTTGATAATATTATAATAATATATGATTGCTTATTTGCTATTCATAATACTTGATTATTATAATAATATATGACTGCTTATTTGTTATTCATAATATTTGATTCTATTTTATATCCACAACTTATATCCGCAACTCTATTAAAATAAAAATCTAGAATTGTTCATTCCTAGTGACAAAATAAGTAAAAATTAGGGATTAAGACCACATTTACATTCCTACCTTTTCATTATTGATTAACAAAAAAAAAAGCCTTAAGGTATGGGGTCTAATAAAAAGGTGGAAATGAGAATGCAATTTTTATTTCTTAATTTTTGTATTTTATTATTAGGAATAGATAAAATAGGGAATGAAAAATATGAAATAAATCCTAGACAATATCAAACTTTTATTCCTAGGAGGACATGAGTATAAGTTGAAGTCGAATATCAAGAATAAAAGACAAGTATGAATGAGTTATTATTAAAATATCATCAAGATATTATCAAGATAGTAATTATGATTACATTATATATTACAGTCTTTTATATTTATTTTTAACAATTATTTTATTTTATCTCATTGATACTACATCAAATAAAACAATATTTTTGCAATTCTTTAATTTTATTCTTATCTTAAAATTATTTCTAATTATTCAAAAATTAATAAAATTATAAATCAATGAAAAATTAATATAATTAATTATTTATAAAATGCAAAATGTTTTGATAATGATTTAAAAATAAATCATATAATAATTAAATATGAATAAAAACTTTATCATTATCATTATTAATATTTAGGACGAGATACTAACATAACTATTCATTTAGTTTAGTCTCATTCTTAGTGATTACATACTAAACACGCATGGTTTAGTAATTTTATTTTTATCTTGATTTTGACTTTTCATTCATATTTTCATGTTTTCATTAATATTTTTTTATTATTAATTACCAAACAAGAAGTGTCCTATTAAGTAAAATTTTGGTTCAAGATTGATAATTCTTATGTTTCTACTGGGTTAGAAACAGTTCGGATCCGTTATCCAAGGCTACCTTGTCCAACCCTGACTAATCCCATATATTAAAGAGGGGTGAGTAACAAATTTTGGTTACTTATTTACTGTTTACATTAAGTGGCTAATGTGAATTTTTCTAAGTGGAAGAACGTGTTTTGGGCAATGGACATGGTTGCACGGAGTTGTATTAGATAGAGGATTCGAACGGGCCAGAAAGCCCATGTTCTTGGTCCTAAAAGCTTCGGAAGCTCCAATGGAGAAGTTTGGGTGTTCGAAACCTTTGCTCTTTGCCTGTTTACTAGTTTTCTTTCTCCGAGTGCCCATTCATATCTTAACCGAGGACTGTGGATTGGGCTCTGAACGAATTTGTAGATAGTGTTATGGGAGATGTGCGACATCTACAAATATGGCATAGGTATTGGTGGAACGACTTGTAGCTTTACTGCTATTAATCGACGCCAGCAAACCACCCTCTTAATCGTAATTCCTAAGACGTGTTCCTCCAGATAAGAAAACAGTTCTAACGTTATTGACGAGATTCTGATAAAGGGAAAATGGTAGAGATGCCAAATTGGTAATTCTAATAATTTCTGGTGTATGTCGTAAAAAGATAACGATGATAATGGCTTCATGTCCTAAAGTCCCACTTGCTTCCTCATCGTTATTTTCCTCTTCATCTTCTTCTTCTTTTTCTTTCTTTCTGTACCGCCAGCACTATAAGTTTTCTTACAACGGTGAATTTAGAGCAAGAATAGGCAATTTTTGTCTCTCTAACAGCAGCTCTAGTACCAGCGGACTGAGGAAGAGAAGGAAGACTTGTTTGTCAGCTGGTAAGGAAGACTTAGAACTGAATGTTGAAGACCCAGAACAAGATGAAGATGAAGAGGAAGAGGAAGAAGAAGTTCCACCAACTCCTCAAGATCTTGAATACGTTGGAGAAATCAAAAGGGTCTTTTCCATTTGCTCTCTCTATCATTTGTACAGTGGAAATTTTGCTTTTCTTTCTTTTTTTGCTTTTGGAAAAAAATGCGAATTTATGCCTATTTTCGTGATTAGGTGCTGGAACTTCTAAGGAAAAACAGAGACATGCTTTTCAATGAGGTAATTTTTTATTCTTGTGATTTTTGGCCAAGTTCATGGCATTTGCTTTGATTACTCTGGTTTAAGCACTTGTGCGCTTTCGTTGAGTTGTGCATGTGGTTCCCTTTAAATTTTGATCATTTTTAGGTAAAGTTGACAATTATGATTGAGGACCCAAGGGAAGTTGAGCGAAGAAGGCTGCTTGGCGTTGAGGATCCTGACGCCCCTACCAGAGATGACCTAGTTGAAGCGCTAGAGCAAGTAAGTCTTTACATAAATCCGTACACTCCACCAAGTTCTTGTGGAATTCACTGTGGAACTGAAGATGTAGAACAACCTGCATCCTGACTAAAGCTGTGCCCTGAGCGTTTATATTTACGTCACAATCGATCAGTACTTTTTTAACCTTGATAATGAAGATAACGGATTGTGGTTGTCTTGGAAACTTGGCACATTTGTTTGGAACTTGAATTAACAAGTTTAGATTTGGCTAGCAAATGTTAGGTTTACTTACATAAAATGCATCGTAATTCAAAATTTTGGAGATGCTTTCTTGGAATCAAGTGAATTTTGCATTATCCGTACCATTATCAAATGTAGAATTAAGAGACAGTATATGTTTCTGCAATGCTGAGTAGCTGCAGTTCTTTTTTCCCCCAATTTCACTTCCGAACTTCTGTCACAAAAAAACATGATCAAAATCAGGTTCATTTCTGATCCATTTTATATTTATTTACTAGGTGAACAGCGGAAAAGTCCCGAAAAATAGAATTGCACTGCGAATGCTAGCTGAGGAGATCATTAACTGGCCAAACTTAGAGGTAATTCTCAACATGATTAGATAACAGTTGTTCCGGGAGATACCACCACTTGGATTTCTTCTGTGTTATTGACACTCAGTGGGGTGCATAACTTTTTATTTAGCCATTCAGTCATACAAAATCTTCTCTAGCTTTCTGTTATATCTGAGGCATGGATGTTAAAATTGTAAATGGATGTTAAATTGTAACTGAAGAAGACCTTTAACCGAGTTCTTTGTTAATGGTCACATTCAAAGTTTATGTTGTTTGTTTGTCTTTGCTTCTGCTTTTGTTTCACTGTTGAAGTAGTGTACTGTTTGCTCAAATTCCCCTTGGCACTATTTGCAGCTTTTCATGCTCTTTATGTTCTTCTTGTTCTATAATTATCTACAGTTTCAGTATGAATAATATGTTACTGATAAGTAGATGATAACTATGGAGCTCAATCCATAATAAATTGAATACGTCCCATACCTCCTTGGTGTACTACTTTTTTTTCGTTAAAAAGGGAAAAGAAAAGTACACTAAAGAGAGCTCCTTCACAGTCTCATCTGCCCAGCACCCATGGCATCATCACGTAAAATCCTATGCAACTCCTCAGGTGGGACCTTCCTTGGTTCCCAGTTGTTTGTCTCATATTACACCTACTGAAGACTGACGTAATGTGGAAGCAAGGTGTTCATGGCCCTGACAATAGACATTACTCAATGACAAATGATTATCATGAAATATTCTTCTACACGATTCTCAAAACTGAATTTATAACAACTTGATGCTCTCTTTCCAATTCATGCATGCCATGTGTGTTGAGTAGGTTGAAGCACCTAAGAAAACGGCAAGGACATCCCTTTATGCAAAAGCTACTGACACTGGTATTAGACCTCAAGAGGCTGCTAAAAGAGTTGAAATGGATTGGGATTCAGCTGCTGATATTGAAGAAGCGGATGTTAACAATGACACTGAGGTTCCTCCGGTTGTGGTTAGTTCTCCTTGCTAAAAATTCTAATGTTTTAGTAGTTATGCCATTGTTTATCAAATTTAAAACTGACATACTTTGGGTAGGTCTTATCAGTCCAGTTTTGATGTCACTGTTTCCTTTAATAGGTACAAGCAAAGTTAGTACTTAAGATATCATAGTAACAAGGAAATAGGGAAAGCAATTTTACCGTAGCATCTCTTAACATTCTGTAGTGTTGATAGAAATCGGTAATTGCTAACTTTTCGTCTGTGCAGAATATTTTTTCCCTGTTTTTTCTCATTGGTAGGTGGGAAAACCCCTGACTGCCTGCAAAGCTGGCAAGCATTTGTCAACTGGACAAATAATTTTAGATAGTTTTTAGGAAATTTTAATTAAAAGCACGATCTACTCCTTGAGTTGCACCTTTCTGTGGCAGTGGCATTTTTCCGTATGGTAGAGAAGAGAGAATTCCACTAGCCAATTGTTATAACCCAAATGACAACGCTCTTGCAGGGTTATGGAGCTCTTTACTTGGTCACAGCTTTTCCAATCATCATTGGTATCTCAGTTGTACTGATCTTGTTCTACAACTCTCTTCAATAGAAATTCTTTTAACTCCATTTATCGAAACTGATTTGTATGGAACTGTAAAAGACCTCATCATGATTGAAAAATGCAAAAAATGTACAAAGGTCTAGTTATCTCTGTCAAATTGTTACGAGTGCACTCAGTCGCTCTTTTCAACTCTATCAAGTTAAGAGTTTAGATACTGATCAGTGATGGAACAGATGGGAATCACTGGATAGACTTTCACACATGCTGGCCACGTCTTAAGTTAAACATACCTCTTCTTATTTTAAGCCCCCCAAAAGGCCCTGTGAAGGATTAGCATATCAAACATCTTATATAACTATCACGCTTCATTTGCGCAACTCTGACGCGATAGCATTGTGACTCCATTCTCACATTATTGTTCTGAGATTCGACCTCACAACGTGGGATAACCTAAGTCGAAACCTGGTTAGCTCTGATATCACTGAACCCCCAAAAGGCCTTGTGAAGAGTTAGTATACCAAACGTCTTATACAACCACTTATTCACTTTGCTCAGACACAATCTAGTAGCAGCTTATTCTTTATCCTTATCAACTTTGCTTCAACAGAATCCACCATAGCCTCCAGATACTTTTTCTCACTATAAATTCCACATTCAAGGTCACCATAATATACTTGCTCCTACACATATCTTGTTTCTTTCAAACTCTTTGCATCATTTTATTCCTTTTTCTTGGCTAATGAAGTTTCCTAAGTTTGCAAAATATAAAAAGGATTTTCCTCCTTTGTTCACTACTGATCCAACCAGTGTTATAGACCTTTTCCCTCTTCTTCACCAAAATCTATTTTACTGCCTTTATCTTCTTCTTCAAATTTGATATTTTACCCACTCTTAGTCATTTTGACATTTTTACCCCTTACAAGTTAATGTATCATATCTATAATACTCTTCATGATGCTACCTTACGGTATCTCTAGTCTTTATCTGCTTTATATGCTTGTTCTATTTTGTTATCACCTCTTCATATCTATCATCACCTCTTTGATCCTACCAATGCCAACTTTCTTTTATGGACTTTCTTAGAATGGTTTCAACTCCTTTTTAAATGGCATATAGACATGTCTCAAATCTTGACTCATCTTCGTTTATGAGACACTGCATTAACTGATTGCAAAGTTTATGCTATCTACATCATACATCGTTCCTACTGTATAAGTACTTATGGACATCTGTGTACACTGAATCACCTTTAACATTGACGAACCACCCTTGATTGGTCTATAGAATGCCCACAGCTAATGGAAGATTTACGTTCTTTTTTAGTCCAACTCAAACAATTCCTGAGCTCATCTCCTTTGAGTATTTGCACATCTCTTGGTCTATATTTTGGAGAAATTGCTCTTCTTGGACCAATTATTCCCCCATCAGTTGACCATTAGACATCGGTGGATCCCTCCAATGTTATCAATATTCGAGCTGGTGAAGTTCCTTGTCCTACATATCGAAACTCTACAGTTTCAAGCAGACTATCTAGTCCTATCCAAGAGTCCATTACTGTTCCTAGCCTAGGACTTGCTCAATGGACTACAACTGATATCGGCCATATTTTTTAACAAATTGACAATGACATGGCCTTGACAGATAATGATCACCTCCTCACTTTATCACTTTAAAATGGGACTCGTCTTACTAAGAATTTGTTTTTACTTTTGAGTCTTTTGATAAAAGAGAATCCTTGTGGCCCACAAATCACTTCCCAAGATTCTTTATTATTATCTTACTGTTTGCTTTTAAAAAAGTTGTTTGCTTTTTTAAAGTAGCTTTGTTAAAGGTGTGATGATTGTATTTTAAAGTAACTTTCTTTTTTAAAGATGTAATAAGTGTGTCTCTATGAAGTTTTACTTTTATGGCCCTTGCTTTGCCTATAAAAGCAAAGTTTTCCATCATTGTGATCATGCTTTACTTTGAATACTACTAGAGTGAAGAAGTTTGGGTTTAATGAGTGTTTTCCATTCTCTCTAAGTTCTCACTCTTCTGAAAGCTTAAGTCTTGAGTGCATGTTACCATCTGTCTTAGTACAGAGACAAGTATACTCTACACTCGCCACTTCTGAGAATCTTGTGTATTAGAAAGTCTAAGACAGTCTGTGATTGTGTTTATAACAATTCTGTTGTGAGATTAGAGTATAACGAGAAAAGAGTATACGTACTGTTGCGGCTATTGTTTCAAAAGAGAAAAGAGAGTTGTGAACAGTGTAAGATTCCTAAGAGGAAAGGCTTGAGAGTTGTGTGCCTGTGGAGGAAGGGCTTGCTATCTCGCACATCATACCTATAACTTATCGATAGTCACAAGGTTCCTGTGTTGATCCACAATAGTCTACCAGATACCTCAGTAGCCTACTTTCCAACTTTGATTAATCGATTGTCTTCTCAAAGGTGCTATTTTAGTCTATTGGTTATCTTGATTTTCCTGTGTGGACCTTGCACTTCGAGGTCCCTAGTGTAGTAATACCATTGAAACTCCCAAACGGCCTTATGAAGGGTTAGCATACCAAACATCTTATACAACCACCCCGCTCCACTTGCACAACTCTGACGCAATTGCATTGTGGCTCCATTTTTCACGTTATTTTTTTTAGATTCGAACTCACAACGTGGGGCGACCTAGGTCAAAACCTGTTTGGCTCTGATACCACATCGGGACCCGAAGGGCACACAGGAAAATCACGACAACAAACGGGCTAAAATAACACCTTTAAGAAGACTATCGACTAACCAAAGTCAAAAAGTAGGCTACTGAGGTGTCTGGTAGACTATTGAGGATTAACATAGGAACCTTGTGATTATTGGTAAATTCCAGGTATGATAGGCGAGATAACAAAGCTCTTCCTCCACGGGCACACAACTCTCAAGCCTTTTGATAAGTGTGCATTAGTCTATATTTTTCTATGTAATTGACATATGTTTTATTGCATATTTGTTAATTTTTGTTATAGTTTAGGATTCATTTTATATAGTTTTGCTTAGTTTGATTTTCATTGTTGTTCTGTTGTGTTTGATGTTAATTTAGGGTAAGAATTGACTATTTGTTGTGTAGGAAGAAAGATGGAGTAACTTGGAGATTGAGCTAGAAATCAAGAGGAGAAAAAAAGAGGAGTGCATCTGTGACCAATTTTTGTGATCGTGAGAATCATTACAATTCCCACGATCGTGAGAATTACAATCCGATGAATTATGCGGGGCTTCATCAAATTTAAGTTTTTTTGGACTATAAAAGCATCATTAAGCCTCCATCTTAATGAGGACGAAACCCTTCTATAGAAAGACCATCTTTGGAGTGAAGAATATATGTTTGGAGGCTTGGGGAATGATTGAAATCAAGGACCATCATCAAGATTGGGCAAAATAGCACATCAACATTAAAATTTCCAGATTTTGGAAAAGAAGAGGAGCCTTGTTATTCAATTTCTGTCAATTTTACTTCTTCTATTCTTTGTAAAATGATTTATTTGAATGTTGAAGATGTTATAGAGATCATGTTTGGCTGATTTAGTTTTAGGGATTGCTTTTGAACTATTTTGTCAAAACTCCTATTTTGTTGAATTGAATAAAGTTGTCTTTAATAATTGTTGATTTAAATTGTTATCTTTCAACAAATCGAGAGAGTAAGATAAATTTGTGTAGGATTGTGTAACGAGAGTTGACGACATATAGACTTGCAATTATCATGTTAATTGAATAGTTACAAGAGAGATCTCGGCTAGTCAATTGATCACCTATAAGATAGTTTAATAATTAGTTGAATAGATTGAGTCATTGGATAAGTTGAGAGATCGTCTAATTAATTCCATTAAATTAGATTAGGGACAATTAATTACACCTTGAGAGAGGGTAGTTATTACATTCGAAAATCTAAAGTGAGACATAATTCAATCAATAAAATTGGGGGAAACAAAATAGAGAAAAAGTAATCTCTAGCTTTTAGATTCTTGAATTTCGATTTTTATGCACGTTGGTATTGTCTATTATTTTAAGTTAGTCTTTTAATTTAAATTTAAATTTTTAGATTATTTACTTTTAACAGTTTATTTTCTTAAACAAAGTTTTTATCTAAATTAAATGGTGTCTAGGCATCAATTCCTGTGAGATCGATATCTGCTCTTTTAAGCTACAAGTTACAACTCTTTCACTTGCAATTTTTGAGCGTAGAACAAGTAGATATGTTTTACTATCAAAAAGTTTTTGACACCGTTGTCGAGAATTGATTGTTTAATATCTTGTTTAATTTATATTACTTTGATCTAATAGTTTTTGATACTTTTTTCTTATGTATTTGTAGGTACATTAACACAAAGAACACGCAAAGGTCGACATAATTTGGTAATACATCAAGATATCTTAGAATGAGGAATGAAACATTTGAAGAGATAGATGTCGAGAAGAAATAGAAAGAACAATGATGGAAGACAATTATTATAGGAAGTAAGGAACTTTTGCAAATTACAACTAGGTGCAGTATGTTTGGGGAAGTACCGATTCTTATTAGAATACGTACACTGCGGGATGGCAAAATCACTCAAATTTTTATTGGTCTAACAATGTAAATACTCACATGAGACATCAAGACTTATTTGAATTTTAGCAAGATCGAATTGGAGTAATAGAGAGTAAGTTAGACAAGTTTATACAGATGTTTAGCTCCAAACTGGCAGTTCAAGAAAAGAACGAGAAGAGGATAATTTCTAGCCAGGAAGAAACTCAAAAGAGACTAAAAAAATTCAATCAAATTCTTAAAAATCATGCCACTTTTATTCATATCTTGAAGATTCAAGTAAGACAGCTTTCTTGTAAATTTTGTAATAGAAGCACGGAAGAATCTCTGAGAAATATGTAATTAGATCAACAAGAGCAATTTGAGATTATCACACTTAAGAATGATGAAAAACCAGTGGAACACCATGCTAAACCCTACTTTATTGAAGAACAAGAGACGAAAAAAGAGATTGAAGAAAAGAATGTCAATCCTTCCAATTATTCACCAATTCTTAATATACCAAAGGTGAACATCGAAAACTCTTAAGTAGATGTTCATGAAAGGAATTCTATCTTTTAGATTGATGATAATCAAAAGACATTCAACATGAATGATATATTTAAGAATCCGAAGGATAATAGCTCATTCAGGATAATTGGTGTGTTCGAATCTTCTGAAGATCAAAAGGACGAAGAACAGATGACAACAGACATCGAGTTTGAAGAAGTTATGAAAGTCTCTGTAAGGGTAATGGAAGAAGCAGAGGAGACAAAGGTAATTAAGGAAGAAAGAGAGCAACTCACATTCGTACAGGACAAACTGTTGGATTCAATGGAAGATTCAGGGAATTTTTTTATTCCCTGTTATGTTGACAATTCACTTGGAAAAAAGACATTATTGAGCTTAATTAGTTTTCGTAATATTATCTATATTTTCCTTTTGATTATTTTACAATTTGTAGCTTATTTACAGGCTACAAAACTAATGTTGAACGAAATAAGCCATTTATAATTGATCCTGGTTGAGTTTCCAAGGAAGAACATCGAGCTACCAACATTAACAGAAGCACTGCGTGGGAGGCAACCCTTGAGATTTTATTTTCTTTTGATTGTCTTTGTTTATTTGTTTACTTGATTTATTCAGTTATGATAATTTTTGATTTGAATTTGATTGATGTTAATTTGGTTTTTGTTAGAATTTCAATTTGTTTTCTTTTCAAAATTCTTATTGATGATCTTAATTTGATGTGTTTGTAGGTTGTGAGATCATGGAGAAGTAGTATTAAGCTTAGAAGAAGGTTTGGATTTGTGAGAATTATCAATTCTCACGATCGTGGGAATTGGCATGATTCCCACAATCGTGGGAAAGCTCTCCAGAACTTTTTTGGAGAGATAACTCACGCTCATGGAAATTGAGGTGATTTCCATAAGCGTGAGTTTTCTCTCCAGAAAGTTTCTGGAGAGAAAACCTACGATCGTGGGAATTATGGTGATTCCCATAATCGTGAGAATTCTCTCCAGAAACTTTCTCTAGAGAGTAATCCCACAATTGTGGGAATTGTGGAAGATCGTGGGAATTCTATCCAGAGGGAAACTTAATTTCCCTCTCCTTTTTTTCTTTCACCTTTTCTTCAAATTTTCACTCTCTCTCTCTCTAACCTATGAATTTTTCTCCTCCCATTCTCTAAAACTCTTTAATTTTTCTCTAGATTCTTGGTATTTTCTTTATCTCTTTCATTATTCTTACAATCCTTTCATCTTTTCATGCATTAATCATTAAAAAACATAAGGACTTGAGTAAGATTTTGCTCTCTCTCTAAAAGTTGAATTTCACTCTTTTTTTTGCAGATTTTCCTCTTACAATGGCACCTAGGAAGATGATAGCTCTAAAATTGACTAACGAAGTCCGTCATCAAGTTTCTGGTGAAGGTAAGAGCGAGTTAGCGGCAACTTACCGCTCTCCCTTCCCAATTTACTCAGAAGAAGGTACACGCTTTTGTAGCTTTACGGCTAGAGTAATAATCACTCTTAGGTATTTGATTTTGAAGTATTAGAAAACATAGGAGTGAGGCCGAAGATTGAGCGACTAGCTGCAAATATAAGTTGGAATAGATTCATCCGGTGCGACATGCCTATTTATCCTATGATGACCATTAAGTTTTCACTACTGTCTGATATACCCCTAAAATAGTTGTCTTCGAGTTTAGATTGTTCGATACTGTTTGTAAATTGGATTATAATGTCATACGTCATCTTTTCGAATTGGAAAACACAAATTTTAGATGATCAGACTAATTTTGATGTGGATTCCTATTAGAAAACTTTAACGGGGGAAGATAATTTTAACTCACGCAATGCACCAAATTTTTTAATCCGTAGTGCTGAACATTTGCTAGTGCATAAATTCATGTGTTAACTATGTTCAATAAAACTGAAAGTAGCAAATATTCGGGTAAAGGAATATTCTTTTTATAGTGCATGGATCGAAAAGTTAAAATCAACATGTCTTTTAGAATTTTTAAATCAATAGTAACTGTTGTCAATAAAAAGAGTTCATATTTTGGAATGACGCATGTTATTATTGCTTTAGCTCGTTATTATAACCTTAATATAGAAGAGGTGCATACAACGCCACACGATATGTTTGAGATTGTGGAAGTCCAATCTATGGAACTTCGCAACCCTCAGACACGTGCTCCAGTAAGGAATAGGAGGGGCCGAGACATAGACACAAACTGACCTTCTATATCCCGAATAGCTCTAGAGCCAAAAAGGATGAAGTAGTAGAAGTTGAACGTAGTGCACCAGCGAAGGTTGATCAATATTAACAAATTCTTGACCAGATGGCTGCTAATTCTCAACAAATGACATCCAAAATCAACGAGCTCAGAACTCAAATGCGAAAAGTCCATAAGGAGCAGCGTAGCTTGAAGAAGAGGTTCCCCAACTTCTTTCAGTGGAACAATTTTGAAGCTCCTTCACCAATACCGTCATCACCATCATCTGACTAAGCTTTCCTTACCCTTTTCTTTTTAACTTTATTGCTTCTCTGGTTTGTTATCATTTTATTTCATGTTTGTTTGGCTTCATGCTATTTCTTTTGTTTGGTTTAATTTCATCTTTTGTTTTGTTTCATATCATTTGTGTGTTTCAATTTCTTTTGTTTAGTTTGAGGTTATTTTTCCATATTTGGTGGTTGTTTTGTCATATTGAGGACAATGTAAACTTTAAGTGTAGGGAGGTAACTTTGACTTTTGTAATTACATTGTTTGCATGTTTAGACATATTATATGTTCTTTGTGTCAGCAATGGAACCATACTTCAATCATTTTGATAAATATTACCATAAAAGTCTGTCATGCTAGTTCGAATTAGATTAAATGCATGCTTGAACTCGAATTAGGCTACTTGAGTAGAAAGTGGACCATATAGAGTGATGAAAAGTAGTTGGTTACATAAGCTTAGTCACAAATTGATATTTGAACAATTAGGTAATGTAGAGATGCATAATGAGTTTTCATTTGAGCAAAAGTGAGGATTAAGCCATATGACTCCATCCATAGTCATTCTATTTCTTTGTTGAGTGTTACTTCCTTAAGTTACTACTTTTAGAACTTACTTTGAATCGATTTGAGTCTACTAGATGTATACTTAATAGAGATGATTTAGGCCTTTTTTCTTGTTTTAACCCTTGGCTTAAATGACCTACCCTTTGTAATATCCTTTGCTATCCCTATTGAGCCTTAACCTTTTATTTCTTAAAAACACTCGAAATTTTAAAACTTTAAACCTTTTTAACCTACCCATTCACAATCTTAGTATAGTATTAAGTAATACATTAGTTAATATTTTTTACTGAGATAAGTTGAGTATATTTCTGCCTGTAGATTACATTGTATTTATCTGCTAATATATTCATAGTTCTTCCATGTATGATGAAAAAGAAAGAAAAATGAAAAAAATGTTGAAAAAAGAAAAAGGAAGAACAATTGAGCAGCATAAAAAAGTGCAAAATATTAGTTTCATTTGTATATCTTGAAATAAGTTTCGATTATCCCAATCTTATCCGCTTTTTACTTTACTAAAGCTTATACTTAACCCTTTTTCCCTTTTTACCTACCTTAACCCTTACCACATTACAACCTTAAACAAGCCATTTTGATCTATTTATGCATGCAATCATTGTAGAAGAGAATTGGTATATTAGCAAGTCTATGATAGTGTAGTTTCTTATAGAAAGTTTGAGCGAAACACTAACCATTAAATACTTGAGAGAAATGAGTGAAAACTATGAGAAAAATTCATTTTGCATCTTTACTTATCTTTGAGTGATGGTGTCAATTGTTGAGTTTACTTATGTACTTCAATTAAAAAGTAATCATGATATGTGTATTAACTTAATATTTGAGTTGACCTAAATTTGAGGGATTGTATGCTTTGATTTTTGTGAAGATGAAATATAGAATTGAGTGTTGTGTTTATTTTGCTTGAGGACAAGCAAAGATTCAAGTATGAGGATGTTGATAGGTGTGCATTAATCTATGTTTTTCTATGTAATTGGCATGTGTTTTATTGCATACTTGTTGATTTTTGTTATAGTTAAGGATTCATTTTGTATAGTTTTGCTTAATTTGATTTCTATTGTTGTTCTTTTGTGTTTGATGTTAATTTAAGGTAAGAATTGACTATTTGTTATGTAGGAAGGAAAATGGGGCAACTTGGAGATTGAGCTAGAGATTAAGAGGAGAAGAAAAGAGGAGTGCATCTGTGATTAATTTCCACGATCGTGGGAATCATTACAATTCCCATGATTGTGGGAATTACAATCCGAAAGATTATGCGGGGCTTCATCAAATTTAAGTTTTTTATACTACAAAAGCATCATTAAGCCTCCATCTTAATGAGGACGAAACCTTTCCATAGAAAGAACATCTTTGGAGTGAAGAACATATATTTGGAGCCTTAGGGAAGGATTGAAATCAAGGATCATCATCAAGATTGGGAAAAATAGCACATCAACACTAAAATTTCCAGATTTTGGCAAAGAGGAGGAGTCTTGTTATTCAATTTTCTATCAATTTTACTTCTTCTATTCTTTGCAAAGTGGTTTATTTGAATGTTGATGATGTTATGGAGACCATGTTAGACTGATTTAGTTTTAGAGATTGCTTTTGAACTATTTTGTCAAAACTCCTATTTTGTTGAATTGAATGAAGTTGTCTTTGATAATTATTGATTTAAATTGTTATCTTGCAACAAATCGAGAGAGTGAGTAAGATAAATTTGTGTAGAATTATACAACGAGAGTTGACGACCTATAAATTTGCAATTATCACTTTAATTGAATGATTAGAAGAGAGATCTCGGCTAATCAAGTGATCACCCATAAGATAGTTTAATAACTAGTTGAATAGGTTGAGTCATTGAGTAGGTTGAGAGATCGTCCAATTGATTCCCTTAATTTCAATTCGATTAGGGATAATTAATTACACCTTGAGAGAGGGTAGTTATTACATTCGGAAATCTAAGGTGAGACACAATTCAATCAACAAAATAGGAGGGAGATAAAATAGGGAAAAAAGTAATTGATAGTCTTTAGATTATTGAATTCCGGATTTTCTGCACATTGATATTGTCTATTGTTTTGAGTTAGCCTTTTAATTTTAATTTAACTTTCTAGATTATTTACTTTTAACAATTTCGTTTCTTAAACAAAGTTTTATCTATATTAAGGGGTGCTTGGGCATCATTCCCTGTGAGATCGATATCTGCTCTTTTAAGCTACAAGTCACGACATGTTCACTTGCGATTTTTGGGCGTAAAACAAGTAGATAGGTTTTACCATCAACACCTTTTCTCTTAGGAACCTTACACTCTTTATAACTCTCTTTCCCCTTTTGAAACAATAGTCACCACAGTACCTACACTCTTTCCTTGTGAAACTCTAATCTCACAGAGGAATTGTTTTAAATATAATAACAGATTGTCTTAGACTTTCTGATACACAAGATCCTCAGAAAAGGCGATTGTAGAGCATACTTGTCTCTGTACCAAGATAAATGGTAACATGCACTCAAGACTTAAGCTTTCAGGGGAGAGAGAACTTAGATAGAATGGAAAACACTTATTAAACCCAAACTTCTTCACTCTAGTAGTGGTCAAAGTAAAACGTGATGACAACAAAGGAGAAACCTTGCTTTTATAGGCAAAGCAAGGGACATAAACCTAAAACTCCCTAGAGACACACTCATTACAACTTTAAAAAAGAAAAGTACAATCATCACAAATTTAACAAAGCTACTTTGAAAAAGTAAACAACTTTTCTAAAAGCAAATAGTAAGATGATAAGAAGGAATCTTGCATAGCAGATTATAGGCCACAAAGATTCTCTTTGATCAAAAGACTCAAAAGTAAAAACAAACCTCTAAAAAGACAAGTCCCACTTTAAAGTGATAAAGTGAGGTCATGATCATCATATGTCAAAGCCATGTCATTATCAATCTGTTCAAGAATATGGCCGATATATTGGCAGTCCATTGACAAATTCTTGGGCTAGAAACACCGATGGTCTCTTGAATTGGACTAGATGGTCTGCCTAAAACTGTAGAGTGATGATATGTAGGACAAGGAACTTCACCAGCTTGAATATTGATAACATTAGAAGTATCCACTAATGTCTAATGGTCAACAGATAGAGGAATAATTGGTGCAAGAAAAGCAATTTTTCCAAAATACAGACCAAGAAATGTATAAATATTTGAAGGAGATGAGCTTGGGAATTGGTTGAGTTGGTCTAAGAAAGAATGTAAACCTTCCATTAGATGTGTGCATTCTGAAGACCAATCAAGGTAGTTGGCCAATGTTGAAGGTGGTTCAATGTGCACAGATGTCCAAAAGTACTCATATAGTAGGGACAATGTACGATGTAGATCGCAAAGACTTTGCGATCAGTTAATGCCGTGTCTCATAAATGATGATGAGACATGTCTACATGCTATTTAGAAATGGGTTGAAACCATTCTAAAAAAGTCCACAAGAGAGAATTAGAATTGGTAGGATCAGAGAGGTGACGATAGACATAAAATAGTGATAAAAAAATTGAACAAGCATATAGAGTAGACAAAGACCAGAGATGCTAAAAGGTAGTATCATAGAGAGTATCATAGATATGATAAATTACTTTGTAAGAAGTAAGAACATCAAAATGACTAAGAGTGGGTAAAATATCAAACTAGAGAAGGACAAGATGAAGGTAGTAAAATAGACTCTGATGAAGAAGAGGAAAAAGATCTGTAACACTAGCTAGAGCAGTAGCGAACAGAGGAGGAAAATCCTTTTTATATTTTGCAAACTTAGGAAACTCCATTAGCCAAGAAAGAGGAATAAAATGATGAAAGAAACAAGGTATATGTAGTAGCAAGTGTATTGTGGTGACCTCGAATGGAGAATTTATAGTGAGAAAAAGCATTTGGAGGCCATGGTGGATTTTTTTGAAGCAAAGTGGATAAGGATAAAGAATAAGCTGCCGCTAGATTTTGACTGAGTAAAGTGGATAAGTATGTGGAATAAGCTACCACGTACAATCTCTTTCTATTGCACTTTTGCTTGAGATATTTATGAGCATCGAAGGCCTGGCAAGTCCGATACGACTTTATGGGCTCAGTCAATCTTTTCTTCTAGCACACTTCTTGATGTCAGTGTATGAACTAAAAATGATCAATCCATGAGGCCTGTGGGTAGGATTTGTAAAGGTGAGGCTTTACTGTATACATCCATACTAATAAGAATATCTGGGTAGGTATATTGCTTCCAAGTACTTTAGTCCAAACTGTACACTGTGGAAAGAATCGGATTAAGATCTTTTTTCTGTAATAAGCCCGATCTTGAATGAATTACCATCTGCAGCTGTAAAGTATTCATCATGTGAAGTCCATGACTTAGAGGATAATATGTTTGGCTTCATGATCATATAACTGGATCTAGTATCCATAAACCCAATAACTTTGATGGGTCTATCATATTTATTTTGTCTGAAGAGTTGGATCTAGACATATGGTTGTTATACTAGAGTACGATCTAATTTCATACAGGTCTGCTGTAGTATGTATAAAGAATCATCAGAGGATTCTTTAGAGGTCGTAATAGAAACAACAAACTTCGTATCTTCATCTTCAGTTGATTATTTCTCAATAAGATCTTCAAAGTGTTGGGAGAATGAATAGGCAAAATTGATTGCATTTGCTTCAATAACTTGATATCTTTCTTGCTTCTATGAGGACAGCTTCATGCAAAATGACTTGATTGTCCACAGAGAAAACATCTTTCAATTTTTTGAGAAGGATGGGATCTTTTCTTGAAGAATCGAACAAACTTTCTTTTTGTTCCATCTTTTCTCACATATGTTTTTCTTAAAGGTTTGTAGCCTTCAAATTGTCTGCAGAACTTTCTTCGATGATTTGCATTTTTCTAATGTGATTTCTTCTTACTATCACAATTACATTTCTTTTCATCTTTGCACTTAATCAGAAGATAAGGCTTCTTGCAAGCCTGTTTGAGAGTTGGACCAACCTTAACGATATTCTTGAATAAGGTATGTTAGTTACACAACTTATCAAGAGAAGCTAGAGCAAGCTGGTAGATTTCTCCAAGAGATATATTAGTCATATCTCTCTGTAAAGAAACTATAGTCCTTTGTAAGTTCAGTTGCATTTGATCTGGAAGGGATGAGATAAAAGTATATCGAAGATTAACATCATTCCACTCATTTAAAAGATAATACCTTTCCGTCATGCGTTTGTATTGCTTCTGCATATCACGCTTGTCAAGTGAATAGCATTTCATTGCAAAATACTCCTCACGGATTTACTTATCTATAAGCTAAAAGTCACTAATGAATTCCTCATGAATAATTCTAAGAAGAGCTTTGGATGTAGTGACTTGGATATACTGAAGTCATTGATATTCGCTTATACTTTACCACCATTCTCGTAAATTACCAGTGAAATGAAAAGTGAATTTAGACAAAATATCTGGCAAAGAATTATTCGGTCTATTCATTTGAAGATCTATCCATGCACCGAATTTATGTAATCGATCTCTCCATTTCTTTGTTAGAAGATCATAAAAATTAAATCAAGGTCCTGAAGTAGGCTTAGTCTGTGAAGTAGCCTGTGCAACTGGCTTAGCTTGTGGTGCTGGTGCAGGCCTGAAACGTTCAGTACCTATAAATTCTGCTTCACTTATTTCAGGTTCAAATTCAATTGGTTCAGGCCTAGTCATCATAACTTGTGCTAAGTCTGATAGATTAGCTAGCCAGGTTGAGGAATCAGAGGACGATTTAGATGACGACTCATAAATTGTGGCAGAGACTTCAGAACAAGCTTCAGACTTATCTGTTTGAGAATCGGAATCTTTTGTAGTAAATGTAGGTGCAATAGTTGTTATGACTCTGTTAGAGGCGCTTTATGCTTCCCAATAGAAGTGGAAGGTTTTAACTTTGGTGGAGAAGTAGGAGTATGAATTTGTAATAGTTTACTTCATTGGTTAATTGGGTCAGGTTTTATGTATGAAGGTGATGGCTCAGGAACCTTTTCAGGCCTTAACTTAGATTTTGTCTTTTTAGGTTTTACTTAAGCTGCCTGAGGATGTATATACTGTCTAATAAAAGGATAGTTGAATTTGAAAACCTTTGAATAGTCTATTTTTTCTGGATACTTTTGATATAGAGGAGAAGTGAATATTGGCCGTGTATTGGGAAATACTGAAGAGGATGAGCCATATACCGCTTTAACCTGTGCAGATTGCATATCAGCTTTTATTTTCTATACAACTCCTTGTATCTTCTATATTTCTCTAACTTTGACGTCAAAATTAGGTCCAAGATAATGTCTAGCAATGTAATGTCGAAGTTCAACATCAAGTTGCTTGATCTGAGCTTTGTATGATTGGTACATGTATTGGATCTGCTTAGAGACAACATCTACTTTATGATGAGTAGCACATGTCTGTTGACTGATTCCTTCAAGCTTGGAATCAATTCTTCTAAGAACATTATTTTGTGCTACTGCATTCGATGTCTGCCATCTTAGAACTTTAGTAGAAGGATTAGAGACAACTGTACCCTGTGAAGTTATTCCTAAGGCTCGAATATATGGGTTAGAGATAACTCTCGTTGATTCATCAATACTCTTGTGTAAAGAAGGAAAATCTTCCTTTATGTCGCTACCATCATGTACGTAATAGGAGTAAGAGTCATAACAGGAACTCCTAGCTTTGTTTGATAGGTAGAGGATTTCAACATATCATGAATTGATCTAGGTCTGAGTCTTTCTATAGTTAGATTAATAGATTTGTTGCAATTATCTGGATCTGAATCATCCTTGTGTGGATGATATTGTTGCGAAAGCATACAACAATGTTTAGACTTTTTCTTCCTCCTTCATCTTCTGGCATACCGCTCATTATCATCCTCACTATTTGGCTCAGGGTTGAAACTGACTTCATAATTAGGCTCGCTAGATGGGTCAACATCCCATACAAAATGTCCACGATGATGGCTAACATAAACTGGATCTTTGTTAAAATTGAAATAATGAATAGGAGTACTGGACTTACCTTCCGTATGTGAAAATATAGGTTTGATCAGAAAAAAGCCCTAGAGGTAGAAGTTCCAGGTGGATCTTCTTTAGGCTTTGCATAGATGGACTTAACTGTTCCATCCTTTAATGTCTTTAGAATCGGAGGAGTTGATGTATGAAAAGAGTGTCTATGAGATGAATGGAACACCTTTTGGTAATTGGTGATTTATTTAGTTAGCATCAACTTTTCAAGCTCCACAACTGGTAGTTGCTTCAGGATCTGGATGATAGTAGTTTGATCATTAGAATGATCATCAACCACGTAATCCGAAGTAGAATTTAGAAAATTAAAGTCTAAAGCATGATTCTACAGATGATAGATCATTTGGTGATGTAAAGTAGCTATGATGGTTGTAGGATCTTGATTTGCTCTAGTGATTTAGATTTGAACTTGTAGTCATTCAGACAACATGAGATCATCCAACCTGATGTTAAAATCAGGTGCTATCATCAGTATAACACTTCCATTATTGAGAGTAGTCAGCAAGGTACCAATCAAGGAATTTTGGTATGTCGTATAGGTAATGTCTAGAAGAGATATCCTAGCTATAGCAGGTATTCCCTTTCTTCCATAAAGTGTGAGAACAAGGCGTATAACTCCTAAATGAAGTGTGTATGGTTTTGTTCTCTCTGAAGAAAGATCAACTCTTTTGATATGTCGAGCTTTACGTATTATTTTGTTGTTGTAGATTTGAGACCACTCTGTTCCAATCTAGAATTGTGGATGATTTCCTTGACTTTAGGACGAGACATAGACAAGATAGTATATATACTCCTTGTCTATGAATGATCATGAGAATATATATTATACGAACTCAATAAAGGTAAAGAAGACTCACCAACACGATTTTCTGCATGAACATGAGTAATTTTTACTAAATTTTTTATATGATTAGACAAAACACGCTCAACATTAGAAGGTAAACTAGACATAGACAAATTTGAAGATAAATGAATAAGGTTATTTGGTAATGTTTCCATATCATATGGGCTCTCTCCCTACTCAATCAGTATAAGAGGCGATGTTACTGCCAGCTAAGACATGAATGATGGATTTGATACCAGTAAGCCCCCCAAAAGGCCTTGTAAATGGTTAGCATACTAAATATCGTCGAAACCTGGATGGCTTTGATACTAGTGAGCCCCCTAAAAGGCCTTGTGAAGGGTTAACATACCAAGCATCTTATACAAATGTTTGGTATGCTAACCCTTCACAAGGCCTTTTGGGGTCACTGGTATCAGAGCCAACTAGCTTTCGACTTAGGTCACTCTACATCATGAGTTCGAATCCTCGAAAACTAATGTGGGAATGGAGTCACAGTGCCATTGCCTTAGAGTTGTATAAGTGAAGCATGGTGGTTGTATAGGATGTTTGGTATGCTACTTTTGGGGGGCTCAGTGTATAATACCTTTCTATTATACACTTTTAATGCTTCTGTATATCACGTTTTTCAAGTGAACAACATTTCATTGCAAAAACACTGAGCCCCCCAAAAGACCTTGTGAAGGATTAGCATACCAAACATCTTATACAACCAACACGCTCTACTTATGCAACTCTGATGCAATGGCACTGCGGCTCCATTTCCACATTATTTTCCTGGGATTCAAACTCACGATGTGGGGTGACCTAGGTTGAAACCTGACTCTGATACCACTGAGCCCCCAATAGGAAGATTATACTTCTATCTCATCCCTTCCTGATCAACTATAACCGGAGTTACAAAGGACCGTAGTTTCTTTACAACCAGATATGACTAATATATCTCTTGGAGAAATCCACAAGCTTGCTCTAGCTTCTCTTGATAAGTTGTGTGACTAACATACCTTATTCAAGAATATCGTTAAAGGCCGTCCAACTCTCAAATAGGCTTGTAAGAAGCCTTATCATTAGATTAAGTGCAAAGATAAAAAGAAATGTGATTGTGATAGTATGAAGAAATCACATTACATAAATGCCTATCATCGAAGAAAGTTCCGTAGGTAAATGGAAGACTACAAGCCTTTAAGAAAAACATATGTGAGAAAAGATGGAACAAAAAGAAAGTTTATTAGATTCTGTCAAAAAAGATCCCATCCTTCTACAAAAGCTAAATGATGTTTTCTCTGTGGACAAGCTAGACATTTTATACAAAACACTGAGCCCCCCAAAGGGCCTTGTGAAGGGTTAGCATACCAAACATCTTATACAACCACGATATATGTTCCACCCGCACAACTTTAACGCAATGGCATTGTGGCTCCTTTCCTATATTATTTTTTTGGGATTCGAACTCATGACGTGGGGCGACCCAAGTCAAAACCTAGTTGGCTTTGATAGTACTAAACCCCCCAAAAGGCCTTGTGAAGGGTTAACATATCAAAAATCTTATACAACTTACCACACCGGTGACCCCGAAGGGCACACAGGGAAATCACAACAACCAATGGGCTAAAACAACACCTTTGAGAAGACCATCGACTAACTAAAGTCAGAAAGTAGGCTACTGAGGTGTTTGGTAGACTATTGTGGAGCAACACGGGAACCTTGTGATTATCGGAAAGTTTCAAGTATGATGGATGAGATAACAAAGCCCTTTCTCCACGAGCACACAATTATCAAGTCTTTCCTCTTAAGAACCTTACACTCTTCACAACTCTCTTTCCCCTTTTAAAATAATAGTCGCAATAGTACTTATACTCATTCCCCATTATACTCTAATCTTACAGCGGAATTGTTTTAAACACAATCACAGACTGTCTTAGACTTTCTAATGCACAAGATCCTTAGAAGAGGTAAGTGTAGAGTATACCTATCTTTGTACCAAGACAGATGGTAACATACACTCAAGACTTAAGCTTTAAGGAGAGGGAGAACTTAGAGAGAACGGAAAACACTCATTAAACCCATACTTCTTCACTCTAGTAGTATTCAAAGTAAAGCATGATTACAACGAAGGAGAAAGCTTACTTTTATAGGCGAAGCAAAGGCATAAAAGTAAAACTTCCTAGAGACACACTCATTACATCTTTAAAAAGAAAAAGTGCAATCATCACACCTTTAACAAAGCTACTTTGAAAAAGTAAACAACTTTTCTAAAAGCAAATAGTAAGATAATAAGAAGGAATATTTCATAGTAGGTTATGGGCCACAAAGATTCTCTTTCATCAAAAGACTCAAAAGTAAAAACAAACTCCTAAAAAGACGAGTTCCAGTTTAAAGTGATATAGTGAGGTCATGATCATCATCTGTCAAGGCCATGTCATTGTCAATCTGGTCAAGAATATGGTCGATATTATTGGCAATCCATTAAGAAAGTCCTGGGCTAGAAACAATAATGGGCTCTTAAATGAGCTCTTGAATTGGATTAGATAGTCTACTTGAAATTACAGAGTAGTGATATGTGGGACAAGGAACTTCACTAGCTTGAATATTGATAACATTAGAAGGATCCAATGATGTCTAATGGTCAACTGATGGAGGAATAATTGGAGCAAGAAGAGCAGTTTCTCCAAAATACAGATGTATAAATATTCGAAAGAGATGAGCTCGAGAATTAGTTAAGTTGGTCTAAGAAAAAATGTAAATCTTCCATTAGTTGTGTTCATTCTGTAGACTAATCAAGGGTGGTGTGCCAATGTTGAAGGTGATTCAGTGTGCACAAATGTCTAGAAGTACTTATACAATAGGGACGATGTATGGTGTAGATAGCATAGACTTTGCGATCAGTTAATGTAGTGTCCCATAAAAGATGATGAGTCAAGATTTGAGACATGTCTACATGCCCTCTAAAAAGAGTTGAAACCATTATAAGAAAGTCCATAAGAGATAATTGGAATTGGTAGGATCAGAAAGGTGAAGATAGACATGAAGAGGTGATAACGAAATTGAACAAGCATATAGAGTAGACAAAGACCAGAGATGCCACAAGGTAGTATTATAGAGAGTATCATAAATATGATACATTAATTTGTAAGGAGTAAGAACATCAAAATGACTAGGAGTGGGTGTTGATGGTAAAACCTATCTACTTGTTTTACGCTCAAAAACCGCAAGTGTATGGGTCATGACTTGTAGTTTAAAAGAGCGGATATTGATCCCACAGGGATTAATGCCCAGACACCACTTAATTTAGACAAAACTTTGTTTAAGAAATGAAATTGTTTAATGAAAATAATATGAAAATTAAATTAAAATTAAAAGATTAAAACAAAATAATAGACAATACCAAAGTGTAGAAAAATCAGAATTCAACAATCTAAAGACTAGAGATTACTTTTTTCTCTACTTTGTCTCCCTCTTATTTTATTAATTGAATTGTATCTCACCCTAGATTTTTGAATGTATTAACTAACCCTCTAAAGGTGTAATTAATTATTCCTAATCGAATTAGAGGTAATCAATTGGACGATCTCTCAAGCTACCTAATGACTCTACCGATTCAACTAGTTATTAAAATATCCTATGGGTGATCAAATAACTTCGTCGAGATCTGTCTTCTAACTAATCAATTGATGTGATAATTGTATGCCTAGAGGTTGCCAACTCTCGTTATACAATCCTACATAATTGATCTCACTCACTTCCTCGATTTATTACAAGATAAAAAATAAAATCAATAATCATCAAAGACAACTTCATTCAATTCAATAAAATAGGAGTTCTAACAAAATAGTTCCAAAGCAATCCCTAAAACTAAATCAGCCTAAAATGGTCTCCATAACATCATCAACTTTCGAATAAACCATTTTACAAAGAATAGAAGAAGTAAAATTGACAAAAAATTGAATAAGGAAACTCCATCTCTTCTTTACTAAAATCTGAAAATTTTGGTGTTGATGTGCTATTTTCCCCAATCTTGATGATAATCCTTGACTTCAATCCTTCCTCAAGGCTCCAAACATGTGTTTTTCACTCAAGGATGGTGTTTCTACAGAAGGTTTTCGTCTCCCTCTAAGATGGAGGCTTAATTATCCTTTAATAGTCCAAAAACCCTAAATTTAATGAAGACCCACATTATGACTCGGATTCTAATTCCCACGATCATTGGAATTAGCATGATTCCCACGATCGTGGGAATTGGCAACAGATACAATCCTCTTGTTTTCTCCTCTTTGATCTCTAGTTCAATCTCCAAGTTGCTCCATCTTCCTTCTTACATAAAACCAGTTAATTCTTACCCTAAATTAACATCGAACATAAAAGAACAACAATGGAAATCAAACTAAACGAAAACGTACAAAATGAATCCTAAACTACAACAATAATCAACAATTATGCTGAAAAACACATGCCAATTACCTAGAAAAGCATATACTAATGCATAACTATCAACATCCCCACTCTTAAATCTTTGCTTGTGCTCAAGCAAAATACATACAACCACTCAATTCTATCACTTCATTTTTCACAAAATCAAAGCATACAATCCCTCAAATTTAAATCAACTTAAATATCAAGTTAATACACATATCATGACTACTTTTTCATTAGAGTACATAAGCAAACTAAAAAAGAACTCAAAAATTAAAACTATCACTGAAAGATAAGTAAAGATGCATTATGACTTTTCCTCACGGTTTTCACTCATTTCTCTCAAGTGTTTGGTGGTTAGTGTTTTGCTTAAACTTCATAAAGGAAACTACACTACCATAGGCTTGCTAATACATCAATTCTCCTCTACAATGACTGTATGTATAAATAGATCAAAAGGACTTGTTTAAGGTTATAATGTGGTAAGGGTTAAAGTGGGTAAAGAGGGAAAAAGAGTTAAGCACAAGCATTAGTAAAGTAAAAAGTGGAAAAAAATGGGATAACAAAATATAACTCTGAGGTATATAAATTTAACTAATATTCTGCACTTATTGATGCTACTCACTTGTTCTTCCTTTTTTTCTTTTCTTTTCCTTTTCAGTTTTTTCAATTTTTTTTCTTTTTCTTTCTTTCTTTTTTTTCAAATACATGGAAGAACTATGAATGAAAATAGTACTATATACATTGTAATCCACAGGTAGAAATATATTCAACTCATCTTGGTAAATTTTCACAATGATCCCAACTAATATATTAATTAGTACTCTACTAAGCTTGTGAATGGGTAAGTCATAAAGTTTTAAAATTTCAGGTTTTCTCAAGAAACAAAAGGTTAAGGCTCAACGGGGGTAGTAAGGGATAATATAAGGGGTAGGTCATGTAAGTCAAGGGTTAACACAAAAAGAGACTTAATCATCTCTGTAAAGCATACATCCAAAAGACTCAAACATCTTCAAAGCAAATTCTGAAGGCAATAACCTAAGGAAGTATCACTCAACAAAGAAATAGAATGATTAAGGATGGGGTCATATGACTCAATCCTCACATTGGCTCAAATAAAAACTCATTATGCATCTCTACACTACCTCATTGTTCAAATGTCAATTTGTGACTAAGCTTACGTAACCAACTATTTTTGATCACTCTATATGGTTCACTTTTTACTCAAGTAGCCTAATTCGAGTTCAAGCATGCATTTAGTCTAATTTCAATTAGCATGATAGAATCTTATGACAATATTCATCAAAATGATTCAAATGCGGTTCCATTGCTGACATAAAGCACATGATATGCCTAACCATACATCCTATTTAACAAAATGCAAACAATGCAATTGAGAAAGTCAAAGTCCCCTCCCCATACTTAAAGTTCACATTGTCCTCAATGTGACAAGTCAACCACCAAATAAGGGAAAATGACCTCAAACCAAACAAAAGAAATGGAAACACACAAACGACATGAAACCATACAAAAAATGACATGAAACTAAACAAAAGAAAAGACATGAAACCAAACAAAAGATAACACGAAAACAAACAAATGCAACAAGAAATTTAGAAGTAAAAGGGTAAGAAAAGCTTATTCAGATGATGGTGGCGACGGTGTTGGTGAAGGAGCTTCAAAATCATTCCTCCGACAGAAGTTGAGGAACCTCTTCTTCAAGCTACATTGCTCCTTGTAGACTTTCCGCATTTGGGTGCCAAGCTCATTTAGTTGGGATGTCATCTGTTGAGAATTGGTAGCCATCTAATAGAGGATTTGTTGTTATCGGTCAACCTCCACTGATGCACTTGGTCCTCCTCCACTGCTTCTTCCTCTGGCTCCGAGATTGCGCGAGATGTGGATGGACAAGAAGTAGCTGTACTGGTGCCCCTCCTAATCCTCACTGCAGTACGTGTTTGAGGATTTTGGAGTTCCAGAGAATGGAACTTCAAAATCTGAGCAGGTCTCAAATATGATATGTCAAACATATCATGTGGCGTTGTAAGCAAATTTTCCATATTAACATTGTAAAACACACTCAAAGCAGAAGCAATATGAGACATCCCAAAACACGAACTCTTTTTGTTAACAACACTCATTATTGATCAAAATATCCTATAAGGTGTATTGATTCTAATTTTTTGGTCCATGCACCACAAAAAGAAAAGTTCTTTGTTACTTTCAATTTTATTGAACATAGTTAAGCATATAAATTTGTTAAAAGTAAATTCTCTGCACTACAAATTAAAAAATTTGGTGCATTCCTAAAGTTAAAGTTTTCTTCCCCAATCAGAGCTTTCCTAATAAGAGTTGACATCAAAATCAGCGTGATCATTTAGAATTTTTGCATTCTAAAAATTGAAAATTTCATGCTTGACAATACAATCAAGTTTAAAAACGTTTCTAGCTAACTTAAACAAAAACACATCCATTTTAGGGATATATTGGGCTGTTGTGAAAAACTCTAAAGTTATAGTAGCATAAATAAGTACATCGCACTGAACAAACCTATTCCATCCTCTGTTTGCAGCTAGTTGCTCAAGTTGTCATCTCACTCCTATGTTCTCTAACAATTCAAAATCAAAATACCTAGGAGTGACTATTTCTTTATCCCTAAGGTCACAGAAACACATACGTTCTTCCTCCGAATACATTGGGAAGGGAGAGCAATAAGCTGCCGCTAAATCACGCTTGCCTTTAATGGAAACATGAGAGCGGAGTTGATTAACCGGTTTCCTAGCCATCATCTTCCTTGGTTTTATTATAAAGGGAAAATCTACAAAAATTGAGAAGAAGATGAGTCAAATTCGTATTTAAGAGAGAGAGCAAAATCTTACCCAAATCTTTGTGTTTTTGAATGATTAATGCATGAAAAGATGAAAGGATTATAAGATTAACGCAAAGAGATGAAAAAAATACAAAGAATCTAGAGAAAAATTAAAGAGTTTTAGAGAGTGGGGGAGAGAATTTAATAGGTTAGATAGAGAAGAAAAGAAAATTTTGAGAATGGATGAAAGAAGAAAGTGGGAGGGAAGTTTAAATTTCCCTCCCGGATGGAATTCCCACGGTCATGGGAATTCCCACAATTCCCAGGATCATGAGAATCACCACATTTCCCACGATCATGGGAATCACCACATTTCCCACGATCATGGGTTTTCTCTCTAAGAACTTTTTAGAGAGATTTTCCAGTTCCCAAGATGGAATTGGTGATTCTTATGATTCCAAACCTTTTTCCAAGCTTGATATTGGTTCTCTATGATCCCATAACCTCCAAACGCATCAAATTAATATCATCATTAAGAATTTCTAAAAGAAAACAAGTTGAAATTTGAACAAAAACCAAATTAATCATCAATCAACCTCAATTTAAACATACGTATAACTAAAGAACCACATCAATAAATAAACAAAAACAATTAAAAGGAAGTGAAATCCTATAGGTTGCCTCCCATACAGCGCTTCTTTTAACATTAGTAGCTTGACGCTTCTTGATGCTCATGGCGGCTCAAATGACTGGTGTAGTAGCAGCACGGAAACTGTTCTCAAACTTTGTATATGAGCTACCCTAGTATAGACTCCACCTTCCTTGTTGTTTTCCTTCCTATGCCTTCTCCTATATGATCTTTTCTTCCTAGAAATGTTCCCTGGGTCTTTGATATCTTCCCATCCTACTTGTATTTCTGATTCCTTGATATCCCTAATCGGCTCACTTATTGGTTCACTCAGAAGGACTTCCAAAACTGTTTGTCCTTCTCGCTTGACTCTGTCTTTCTCCTCATGTTCACTTTTTTTCTGTCCGAGTGAGGGCCATGATTCTTTCCTTTGGGTTGACCTCAGTGTTGCTCAGTAGGCTACCTACATTTCTCGAAGATAATCCATTAGCAAGTTAACCTACCTGAACCTCCAAATTATGGATTGATGAGGCACGATTCTTCAAGATTTGGTCATATTTGGCCTCTATCCTCTTTTGACTTTCCTTTTGGCATGCAAACATCCTCTTCTGGTTTTCCTCTTAAGCTGCCAGTTTAGACCCCAACACTTCCATCATCTTGTCCATCTTACTCTCTATCACTCCAATTCAATCTTACTAGAATCTCAGAGGTCTTTGTAGTCTTTTTTGGCCACCTGTATTGTTAGTACTCATATAAAAATTCAAATGGTTTTTCCATCCCAGGTTATAAGTATTAGAGTACAGGTTATTACCTCACTGTGGCTGACCTATGTAATTTACCTGTTCAGTACCACCAGTTCCCAATAAGAAACACTCCGCTGAGCCGTGGTCGTTCTGCCCTCACAACTCGCATTGAACTTGCATCACCTTCATTGTAAAGGAGGATGCTACTTGCATATTATTCAGGTGTTTCGTAAGAGATGTGATCTAAGCCTGCAAGGCAGTAATAGAGTTAATAGGTATCATACCTTTTTTTTGTGCCTTAGTCTGCTCCTCTCGCTCAACCACATGCAGTTGTTGCTCGCCAACTCCTCCTAGAGATCATGAGGTACTTCCACCATCTTCCTCATTAATAAACCTCTAGCTGCTACATCGGTGGTTCCTCGGGTGCTCAGATTCACTCCATTGTAGAATGTAGTAAGAACTCTCTTGGCAAGTTATGATGGGGACAACTTCTTTAAAGTTCTTTAAATCTCTCCCAAGCTTCGTAGAGAGATTCCCCGTCGTTTTGTTGGAAATTTGTAATCTCCTTGATAATCCTCGTCGTCTTCATTAACAAAAAATATTTGGCAAGGAATGCTTACGCAAGCTGCTCCCAAGTCGTAATCTGGCCTGAGTTTAACGAGCTGTACCATGTTTTAGCCTGATCCTTCAATATGAATGAAAATATCTCAGCTTCACCGCATCACAGACATTTTGTTGAATCAGAATATGTCGTAGATCTCTAAGAAATTTACGATATGGGAATTAGGATCCTCGTTGAATAGCCTGTAGAACTACACACTATTTTGTAGAATATTGAGTAGCGCCGGCTTTAGCTCGAAATTATTTGCTTGGATCACCAATCTCGCCACTCCTTGAGGACTAAATCTTGACCTTATAAAATCCATTAGAGTCCTCTCCGGTCCTCTTTGTTCTCCTTCTTTAGCTATATCTTGTTGTGAAAAGTTAAGACACTTTGCCCATTATAATTCTCTTTCATGCCTCTTGATGTCGAGAAATTCGTCTTCGCTCAATTCTTTTGTTCTTTGTGTGCTCCTTGTGTTCATACACCTGCAATTACATAAGGAAAAGTATAAAAAACTCTTAAATCAAAGTAGTCTAAATTAACCAAGATGCTAGACAATCAATCCCTGACAACGGCGCCAAAAACTTATTGATGGTAAAACCTATTTACTTGTTTTACGCTCAAAACCTCCAAGTGTATGGGTCATGACTTATAGTTCAAAAGAGCAGATATCGATCCCACAGGGATTGATGCCTAAACACCACTTAATTTTGATAAAACTTTGTTTAAGAAACGAAATTATTTAATGCAAATATTCTAGAAAATTAAATTAAAATTAAAAGACTAAAACAAAGCAATAGACAATACCAAACTATAGAAAAATCAGAGTTGAAGAATCTATAGATTAGAGATTACTTTTTTCCCTATTTTGTCTCCCTCCTATTTTATTAATTAATTGTCCCTAATCTCTTAACTACCCAATGACTCTACCGATTCAACTAGTTATTAACCTATCCTATGGGTGATCAACTAACTTCGCTGATATCTCTCTTCTAACTAAAAAATTAATATGATATTGTATGTCTATAGGTTGCTAACTCTAGTTGTACAATTCTACACAATTCATCTCACTTTCTCTCTTGATTTATTGCAAGATAACAAATAAAATCAACAATCATAAAAGACAACTTCATTTAATTAAATAAAATAAGAGTTCTAACAAAATAGTTCAAAACAATCCCTAAAACTAAATTAGCCTAACATGGTCTCCATAACATCATCAACATTCAAATAAACCATTTTAAAAAGAATAGAAGAAGTAAAATTGATGACAAATTGAATAAGGAAACTCCATCTCTTCTTTGCCAAAATCTGGAAATTTTGGTGTTGGTATGCTATTTTCCCCAATCTTGATGATAATCCTTGACTTCAATCTTTCCTCAAGGCTCCAAACATGTGTTTTTCACTCAAGGATGGTCTTTCTACAGAAGGTTTTCGTCTCCTCATAAGATAGAGGCTTAATTATCCTTTAATAGTCCAAAAATCCTAAGTTTATTAAAGCCTTGCATTTTGACTCGGATTCTAATTCCCATGATCATAGGAATTGGCATGATTACCATGATTATGGGAATTGGCAACAGAGAGAATCTTCTTGTCTTCTCCTCTTTGATCCCTAGTTCAATCTCCAAGTTGCTCCATCTTCCTTGCTATATAAAAATAGTCAATTCTTACTCTAAATTAACATTAAACATAAGAGAACAACAATGGAAATCAAACTAAATGAAAACATACAAAATGAATCGTAAACTACAACAATAATCAACAATTATGCCATAAAACATATACCAATTACCTAGAAAAATATATATTATTGTACAACTATTAGTGGAAAGAATATCAAATTGGAGAAGGACAAGATGAAAGGAGTAAAACAAACTCTGATGAAGAAGAGGAAAAAGGTTTGTAACACTGGTTAGAGCAGTAGTGAACAAAGGAGGAAAATCTTTTTTATATTTTGGAAACATAGGAAACCCCATTAGCCAAGAAAGAGGAATAAAATGATGCAGAGAGTTTGAAAGAAACAAGATAGATGTAGTAGCAGGGGTATTATGATAACCTCAAAAAGAGAATTTATAGTGAGAAAAAGCAACTGAAGGCCCGATATTGAATGAATTACCATCTGTAACTATAAAGTATTCATCATATGAAGTCCATGACTCAAAGGATATTATGTTCGGCTTCATGATCGTACAGTTGGATCCTCTATCTATAAACCTAATAGCTTTGATGGGTCTATCATATTTGTTTTGTTTAAAGAGTTGGATCTGGACATATGGTCATTGTACTGGAGTATGATATAATTTCATACAAGTTCTGCTATAGCATGTATAAAGAATCATCAGAGGATTCTTCTTAAGAGGTCGTAATAGAAACAACAAACTTTGTATCTTCATTTTTAGTTGATTGCTCCTCAATAAGATCTTCAAAGTTATTGGAAGGATGAATTGGAAAAATGGATTGCATTTGCTTCAATAACCTGATATCTTTCTTGTTTTTATGAGGACATGTTCGTGCAAAATCACCTGGTTGTCCACAGAGAAATCATCGTTCAGCTTCTAAGAAGGATGAGATATTTTCTTGAAGAATTGAACAAACTTTCTTTTTGTTCCATATTTTCTCAGATATGTTTCCTTAAAAGCTAGTAGCCTTCCATTTGTCTACAGAACTTTCTTCGATGATAAGCATTTTTGTAATGTGATTTCTTCTTACTATCACAATCACATTGCTTCTGATCTTTGCACTTAATCTGAAGATAACGCTTCTTACAAGCCTGTTTGAGAGTTGGACCACCTTTAACGATATTCTTGAATAAGGTATGTTGGTCACACAACTTATCAAGAGAAGCTAGAGCAAGCTAATAGATTTTTCCAAGAGATATATTAGCCATATCTCTCTGTAAAGAAACTATAGTCCTTTGTTACATCGACTATAGTTGATTTAGAAAGGATGAGATAAAAGTATATCAAAGATTAACATCATTCTATCAATTCAAAATATAGTACCTTTTCTTCATACATTTGTAATGCTTCTGAATATCACGCTTGTCAATTGAACAACATTTGATTGCAAAATACTCCTGATGGATCTGTTTATCTATAAGTTGAAAGTCACAAATGGATTCCTTATGAATTATTCTAAGAAGAGCTTCAGCTATAGTGACTTGGATATATTAAAGTCGTTGATATTCACTTATACTTTGCCACCATTCTCGCAAAGTACTAGTAAAACGAGAAGTAAATTAAGACAAAATATCTAGTAAAGTATTATTCGATCTATTCATTTGAAGATCTATCCATACACTGAATTCATGCAATCGATATATCCATTTCTTTGATGGAAGATCATCAAAAGTAAACCAAGGTCCTAAATTAGGCTTTGTTTGTGAAGTAGCCTATGTAGTTGGCTCAGCTTATGGTGCTTGTGTAGGTCTGAAAGCCTCAGTACCTATGGATTCTGCCTCACTTATTTTGGTTCAACTTCAGTTGGTTCAGGCATAGTCATCAGAACTTGTGCTAAGTCTAATAGATCAACTAGATCGGTTGAGGAATTAGAGGAAAGTTTAGAAATCTGTTCAAATGATGAATCATAAATTATTGCAGAGACTTCAAATGTTGGTTGAGAGACTTAAGATGTGGAACCTTTGTCCTAAGTTTCTGACTTATCTGTTTGAGAATAGGAATCTTCTGCAGTATGAGTAGGTGCAAGAATTGCTATGAACTTTATTAGAGGCGCTTTATCCTTCCAAGTAGAAGTGGAAGGTTGTAACTTCGGTGGAGAAGTAGGAGTATGGATCTATAACGGTTTACTCCATTGGTGAGCTGGTTCAGGTTTTGTGTATGAAGGTGATGGCTCAGGAACCTTTTCAGGCTTAAGCTTTGATGTGGCTTTTTTAGGCTTTGCTTGAGCTACCTGAGGATGTATATACTATCTAACCAAAGGATAATTAAACTTGAAAACCTTTAAATAGTCCGTTTCTTTTGGATACTTCTGATACATAGGAGGAGTGTATATTGCCTATGTATTTGAAAATACTAAGCATGAGGAGCTGTATACAACTTTAGACTATGCCTTTTGCATATTAGCTTTCATTTTTTTGCACAATTCCATGTATCTTATAGATTTCTCTAACTTTGACGTAGAAATCAAGTCCAAGATAATGTGTGGCATTGTAATGTAGAAGTTCATCATCAAGTTGCTTGATTTGAGCTTCGTATGAATGGTATATTTGTTGGGTCTGCTTAGAGACGACGTCTACTTTGCGATGAGTAGCATGTGTCTATTGACTGATTCCATCAAGCTTGGAATCAATTCTTTTAAGAACTTTATTTTATGTTATTGCATTCGATGTTTGCCAATTTAGAACTTCATCAGAAGGATTAGAGGCAAGTGTACTTTGTGAAGTTATTTTTTTGGCTCAGATATACGAGCTAGAGATAACCCTCGTTGTTTCCTTAGTACTCCTGTGTAGAGAAGGAAAATCTTCCTCATATGATGGTACCATCATGCACAGAATAAGAGTAAGGGTCATAATAGGAACTGTTGGCTTTGTTTGATAGGTAGAGGTTTTCAGCATGTCACTAAGAGATCTAGGACTGGATCTTTCTATAATTAGACCAATGGATTTGCTGGAAGCATCTGGATCTGAATCATCTTTGTATGGATGATATTGTTACCAAGGAATATAATGATGTTTAGACTTTTTCTTCATCCTTCATCTTCTGGCATACCACCCATCATCATCACTATCTGACTCAAGGTTGAGACAGACTTCATAATCAGGTTCGTACTTAAATAGGTTAACATCCCATATAAAATGTTCACAATGATAGCTAACATAAATTAGATCTTTGTTAAATTTGAAATAATGAATTGGAGAACCAGAATTACCTTCTGTATGTGAAAATACGGGTTGGATCATAAAAACAGCCTAGAGGTAAAAGTTCCAGGTGGATCTTCATTGGGCTTTGCATAGATGGACTTTACAGTTCCATTCTTTAATGTCTTTAGAATCGGAAGAGTTGTTGTATGAAAAGAGTGTCGATGAGGCATGTAGAACACCTTTTGGTAATTTGTGATTCATTTAGTAGGCATTAACATTTCAAGCTCCACTATTGGTAGTTGCTTCGGGATATGGAGAATAATAGTCTGATCACTAGAACGATCAGCAACCATATAAAGAGCATTCGAAGTATAATTTGGAAAATTAAGGTCCAAAGTATGATTCTGCAGACGATAGATCTTCTGGTGATGCAGCGTAGCCATCATGGCTACGC
>JAOQML010000197.1:20040321-20052824 GCA_027568935.1 Erythroxylum urbanii | reverse complement strand
AAAACCCTAATGATCCTCTTCAATTCAATTTTTACACACACAAGGCCTATTTTGCAAAATTCCCATTTATTTATAATTATACCGAAAAACGTCATGAATGCATGTACAGGTATTTTTCATGTGTAGAAATCACTGTTCACAAATGCATGAGCATGAGATGTGTTTTCCTATTGATTTCACGTGTACCCGTTTCTATGATTCGACCCGTTATATGGAAATGGGACGTTCCACAGAAGACAGACGATATGCCAAAAGATAGACGAATTGTCTAAAGGCAGTTGAAGCAAAACATAGGCAGAAGCAAAAGACAGACGATACGCCAAAAGACAGACGAAGTGTCTAAAGGCAGACGAAATCTCAAAGACAAACGAAGTGAAACACAGACAGAAGCAGAAGATAGACGGAAGCAAAATATAGATAATAGGTGGTCAACACAGACGATAGAATAGTCAACCACAGACGATAAAATACAAACGCTAAGTGGTCAACACAGACGATAGAATAGTCAACCACAAACAATAAAACATAGACGCTAAGTGGTCAACACAGATGATAGAATAGTCAACCACAGATAAAAAACAAGCGCTAAGTGGTCAACACAGACGATAGAATAGTCAACCACAGACGATAAAACACAGACGATAGAATAGTCAACCACAGAAGATAAAACACAGATGCTAAGTGATCAATACAGACGAAGGAAAGGTCAACCACAGACGATAAAATACAGACGCTAAGTGATCAATACAGACGAAGGAAAGGTCAACCACAGGCGATAAAATACAGACACTAAGTCTTTACAGATGAAACGTCTATACTCCTGGACATCTCTAAGTCTTCATCAGCTCTCATATAAACACCTAAGTATTCATACATGCTCAGTGAAGAAACAGAGCATATCACCTTTCTATATCTAACTCTCTATACTAATCCTATACATCATTTTATTTATATCTCAACTCCAAGAACCATTTCACAACACCTGATCACTAATAATCTATCAAAACCCAAATAAGACCATATCCCCAAATTTTCATTCCTTTATTACAATGTTTAAAAATATAATGATATGTAAATGACATGCTCATGCAGATGACAGTAACTCATCAGATTTATTTCAAAATTTCCAATTCTAAAGAATTTATTCACTACCTTCTTGTTGAAAAACTCCAAGATCTTCAACTATCCCTAAAGCCTTAATTTCATGCAAAATCACGTACTCCTCTGTGAACACTAACCAACTTCTGGTTTTTCTTAAGGAATAAGAAACACTTTAGGAGTAAAGGAAATGGTGAGAGATATGAAGAATCAGAGTTAACTCTCAGAAGAAGTTTGATGGAAAACTCTGTGTATGGGAAGAAATTCGGAGAAGATGATAATAGGGATAAGAATTTAGGAAAAGTACCAATCTCCTTTTTAACTCTCGGATTACTCAAACTTACTTCTGACACATAATAAAAGCAACTTTACACTTGTCACTTTCCTAAGGTCTAAGTTCTGACTTAGTTTCTTTTGAACCAACTCCATCTAACTCTCATCTTTACAATTCAACTATCTCCAAATCTTCTTTTGATTTCTTCTCTTCTTTTTCCTATTTTTCATAATATTTTATCAATTACAAAATAAATCCTAAGTTCACCAAATTTCATAAATCTCATAATTCTACTAACCAATAATATTTTCAATGCAGAAACATTCAAAATTCTCAAAATTCATAATTCAATCCAATTATCCCCGAAATTATTCATGAATGCATGTACATTTAAATTCATGTGCAGAAAAGTTCACTATTCACTTGCATGAGCAGGTAATATTATGCATGAACATAAAAATGCATCTCTTGCCTCTCACTGAACACTCCTACTTACCATTCTAACCTTCCTATAGGTAATGGAATGTTACAGTTCCTCCCTCATTGTCATTACGAGGAACTTTTCTTTCTCTTGTGTGCAATGGGACTCAAAATAATGTGAACAAAATGTCCTTTCCTCCTACACTAAATAAGCATTACATATCAAACCTTCAACTCTAGCCTTGTTTTTGACATTTTTCTTCAAGTGATGCAAATACCTACATTACAAATAGCTATTGATATACAATTTTGTGGTTAAAACATATTATAAATCCAATTTAAATATTTGTTGTAATTACCTCTCAAATGGATACATCCATCGAGATTGAATTGAACCAATAAGTTTAGCCTTGTATGCTAAATGCACAAGTTGATGCTCCATACAATCAAAGAAGCTTGAAGTGAAAATCCCTTATAATTTGCACAAGATTACCGAAATTATCCTTTCTAGTTTTTCCATTTTAACCAACTTTATTTTAGATGATGTTAAGCTTTTGAAAAGAAAACTTAATTTTGTTATAGCTTCCTAAACATTATTCAGTCGCAACTCCTAAAATGAAATTGGAATTAGCCTTTGCATAAATACATGACAATCATGACTTTTCATCCTAAATAATTTGTACTTCCTTATGTCCACACACCTTGTCAAGTTTGAAACATATCCATCGGGAAACTTTAGACTTTTCAACCATTCACACAAAATTTTCTTTTATTTTTGTCCAAAGTGTCACATGCTTTCGAATATTTACCAGTGTGAAGATCTTTATCTAACTTATTCCTTCTACAAAAAAGTTTCAAATTAACTCGTGATTTTGCATTATCCTTTATCCTCCCTTTAATGCTCATTACAATATTGAACAAATTGTCAAAAATATTTTTTTCAATATACATCACATCTAGATTATGATATATCAAATTAGTTTTTCAATATGGAAAATCTTAAAAAATGCTTTGTTTTCTCTAACCAAAGTTTTTACTAATGTTTGTATTAACTTCATCAGCTTCAAGTTCTATAACTTTCAGCAACCCTAATTTATCAATCTCCTGCAATATCTCTTCACCAGCTTTGTGAGGGAGAGGAGGTGTTTATACCATCATATTCTTAATGAAAATTTGTTTATTGCATCTAAATGGATGATCTAGAGGAAGAAATTTTTTGTGGTTGTCAAACCAACATGTTCTGCCACCGTTTGGAAGATAAAATGCATCAGAATCATTGCCATAATAAGGACAAGCCAATTTTCCTATTGTACTCCATCCAGACGACATAACATATGCCAAAAATCACTAATAGTCCACATCAAAGCTACTCTCAACATAAAATTTTGTTTAAAAGACACATCATGTGTCTCCACATCATATTCCCAAAGATGATGCAATTCAGATACCAATGATTGTAAGAATACATCAATTTTATGCTTTGGATTTCTAGGCCCTGGCACAATCACTGTCAAGAACATATATGCCCCATTTATACACATCCATGGACGCAAATTATAAGGAGTAATTATGATTTACTATTATGAATATTATTGGCCGGAATGACCAAAAGGTTGGAATCCATCTGTCGACAATCCCAACCTAACATTTCTACTTTCAGCTGCAAACTCATAATAGGTGTTATTGAAATGTTTCCATGCCAGTGCATCTGATGGATGACTCATTATTCCATCTTCTTGTTTACGTTCATTATGTCATCTCATGTGAGATGCAGTAATATTAGAGGCATATATTCTTTGAAGTCTCGAAGTTAGTGGGAAATAATACATTCGTTTCCAAGGTACTAATTTTTGTTTCATAGTACGCTTTCTAGGTTTGAACCTAGATTGACCACAAAATTTACACTCTTGTGATTCCACATCATCTTCCCAAAACAACATAATACCAATTTGAAACAATAAAATTTTTCAACTAGCAAACCAAGACTCTTAATTAGTTTCTTCATATTGTAAAAATCATCAACCATTGTATGATTAGGAGGTAATGATTCATTATACCAGCTAAGAATTTTATCAAAACTTTGATCAGAGATATGCCCTTCAAACTTTATGTTTAAACTTTAAGCAATTAAATACAATTGAGTCATCGTCTCACAATTTGGCTATAATTCTTAGTCAACTAATTGTAGTAAGTCAAAAAAATGTTTTGCATATGGATTTGGTTCTTGAAAATTTTCTATATTTTCCTGAAAGGTATAACTGGCTACATCATAAACTATTTGGATGCAAGGATTTTCTTCAACAACCACATTATTTATTCTAAATCCAGTCCCCCCTTTAAACTCATCCACATTTATTGACGAGTTTACTTCATTACTCATTTAGGTGCTACAAATCAATGGCTCCCCATGTCATGTCCATTCAAAATAATTTGGAACAGACCATTTTCTTAACAAATGGGGATTCACTTCATCAATAGGAAGAAAAAGAATACGTTTGCACTTTTTACATGAACATCTGATCTTTGGGCCATCCATATATGCGAGTTAAGAACATGCATAGTGAATAAAAGCTTCAACTCCCTCAACAAACTCAGGAATAATAAAACCATTAAATGTTAATCGTCTATACATCTAAGATCTATCAACATTACTCATTTCTACAAAAATGTTATTTAAAAAAGTGATTTTATAGTCAGTATCCTTCATTTCCCCTAAGTTTACAACACATTTAATCTTTACTTTACACAAAATCCCCTAAGTTTTTACAGGTCTCTGACCATTTCTCCTATAAATTGAAACCAACCTATCCGACCATATGAGTTCACAATTAGAAAACTCAATCAAAACCAATTCCACCTTAGTGATTGGACAATCAGTACATTTTAACTTATAATAACCTTACAAATAAACTATAATTCATAAATCTATGCATCAATTATTCTAACAATATTCTAAATATGAATAGAAGTTGGACGACTTAATTGATAGAAGTGATATTAAGAAGTAAAAGAAAGTACATACATCTATTGAATCCAACACTACATCGAGAAATCACAACGAAGTCCAAGTATTTGTGTTTGAATTAATCACCTACAAGTTCATTTCCAAAGTTTGAATTTAAACAAGCACTATGGTACGTGACATTGTTACACCATACGAATCGAGAAAGCAAGTTCTCGTTGTAACTCCTGGGCTCATGGAATTTTTCACCGATAAGCCTCATAGGTGCTACATCACAGGTTTCTAGCTTATGTACCATCCTAGGGGTTTATTATACAATGAAATGTCATATCTGTTAAACCTATGAATTTCTTATGTTAATACTAAGTTTGAATTAATCACAATGAAGTTCAAGTATTCATGTTTTAATTAATCACCTACAAGTTCATTTCCAAAGTTTGAATGTAAACAAGCACTATAGTACGTGCTATTGTTACACCATATGAATTGAGAAAGCAAGTTCTCATTGTGACTCTTAAGCTCGTGAAATTGTTCATCAATAAGCCTCATGGGAGCTACATCACAGGTTTCCATCCTATATACTGTCCTAGCGGTTTATTATGCATTAGATCATCCATATGATCTCAAACTCCTGCCATATACAATAAATACTTATATAATTCATACATCTACTCATCAATGATTCAAACGAAACTCAAACATAAGTACATAGAATATTAAAGAAGAACATAAACACTCATCAATAATTATAAGAATATTTTAAACAACAGCACAAAATCAAAACCTCCTTTGCATTCACACAAAATCCAAACATAATTACTATCAAAATAACACATATAGTAGACATTAGTTGAACAACTTATCTAGATAGATAGAAAACCACAGACTACAGAGAAGATGAGCGACGCTCTTCAACACAAAATAGGGCCTGTGAAAAAGAAATTTCACATTTAATATAATACATTTGTTCAATAGTTTTGTATTTATATCTGTTGCATACAACACCAAATTTCACTATAAGTATTAACACGGGTTTCCAACCTATATACCGTCCTAGGGATTTATTATGCAAAGAATTGTCAAGTCTATTAAACCTATGAATTTATTATCTTAATACTAAGTGTGAATTAATCACAATGAAGTTCAAGTAATCATGTTTGAATTAGTCACCTACAAGTTGATTTCCAAAGTTTGAATTTAAATAAGAACTATGGTAGGACGTGTACTCAAGTCATATAAGCCTTACATTGTTCTATTCAAACCAATTATATTTCAATTTTTTAGGTTCTATATCTAACGGAAGTTTGATTATAATAAAAAAAAAAGAGATCCTCTTATCAATTTACTAACAGATATCAAATTTAAATAAAAAATCGTAAGAATAGAACTCATGTTAGAAAAAATAGACCATGATCATATAAGAGTCATAAAAGAAAAGATTCATTTAAAGATATATAAGAACTAAATAAGGATCAAGATTAGAAGTTATATTGGATGAATAATGCAATTAATCATTGTGTTGTGAATATTGGAATTAAGTTGCTGCTTATGCTTTTTTATAATTCATCTTAATGGAGAAATATTAGGAGAGTGCTCAATATGTCACCACTAGATAATTAATAAGAAGATTTTATCTTGTATTATGATTTCTTTGTCTATAGTCCTAATAATGGAAACATTTTTAAATTATGAAAATCTAAATTTCCATGGTTTTCTTGTTTATTGACATAATTATAACTAAAACGGTATTAATTTATAATATTTTTCATTATGGACCCAACTTCAGAGGTATTGCAATATAATTGCTATGAAGATGACCTAGTTAGGATAGATGATTAGGCAAGAAAAAATCACATATGGAAAATAAGTGGAACCTTCCTTAAGATTAAACATTTGGACCTTCTTTTGACAAAAGAATTAGGAATTTCACTCATACAAGTAAAAGCATTAGGGACATATGGCATGTTGATCATATGAATTCTAAGTCACATCATTCGGAACATGTGTTGCCCTAACCAATCAGTCTAAATACATATGAAGATCATCTTCCAATCTTGTCCAAAACCATATATATGTAAGAATAAAGGATTGTTACAGTCAATCTAAATAGAGAAATAACAATCATTAGAGTATCTCACCTAAGGTAGAATTATTATTATCTTAATATCGGTATGAGTGAGGAAACACTTCAACTCCCTATGTAAAAAAAAGAGAGTTTAGACATATAAATAAGAAGGTGTAAAATCATGAAACTGAGAAAGCAATTATGCACTTACAATAAAGATAAAAGGTAAATAGTAAATTTATATGCTAGATTACGTAAAACCTTATATTGTGAATCATCTAGCAATATTGTATTTAATTCATTATAATCTCCATAGTTCGATAGAAGACAAGAATTTGAACTTTTCATAATTTTTCTAATTCCTTCAAGAAGAAGGTTTTCTCCTATTCTCTATATTGGTACTTTGAGATTGATTTTGCATGGAAATAATAATCATTAAACATAAAGAGTTAATAGTACATCAATTCAACATATAAGGACCATTATGACATATTATGATGGCGCCACTAGTTCTAGAAATTGTTAATTTATGGGGTTTTATAACTTTAAAACTCATAGTAGTTGAACGACTTGAATTATATTTGAATGTTCACTAAATTTATATAGATCAATAGTGCTAAAGTAAAGATAAATTATATAGTATATATCAAATTCAAAAGGTCCCATGCACATAGGAGTGCAAGTCTTAATAATGAATTTCACAATGTAATAAGATGTTATAAAAAATAGGCAACTTTACTCGTTATAAAAATGTGTTCCAATAAAATAGCAATTTAGTGTTTAAACATCATAAACATAAACTAGTTAATATGTTTAAATTTCACCTACATTGAATGATAAATATACTTTTCTAGGAGTTTGTCATACATTGAAATTTCGTTGAAGTAAACAATTATAACCCACCTATATATATATATATATACAATACTTAATTCATTAACTTCATAAAAATATTAAGTGCATTAGTAAGACCATATGACATAGTTAATTAGTCATATAATCCAAATTAGATTCATTGTTTCAAATTATATAAGCAATCGTCCTAATTATACTAATTATACAAATTAAAAAGTAATTTTCATGATAAAACCAATAAACAAAGTCTTAATATATGTTATATAATGAATAAATCCACTCTCTTGCCTGTCAAAACTCTTAACAACTCTCTATTATGCCTAAGATCACTCCCATAATTCATATGTAATCTATTTATACTTAAAATAACCTAAAACATTCATTAGAAACAAAAACTAACCATTTAAAGGCTAGGACAATAGCATTGGTCAATTAATTCTATTAAAAACTGGTGGTACATGTTATTAAAAGATCAATATAAGGAAACACAATGGAATAAAGTGTATTGAACCTTGAATCATTCAAAAAATTCACAAAATTTAAATATATTATGAAATATGAACAAAGACATTAATATTAGCAAACTAAATATGCATTATAATCTAAAAAGGAAATAATTATGACTAATAGAAAGAGGAGAAGCCAACAATCTTACTTGCCAAAGCAAACTCATGTTCTTAATTTTAGGAAGCTTTTTCCGTCACCTTAAAATTTTCCCTCAGAAACAAATTTAATTATGAAAAACCAAGAACATGAATTTAAAATAAAAAAGTAAATTTTAGAGGGAAGAATAATAGTAACTCTAACATTTTAGATAGATAATTAAAATGGTACATTTTCAAATAGGGTGGCTTTCCTAGGTTAGCGACTAAAAGTAAGTCTTTAGGTGAAATTCAATCTCAAGCCCAATTCATCTAGGTGAAATTCAGCTACATAAATAATGGTAAATGAATAAAATGAAAGCCTAATTCATCTACGTGAAATTCAATCTGAAACCTAGATTTAATTTGAATTATCCAAGTTAAATATTCAACAAAATTTAAAATACAAAATCATTAAAAGCCCCAGGTACCAAATCACTAAACCTTAAGCATTTCCCATTTTCAAATCGAATTCTAAAATTTGTTCAAGCTTTAAAATCCAATTATGCCAATAAAATATATATTGGGGATGTGAAGCCAATGTATATTCAAAAGTTGTCTCTAGAAGAATGTTCAAAAACAAGGATTAAGAAACGATTAGTTCAGAGTTAGAAATGTTGGTGACAATAACTTTCATCGTGCCTGTTAATAGGTTGATCAATGTTATAAAAGAACCTAATAAATAGATTTTCATAAAGAAAAGTGGCAGTAGCTACAACTGCAGAAGTCAAATTTTGAATGCAACAAATCATAAAAAATTCTTAGGAACTAGAAGGGTAAGAGAATATCAAGCTGACATTTAAAGAAGAAGAATCCTTGATGGAGTTTTTACGAGGGTCAAATTGAGGATTTGAATTCTGCTTCTGGAAAGATCAACACCTTTGGGAGCCAAAACCAAGAGCCACTTAAGGAAGTAAATTTCAAATATTTAAAAGAATTTTATGGGTAATTCATAACAAAATGGGTATACCGTAGAAGAGTAGTAGAATTTGAAATTCAAATAAAGAAAATCTTTTAACTTTTATAATGTCTGGACAGTTAAGAGATTTAAACATTGAGGAATCTTAATATATATAATTGTTGTGCCCAACATTCCTTTACAATCAAGTATTCCTTTAGTTAAATCAGAAGTTTGGGAGTCACAAGAGAATTGCTTAAAGGAGTTACATATGGGAAGAAGTATAAACACACTGGCAAAGTACAAGAAACATAACAAAAAATAGACCTTATCATTATCTCAATTTGTTTTTTAGTATTTTATACTTTCTTTTACCAAAATCAAATAATCTCTTCAATCAAAATATTATTCTAACACACTTTATCATTTTGGTATTTAGAATTTTATTCTTTGGGTTTTCCAAAGCCCACCTATATCGTCGATAAGAAATCAGATTCAAATTTTGAAAGAATTCCTTTTTGGCACACTTTAATTCTAGGTTAATCATAAAAGTGATCAAGCATAAAGTATAGTAATAAGGATTTCTTAAAATGTATAAGTCAAATTAGGGCTACTAATTTCATATACACTATCAGATGTTTCACTTGAAACAATAAGCAAACTAAGGAATAGATCCTTAGAGAAAAACTAGATAAAGTGTTTGTGAATTCAAAATGGACGTCCATTTTTTCCAGTAGCTATACTAAATTTAATAAACTTTTTATTCAGATCAAACACCAACAAATTTTTTTCTATTAACAATTAAGATGAAAGAAAAACTTCTTTTATACTTAGTAATTACATATTCAATTATCAGTGATTTGAAGAAGCAATATTAAGAGGATTAAACTTCCTTACTCATTGTTTTGAAATTTTTAAATGTATAGAAAGATTGAGGTCAATCAAAGAGGAGTTTAAAATTCTTAATAAAAACTACAAAAAGGGAGGCCTAAACCATTTTTAGAAGCTATTAAAACTAAATCTACAAGATGAAAGTCTGAAGTATAAGGGTAATCACTAGCTAGATATATTTTTATTTCATAACATAGTATTTATAAGGAAAAATTGCAACAAAATTATTTCTCTACAAAGTCAAGATTGTTCTATAGTTAAAAAGCAAGAAAACCTTAAGAACCTACCCATTAATTTCTTTAAAGGCTTGCTAGGCATTAAAGCTATAAACTCTTTTACCTATGTGACTTTAAAAACTTTACTCTTCAAGTCATTACCAATGAGGTAATAGACTCCTCGATAAGACCTTTCTAAATTCAAAAATAAAGGAAGTTTGGTTTAACTTAAGATTAAACAATGCTCCAAGACTAGATATTTTAAATTTTTTTCTTCTAGAAAAATTGGAATCATATATGTCCATTAATCATCAAAGTTATCTAGTCTCCAATGCTAAGTTATTAACTAACATATAAAAAAATTAAATTTTTATCCCAAAATTTCCAAATCCCTCCAAATGCTTGAGTTATAGGCCAATATCATATTATAATATCGTTAAAAAAACAATCTATGAGCTCATTACTTCTCAACCTAATCAGTCATTTCCAAATATGGACCACTTGCCTCAACCGATGATCAAACGAAGACAACGATGATGGCACGCGATGGAAGAAGATGGACGAAGAGAAGGGTAGACAGCGAGGAAACTGAAGCATACACGATGGAGGATGGAGAACCACAAATGACGACAGCGATAGGAAACCAACGATTGTGACATAGGAGAAAACGAAGATAAGAGAGAGGAGAAAATGAGGATGAACGAGGGGGTGGGGTTCATGGGTAGGTTTAATGTTTGACGAAAATGACGTCGATTGGTGTTAAACCAAACAACGTCGTTTCATTTTATTAAAAACGTTAAAGCCGAAGCTAACAATGGCGTTTAGGTTTTAATTTTACTGATATAATAGTTATTTTGTTGATAAATCACCGATAAAATCCGGTCTCGTCAGTACACCCTGACGCTCATATATGCCACCAAGCATTATGCCTAATTTACCGATGGATATCACTTTTTCGTCGCTATATTCTGTCGAAAAAATTGTAAAGATAATTTCCTCCTCCTTTATGGATGGATATTTTGTCCATCGCAAAATGCAATTTTTTCTGACAATTTTACCGACGAAAACTAATTTTTCATAGCTAATTGCCTACAATATTTTATCATTGATAATTTTTCGTCGATAATTTGTAATTTTCTTGTATGGTGTTTTTGTTTCATTAGAACTCTAAACACTTAGAAAATTTCAAGAGAAAAGGATTCTTCGTAAAGAAATCCTTATAATTCGCTGGTAAGTCAGCCTAACCTTGTAAATAGGCAATATTTAACTCTTACTGGGTGTTTGGTTAACTGAAATCACCATTCCATTCTTGATATATTCTTAATAAAGGTTATTCCCTTGTTTGGTTGAAGAAAACATACAAAATATATAATCCAAGGGTTTATTTATTCCTTGAGTTTTGGGAATAAGTAAGGGTTAATTGCAAAAAAAATTCCAAACTTTGCTCAATTTTGCAATTATAGTCCAAACTTTAAAAAGTGGCAATAAAATACTCAAACTTTCAATTTTTTCAATTTTAGCCTGACGTTAGTGCCTCCGTTAAGTTAAAATGATCTAAATCAGATTACACAAATCTGATGACCTCACGCTTTGATTTCAAATTTTTCCTTCATTTTTAGTTTGTTCTCTCGATGCCCTCACCCTTCAATTTTCAGATTTGTAACCCTTAAGCCCTCATACTAAGGGTATCAGGAGAATGAACTGAAAACGAAAAGTTTGTTAGTGCAGTACGCTATGAAGCGAGAGTAGTTTGGGGCGCCGAAAAATTAAATATCTTTAACAACGACATCGTTTCATTAATTTTCAATTATTGTGTTGATTTTGGCTAGCGTATATTAATAGTTAAGGTGTTTAGAATAGGTAGTAAATCACATCAACAAACTTAAAGTAAACACTCACGTCAGGCTAGAATTAAAAAATTTTAAAATTTGAGCATTTTATTGCCACTTTTTGAAGTTCGGGCTAGAATTGAAAAATTTTAAGCATTTTATTGCTATTTTGTAAAGTTCGAGCTATAATTGCAAAATTGAGCAAAGTTTAGGATTTTTTGTAATTAACCCAATAAGTAAACTCATCATCTCTCCTATCTTTATCTATTTCAAGTGAGTTGGGAATGAAAAAGAGGACATGTTGGATAAAAATATTCTTAAGGAATTCACATATTTACTTAGTCCTAAAAATATA
>JAOQML010000197.1:20009918-20024010 GCA_027568935.1 Erythroxylum urbanii | reverse complement strand
TTTCGAATCGCCCCAACAACCAGGAGCTTTCGCTTGGACTTAGTAGATCTGGAATAGTATGGGCTGCCCCAGTAACCCGCCTACGGTGTAGTAATGATCTTGCTCCCGCAGAAGCGTGGTGGATTTATAAGATTTGATAACGCCCTAATCTTAACACGTGTTTTCGTTAGCAAAGTTATATATATATATAAGTTATGTAGTTCTTAAATTAATAACCATTCCACTGGCCCTTTTTGAAAGAAATCAAGTTATAAATAAAGCTAGTAGCCAGTGGAGAACGTGATATAGCTTAGTAACTGGGGGGCATTTATCATAAATATTTGTCTTCATGTTAAAAGGCTATAATGACATTCCAACTAAGTCGCTTAATAAAAAAATAGCCTAGTTGAGTAACTGGGGGACATTCATCACAAATATTTATCTTCATGTCAAAAGGCTAGGTTCATGTTAATAAAATTAACAAATAGTATGTTGTTTAATAAATCATACTGATATTGGGAATAACATGATTTCTTATGAAAAGTCGCTTAAGGATAGTTGCGATTTTGATTGACCAAATAATTCTCAATGTGTGTCTATAAGTGATTGAAGTGAATGAAAGTGACATTAAGCCCTGATTAGTATGTATATTTAGTCTGAAGTACTTAAACACATATTTCACAAGTTAATAAGTTAGAATAACTTGGAGGATTGTGTAATAGTTAAATTTGTTTCGTGAAGTTCAATGCCATTGTACCATTTTTGTATATGCGTGTGTGTTGTGTTTTGACGTGTTTTTGTTTTATTTGTTTTATCCTTGCTTAAGGACAAACAAAAGTTTAAATGTGGGGATGTTGATAGTGGTAGGTTGCATAATGTTTTAGTGGGTAGTTTAGTATGTGTTTAGTTGTTAAACTGAATTATTAATTTATATTTAGGTTAGGATTGTATTATTTAGTTAAATGCTTGTGTTTTGAGTGTTATATGGTTTAGAACATGCTTTTTTTTCTTTAATCTATTATATTTGAGGTACCTTGATAGTTTTGGGATGTAAGTTCTTTATACCTAACTATATATAATTGAGGAGTATAAAGAGTGCCATAATATCTAACTGAGTTAATTAACCATATTTCTCAAGAATTTTAAATGTCTATAGTAGTGGAAACAACTATTTATGACCCATTAAAGAGTAAGAGTAAGTGTTTACATAGGGTAATATCATATATAATTGTTTAGAGGAGAGAGAGTAATAATGTGTTGAATCTTCCAAACATTTTTTAATCTTTAGTTCATAGTAAAAAGAGACCTTATAGCTTAGGTTATTACTTTTCAAAATATTTTGAATAGATGGGAAGTAGAAATAATGGGGTCATATGTAAAGGGTTTTATTTAACTAATGTGGCAAAGAACCTAGGTAGATTTAGTACTTTTCTAAGGATGATCATAGGTTATCATTTGGATGTTGTTAATCTTAACATGTTAAGGTATATGAGATTAGTTAGAAAGGTTAACAAAGATTACGTTTTGATTGATAGCAAGAGAGATTTTGTTGAGGAGATGATACCTATAAGGTCAAAAAGAAAAAGAGATTATAATCTTAACTAGTATTATATAAGGCACCTCTGGCAGAGGAGACAACTATAAAGTATGGAGATGTTCAACCTAGATTATAATAGTGTTTATGGGAGAGAATAGATAGAATGTAACATACTACTCCCATAGAACATAAGCCTGAACATACCAGAGGATATTCGAGAACATATTCTATGAATATGGTACATTAGGACAATCAATCTAACTCATTAAAGGCATCAAACATATCATAGGCATTCTAAAAGTTCATTTCTTCCCATTTCATTCACAAATATAAAAGGCACATGTGTCATTACAATTTAGAATCCATAAATACATTACACAACATTTTGTGAGTTCAATCTCAGTACTAAAAATATAACATGAAATGGGATGCTAATACACAAGACTCTAACTATACTTCTCAGATTCAGCTACTCAGACCTTTGACCCATTCTTGTCCCCAAAATGCAAGTACTAGACTTCTACTATATCACCTTTGTAGCTAGAACTCCCTTGAACCTGAAAAATAACGTTGCAATTTTGATGAGTTTGCGAACTTAATGAGTGAACCATCATCGATGTATTCACTCAAGTCAGATCACAAAAACAAGTATATCAAAGTTATCATACTTCCACAAGAATATCACGTAAGCTAGCATTGCATATCATAACACATCCTCTATTAAATTCAACTGTAATTCCTTATTTCAAAACAATTCAATAATTGATTTCAATTCAATCATTTGCTATATGTAGGGATGTATATGCAAATACACATGTGTTTCTATTCTCATTTTTGTTTTGTCATGACCAAGTGCCTATCAACCCAATTTACTATCTCGTATTTGTTGTGGATATTGAGATCATTTCTAACCCATATCCATTATGGATACCGAGTCCATGTTGTCTGAGCTTGAGGCATTTTTTAATAATCTTAAGCTGAAAGCTCTTTTCTCCACATTGGTCACTCTAGTCACAACTCCTTTAGCTGATCATGTATTTCAATATGATGAGATGCATCAATTTATATGCTATGTTTTCATTTCCTTTCATTTTTGTGTACTCATGCCACACATATCAAACTTCTCGGATCTAAGTCCAACATTTATCAATCAATTAAACACACATTCCATATTAAACATACAATTCATATAGAAGCACAATTAAATGAGTTTACACATCTAAGTTGACTCACAGTATGCTCCAGAAAAGCTATTGTTTCGATGTTCTGGCAATGTTTAGATGTTGACAATCACCTTACGCAATACACACATAGTTCACAAATCACTAATTTGTTTAATCATATGAATATACATTCATACATATGTATATGTGTCATGTTTTAATGCATGCTCATTTGAATTTTTGGGTATGTATTCTTATGCAAATATCTTGACCATTCAAATATTATAGCTTGTATACAACTAGTTTGCAATCAGGTTTATACCTTAAGAAAACTTGATTTACTCCAAATTCATCAATCATACATTCACCAAAATTTTCTAGCAATGTATATTCATACAATTACCCAATTCTCATTTATAATTACCTCGTGTTCTTCAATGCTCATTCATTCATACCTAATACACATTACTCATATCCTTAAGATCATGCTTGCATTCATAAGAACACCTTTATTCCTTCACGACATCATAATTTCCAGATTTGGTTACAATGACATCAAAACAGTACATTCTTTAAGTTATGACATCGATTAACATCCTAAACTTATCAAGCTCTTAACCAATTAATCAAGCCACAATCTAGGTTCATTCCAAGCCTTCATCAAGTCCAAGTACACCAATTTAGAGTGACTTTTCCTTAACAGGTTCAACATGTACACAAAGTAGAAATTAACAATCCAGAACTAGGCCTACAATCGTGGGGGACCATGCCACGATAATGACAGAAGCTCATGCAATAAGCCACGATCTTGCACTGTCTTTCTTCCCTCAATTCTACGCGAATTTCACATACTTAGAGACATCACTACCACTTGAATTTTTCTATAATTCATGTCCTTTAAAGCTAATTCATTTCATACTAATCTATCTTCCATATTGGTTATATTAAATCTCACAAAATTTTACTCATTTGTTTTATTACCTTTCACTTTGTACCATCATACATGCAATCCTAACTTCTCCAGATTTGAAAACACTTCATTAACACCTATCTTTAGCATGAATTCATTATCAATTATACTTTAAATCCCAATTTAAATCATCCATATAACAACCCATAAACTATTGTTGTCATGCATTCAAAAACTGAACAGAAGGTACCCCTTTCATTCATCATTTTCCAACACAACGTCAACACCAATACCACATTCAATATATCCCTATTCAATCATCATAATTTTTGCTAACACAAGCCACAAAGATGTAACGTACCACTTTCATAGAGCATATGCCCGAACATCCAGAGGATATTTAAGAACATAACCTATAATAATGGCACATTAGAACAATCACATTAACTTATTATGGCATCACGCATAACACAAGTATTCAAAATGGTTAAATCTCCTCATTATATTCATAAAATAAACTTACATTATACCATTACTATTCATATCCTTGTATTTACATGTCATAACATTTGAGAGTTTACAACTCCATACAAAATGTTTAACATGAAATGAGAAGCTAAACAAACACATCCTAACTAGACTCCTTAGATATCCGCTGATCAGACCTTTGAGCCATTATTGTTCTCAAAATGACAGTATTAAAATTCTACTTGGTTGCCTTAGCAGCTAGAACTCCTTTATACTTGAAAATCAATGTTGCAATTTTGATGAATTTGTGAACTCAGTGAGTGAACCATCATTGATGTGCTCACTTCTGTTAGAACACAAATTTCAAGTATATAACTAATTTCAAGAAGTTTAACACATCATCGAGTGTCAGATCTCACATCACATTTTGTTATATTTCAACAAGTACAAGTACATATATACAAACATTTCATAACACTATTTCATAACAATCCATTAATTCATCTCAATCATTCATATTATACATGTAAAGTTATATATATGCAAATGCACACGTGACTCTATTTTCATTTTACTTTGTTGTGACCGAGCACCTATTTACTGTCCTGTATCATTTATAGATCGGGCTCATTTTATTCACTATCCTGTATCTGTTATGGATACCGGGCTCATTATTAACTGAGCATGTGGCTCTTTGTGCACAATTCTTGAGCTTAAAGCTCTTTTTCACATTGGTCACTCCGGTCTTAACTCCTTTATCTAATCATGCAAATCAATGTAATGGAATGCATCAATTCACATAATATGCTATCAATACTTTTCATTCAATATGCTAATGTCATTTATCACATTCTTTGGACCTGAGTCTAGCATTCAACATTCAGTTGAGTAAACATTCCATAGTACACATATAATTTGAAAACATTTCCACATACAGTCCCAAATATCAAACTCCTCAATGTCCAAAATCATAGCAATCATATAAGTAACAGTTCAATAACTGAAAGTTAACCAAAAACAATTCAGTCATAGTGAGAAACATCTAGGCTAACTCACAATACACTCCAGAAAAGTTATTGCCTTGATGATCCAGCAATGTCTGGATGCTGACGATCAACTTATGCTTCGTTAGTCATGCAATACACACATATTTTACACATTATTAAGTTGATCAATCATATGATTATTCACTCATGCACATATATATGTGTCATATTCAATGCATGCTCAATTGACTTTTCAGGTATGTATCCTTATTCATAAATCTTGACCATTCAAACATTATAGCTTGTACATAGCTAGTTTATAATTAGGTTTATATCTTAAGTAAGTTTGATTAATCTAAATTCATCAATCATGCATTCACCTACATTTTCTAGAAATATATATTCACACAATTTCTCAATTCTTATTCATTCATACCTAGTTCAAATTACTCATATTCTTTGGATCACATTTGCATTCATAAGAATACCTTCATTCCTTTAACACTTATAAATTCCATATTTTAGATATATTGATTTCAAAACAATCATTCCTTGAGTTAAAACATCAATTAATAACCTAAACTAATCAAACCCTTAACCAATTAATCAAACATCAATATACGTTTATTTCAGGCCTTAATCAATTCCAAATACACCAAAGCAAAGTAAGTTATCCTTAGTTGATTCAACAATCACTCAAAACATAAAATTTTCATTTCAAAGCATTGCCCACTATCGTGGAAGACCTTCCCACGATTGTGGGATGAGTGAACTGAATGTGCACTATCCACTTTCCTTCAATTTCTCCAGATTCTAACATCTTCATACCAAATTCAAAACATCTTTATATTAGTCTATTAATTATACCTCAATTATACCTTAATAATACTTTAATTCCTCATCAATTTCATCTCCAATTCTAACTCAAAATCATTCAATTGGCAGCTCATAAACTATTTATCTTTCATGTTTACAAAAACAAAACAGAAACTTTCATTCACTCAATCTCATCATATATATAGTCCTAGTTTTCTTTTCAAATTTAAGAACACTTTATTAGTACCTTTCTTTAACATAAATTCACCTTCATTTAAACTTCAAATCTTAATCTAAATCATCCATATAGCAACATATAACCTACAATTCTCATGCATAAAAAACAAAACAGAAAAGTCTCCAATTCATTTATTATTTTATAAAGTGATAAAGAACTTGAGAATCTTGAGTGTACTACTCAAGGAATTGTTTATGTTGAAGAAGTGGAGAAGGAGCTCGAAGCAAAAACGGATATATCTTTTAGCTTAAAGGTAAATACTGAGTTCCATTTTGTTGTTGAGAATGACTCTTTACTTTTACCTAGCAAGTTAAAGGAATTAACCGAGGAAGAAATAGGTGAAGAGACATTCGAGATCTTTTCAGAGTACATGGACTTAGTAGAGATTAAGAGTCTAGGGATAGGGAAGACCCTGAAATGGAATGATTATCAACCAAGGCCTCATCCGAAAGAACCTCACATGGAGGAACCGTATGTGCCACCAGAAGATCATAATTTTGTCACATGAGGAGAAGTATGGAGTCGAGCTAGCGACACTAAACAAAGGCGCTTTTTGGGAGGTAACCCAAGGGAGGTAAATTTCTTTTCCTTTACATTTACTTATTTAATTTTTGTATGCATGTGTGTTTCTATGTTAGTTTCTTTCTTTCTTGTTTTAAGTTTTGAATCAAAATAAGAGAAAGAATAAAACAAACAAAACAAACATTTCTCCTTTTTTGTTACTTATAGGATTATATAGTCATGATTAAAGTGTGGATTGACTAGAGAATTTCATAGCAACTTTAACATGTACTTTTACTCTTGTGGTTGGTTAATGTGCATTATCTTTAGAAGAGTAATGGCTAGTGGTAAACAAAGCCAATGAGATTTTGAGCCTTATTAGACTGACACATTCATATTAGTCTCACTGTCTTTTGATAAGGTGTGACCTTCATAACATGTACATCCTAATTTTGCATTGAATTTCTATTTGAGACCACATTTTTATCTTATGCATTAACATGGAAACGATTAGCCATTCTTAGTTTTTCTGAACTACATTAGCCAAATAGCCTACCTATTATATGATTTTCCTTTTGATAAGCCCCTTGAGCTTTATACCCTTCTTTTTGTATGAACCACATTATATTCTTTTAAACTTAACCAAATGTCCTACCTAATCCATAAAGCTAGTGGAGCCTTTTTTATTGTTTGGTTGTTGATGTACAAAAGTATAAGTGTGAGGGTGTACATACATATGGGTTGGTTATAATGATTGGGATGCTATTTTATGTCTTATCATTGAAATTCCTATGTTAATGAAGTTTCTTTCAATATTTATATGAAAAGAAAAAGAAAAAGAAAAGAAAAATAGAAAATAAAATGTTTAAATAAATGTATCAAGGAGGAAGCGCATATGTGTTGAAAAGTTATTTATGATTAATCTTTCCTCTTAAAGTTGTATTGAATGGGTTATCTAAGTATGATGATATAAGGTAGTTGTTGGCTTGGAAGGTTCACTCATTGTAGTTCCATGTATTGTTATCATCAATCTTGATTGTGCTTAAGATGGTTTGTGTATGAGAGCTTGAATTTGAGTTGTGAAACATCATTTTTCATTCATCATAGTTGATGTACACAATTGTAAGTGAATGTTGGTTTTTGCAATTTAATATTACTTTTGCTTCACTAAATTTAATGGCTTTCATGCTACTTTACCCAAATACATCTCACCTTATCTTTACCCACATTACAACCTTAAAAAGTCCTTTGATCCATGATTTTGTAAGTGAACCTTAGCGGTGGAGAAATACAATGATATGCAAAGTTGTGGAATGTCTTGATTGTGAATGGTGTTGAGTGTACCTAATAATATATCTTCTTTAAAACACATTTTCAAAGTCTACCATTAGATTGCTCAGTTTTTAAAGGTATTCTTGATCATGAATAGAAGCATTGAATGTTAAATTCTTGCTCCAATTTTTGAAAGTCATTCATCTTTGTTTATGATTATATATTCTTGGAACATATGGGAAATGAGTAAATGTTTTGGGTCTATGATCTTAATTTTGATGTTTTGCTTAAAGATAGCCAAAAGCTGAGCGTGGCGAAAATTGATATATGCCTAATTGATTGTATAATTGTTCCATAACGTTTAGCGATTAATGACTTGAAATTTCTTAAGACACTCACCTTGACTCATATGTGGTTTTACGCGCAATTCAGAAGCAAAGGAGTTAAAGTGAGCCGAGAGCATTATAATCAAGTAACAAAGCAAAAGAATAGAATAAGAGAAGGCAAGATAAAGCATAAAAGAATGAAGGATCAAATTGCTCATGGCATGTTGGAAAAGTTACACAACCGTGTGTGTGTGTCACGACTGTGCAAAAAGATACATGGGCGTGAGTTATTCCTCATGCCCATACAAGATAGTAATTTATAAAGATGGAGCAAGGCAAGTTGCAGCTGGAAGCGTGAAGCAGAAGACGATAACATGTATATGTTTTTGCATACAAGGGACGTAGAGCATGAAACACACAACTAAAGAGAATATGCATGCAGTAGGTGGGGAGAGACCAAAACATGTCAGTAGAGTGGGAAATAAGGACCAAAATGATAGCCAAGGAGACCAAAACATCTCCAATATACATGTATGGACGTGAGTTACTCCTTACACCCATGTATGGTGTGTCACATCTGTGACACACCAAGTCACAGGAGTGACACAATGATAGCTCACCCAACCCTAATTTTCATTATAAAAGCATCATTTTGGTGACAGCACAAGGAGATGAAAGTTTTGGTATGTTTCGACTGAGAGAAAAGAAGAGAGGTGTTTCGGCTAGGTTGAATCGTGAGGGACCTTTGAGAGCTTCGAGAGAGCATGAAGAGGGAGGTAAGCTCTCCACCATGAGAAGACCCATAGAAAGGTAGCTTCCTGACACCGATTTAGAGGCGATATCGATGCCTACAACTTGGTTAAGCATTCCTTCCTTGTATTTGTTGTTCCTTTCTCTTTTTATAAATTGATTATGTTATCCTTTGTGTATGGATTTGGGTATCATGAAAAGATGATTTTAATGTGTTCATTGGAATGTTTATTTGCAAACTCATTACTAGAATTTTGATATAATCCGTAATTGTTATATTTGAAATTCATGTGTAGCGACTAATGATTAGTAATCATTAGGGCTAAAATAACTTAGGTTAAATGACGCATCGTATGTGGATGTTGTTTTGATTAATCGATTTTCCTAATTCGTAATGCGATTACCTAATTGAATCTAAAGATCGTATCTTAGGTTATTCGGTGGCTAGGTTTAATTAACGATCATATCTTGATTAAGCACAACCTAAGGTAAAACTGAGGTTAATAGATTAACCTACTATTAATAGTTTCTAGGAGAGGTTTGAGAATAACAAATCATCAAAATATGTTTAATTAGGGCATAGACCGAGATACAACTAAAGAACCAGATTCTCAACGAATTCATCACTTCATCATTTTTACATGTTTTCTTTATTTTTTTAGTTTAGTTTCATTTTATTTTCTTATTTCAAGCCAAACAACCCCCGTGACCTAAACACTAGTTAATTTCATTTCATAAACTTTAATCGAACACTCTTTGTGAGATTAACTAGACTCACCACTACTACAATACTAGGTCTAGTTTTTATTTTGACTAATGTCACGATGCGCTGTCAAGTTTTAATGTGTTTCTAAATGTTTATCAGATGATTATCATATGTATAGGCTTAGAATTGTGCTATTGTTAGTGTTTGATTATATTCTTTGTGTTTATGGGGTTTAAAGAATGAATTCAATCTTAATTTTATGTTTCATGAGGTGTTTGATGTATTTGTAAGTGTTGAAAATCAGGAAATTGAAGAACAAAGATGATAGAGGAAGCTTGAAGGTTTCACGATCATGCCTCAAGGAGCACGATTGTGACAAACATGCATAGGGCACTGCATGGCTCTGTCATGATCGTGAAAAAGGGATCATGATCATGACAAGGATGTTGATGCATGGAGTCACGATCATGAAAAGAGATTTATAGGTGCAAATTATTTCATGTTTTTTAAGGTTTGAGGCTATTTTCGGAACCAAACAAAGTGGAGAAACCCTAAACACACCCCTAGAACTGTAAAGCACTATATACGAACATGAAATACAACAAAAAACACAACATTCATACACACAGTGGATCAAAATTAGTGAGATCAAAAAGAGCATCAGGAATTTCCAACATTCCAAATCTAGGCTTCAATAGAGTTTTGATTCTTTTCCTTTATTTTCTTAATTGTCCTTGATGTGTAATCTAATTTCCTTGATATTAAGCATGTGTATAGAGTTCTAAATTCATATTCGAAATTGTTATGGAGTTATCTCGTGACTTTAATTATTGTTGATTTCAACACTTATTTTGGATGTTGTGATAATTGTTCATTAAAAAACTTGATAAAAATCAAGAGAGTGGGTCAAAGTAATTAGTGTTAGATTGTACAATGACAATTAGCAATTTAATAGACCCACAATCATCAAATTAGCGATCAATCAATGAGAGATCTTGTTTGTGAAATTAATTATCTAAGAGATTGCTTCAGATGTAATTGAAGAAGTTAGGAATAGTTTTGTGAATCAAGAGATTACAAATCTATAAATTTTGAATTCATTTAGGGTTAATTAATTAGATATTTAGAGAGAGTAATCAAAACCTTAGGAAATCTAGGATCAAAACACATATATTGAATCAACAAGAATAAGGAAAACAAAATAAGGAAAAATATATGTCCTAAGTATTCAATCTTGATCAAAGCTTAATTTTTATTTTTAACTCACTATTATTTGATTTCTTGTTTCATTTATTCATTTGTTTCAATTTATGTTAATTAAATTTATTTCAAATCCATTTTTGAATACCTTAGACAAAGTTAGGTTCAAATTATTGGCCTTTACATAATCCTCATAGGAACGAAAACATCTTACACTACAATATGCGATATGTTTACTAGCGAGTATTGAGAGTTTTATTAGATATACAACTTGTCAAACAATTCCTAAGGCCACCTGTCATCTAGTATTCAATAGGTATTTCAAGGATGCACATTTAAATAGGGATACTTGTTTATTTGATGTATTCATATTTGATGTCACTAGTTCTAGTCTAAATGGTATCATCTCTAGGTTGGATGTCACTAGTTCCAGTCTTTAAAAGCATTTATAGGATGAGAAATTTCTTAAAGTTTTTCGTTGGATAACATATGGAGTCGTATCTTATAAGTAAGAAAATGACAACATTTAACCAACAGTTTGATTTGACTCATTATGCTATTTAATATGACTGTTCTTTCTAAAATATGAAAATTATTGTGGAAAAACATGGCAAGTTTTATTCAATATGAAAACTTATCTTTACCCTGAAAAATGACGCTAAGCACAAATATGCCAAAGATCAAGCTGATATGTGATTTTTAACTCATAATAACTGAATTTTATACTATGCTTTTAGTTAACTTGTAATGGATTACTTACATAATTTTGTTACTTTGTATATTCATGTCAGTGATAATAAATGAATTTGGCAAAACTGTGAACAATAAATTTTAGAGTTTGGGGGTTGAATTGAAAGGCCTTAAGTATATATGAATGAGGTCATTGCTAAAATCTTGCAAATGATTATGTACTGATTGCAGATTTTGGGTCTTAGTGATGCCCTTCATACTGCCTTTTCAAAGGCATCAATTGACAATTGCCCACAAAATATTAACTCTAGAGCAAGTTGTTAAAACCGTGAATTCGTATGATTTGAAAAAATGCTAATCATTAACGTGTCTGATATTTTAATAGTTTACAAGGTTTTAAATTATGGACTGCAAGTTATGCAGCATTGTAGGGGATTATGGTGATTACGAATGACACTAGTGCAATTGCAGAAAATTGTGGTAATGGTTACAATTTCAAACTATGATAGTTTAGTAAGTAATAGAATGTGAACTTGCTGTTAAATAAAAGCCATTAGTCAAACCGTGAAATATCATTTGAACTGTCAAGATATTTGTGAGAAAACAAGGATCTTGAAATGTTGATATGGTTTCTTATTCCTTTACTTTCATATTTTTAAGAGTAAAGCGAATGTCAGAACTTAAGAGGTGGTGTGAAGGCTCATATATGAAATTAATATAAATAAACCTAAGACAACACATTATGCTCGATAATGACTTATGAAATGTTGGCATCTAATCTTTATTGATGGTAAATGAAACATGGATACACTTCTTGTTTCTGATAAGCTGTCTAATTTTGTTTTGTCCTCTCCTTAGCTCTCACATCTTTCTCCTAGCTCATAATGAGATGTTTTGTTGCCATGCTAAGGTGATAAACCTATTATGTGAGAGCTGTAAGATATTTAGTGCCCATGTAACTCATAAATTTGAGTTTAATGGAAAGAGCCCAAGATCATGGTTATTGGGTCTTAAAGAATTAGGCTCAAAAGGGTCCAAGACCCTTTCCCTCTCACCTTTAAACAACCTATCTTTTCTTCTTTCTCTTAACCATAACAGAAACATATAAAAGGTGTCATTTTGTTTCTGTAATGAGGAGAAATAACTTTTTCTGAAAAAAGAAAAGAGATAGACAACGTTTTTGAATGAATAAAGAACAGTGATTGTTTCTGAACCATTGAGAAACAAAGTTGAGCAACAAAAGGCAGAGAGGGAATAAAGACTATCAAGAACACCAATCAATATGGAGTCAGGTTTGCTTACATGTTATTGTTCGATCCATAAAAGTATTTATAATTGGTATCAGAGACAGCGTTGTTTGTATTGCCTGTGTTGTATTGATGTATAGAATGCTGGTTTCGGTATTGTTATGGCATGTTGTTTTTCGTAATGTAATGGCATGATTTGCAAAATTTTCCCATCCTCTTTCAAAATTGTTTTTCGTTGAATAACAGTGGGTTTAGAGATGTTTTAGAGACAATCGTTATTACTTGTATTTATAGTTGTTGACAAGAAACGAAACTCAAAACTTATGAATTTTATTCTTACCTTCCTGTCAATGTCTTGATGTTTTTAGCATGAAAATTTTAGGTTTTCTATTTCTGTGCCTATCAAAGAATTGTTTCTGGTTTAGAGTAAGAAACTATAGAAATAGAAACGGAAAAAGTTATGGTTCTTGAATCGAAATTATCGTGATTTTTTCTAGAATCAATTTTGAATACATTTCTGGAACCTTGAACATTAGGAAGGTAGGTTAATGAATTTAGGATTTGGGATGGATTGTGGTTTGAAACAAACCCATGAAATGAAACAAAAAAATAAAAAAAAGAAATAAACCAGAAGCGGGAAGCATCTGGAAGAAGATGGGATGCTTTCTGTGGCAGAAGGCAGTGGCGGGCACAGGCAGGTGTAATGCTCGCACCAGCCACTGCAGAACCATGACATGCATGCTCTGCATGCGTCAGACAAGGCCTTTTAGCCTAAACGTGATTTTAGCCTAATTTTTTGGACCTTTGGGCTATTAAAGCATAAGCTTGGGTTATATTATGCACCATTAATTATTAAGTAATTAAATTATGAAATTTAACCCTAAGTAAAATAATTTTAGGATGTGACATAATGGATTATTTAATTCATATTTGATTTAGTTTATGTGCATAATATAATTTTAAAAAGTAGTGCCATATTATATGTTTTATTTGGTACTTTGAACATTTTATATTATGCAATATTTGGAATTAAATTTTCCTATTATATGTTGAATGTGTTATATGACATAATGGTAATTTAAAGTAGTTTGTTAGTCACTAAAGTAACCAAACTATTTTAAATTAAATTTTATCATGTACAATAATTGTCCAATTAGATGTTTATTGCATGGAAAGCTTATTAGTCACCAAAGTGGCCTAGCTTGAACTATTAAATATTTAATTGGGAATGTTTCAAATGTTCATGTTGATGTGATGCTATTAAAATGACATAAAGGTTGAACTGAACATTTGAGATTATTAA
>JAOQML010000197.1:19970805-19983095 GCA_027568935.1 Erythroxylum urbanii | reverse complement strand
ACAATACCTGGAGTGATAGCGGTGGAGGCTGGGCTCCACACTGTAGCGATCCGGCCCGAGAGGCTGGATGCTACATATCAACTAGCCTCACTTTTTTCTTTCAATAGATTAACTCAAAGTGCATGACTGTTATTATCCAAAATAATGATAAAATAGTAAGCACCATAAGATGACACCTTACGATAAGGCCCCTACAATTACAGTGTATAAGATCAAAGCAACTTATATCATTATTAATACTTAAGGGAAAGGAGAACAAGTTGGCTTGGCTCAAAAGTAGACGTCACAGATATTCTTGTTTTTAAAATTTATCCTACTAATATTGAGAATAAAAGATAAGTGTTCACTTGATTGATGTCTAAGACCTTAATACTAGACTATAAAGGAGTCCACCCTCTTTGTCTTTATAATTGAATGCAGCCTTGTACACTTAATGTAATAGGCCCCCTCAAAGCTCACCCACTCTGATCGACATCCTCAAGGAACGGTCCTATTTCACAAAAAACTTATTGGTGAATAGAATATAACAATTTAACTTAGTAATCAAATGATGTATGGAAATCGAATTGCAAGTCAAAATAGGTACATAAAGGACACTAATTAAAGTCACATCTTGAAAAAAATTATAGGTAAAGTCGTTGCTTTTTTGATATTACACATAAAATCCAAGCAACATATTATATGATTGGATGCCCTACTATCCAATATCCATATAAAGTTTTCAAAATCCTTATCAAAAGGCTCCTCAAAGTTATAACGATCCAGAAGTGTTAATAGTTTCTAAAAGTATTCACTTGACAAGTCTGGAATGTTGGTACTGCTCTCAGATTTTCTTTGTATAGCATTAAAAGCTTGAGCCTCGCCTAGGGCTCTCCCACCTCCTAAGTTGGCCTGCTCTTGGCTACAAACTGGTTTGGTGTGACCTCGACCTTGTGGTCCTCTCCACCGAAGAGGATAGCTGATGATCTCAAACCACTCCAAAACTTCATGGCCAATCTTGTCACAGTATACGTGCATTGCCTCTTGTTGCCCCCTTTTTGCCGTTATTGTCTAACCTAAAGACTAGGCTTTGGTTTGGTTATAGTTTGTACTATTAGGGCCACCACCTAAACATGTTATTCCTAACGTCGAACAATGGACTTGTGGCATTCTTCTCTAGTAATTAAGACATAATCCTCGCTGGTATCCATGTTCAATATCTAAGATTGAACAGTTCCAAAGACTACATCATCCAACCCCGTAAGGAATCGATGCAACTTCTCCTCTTCGTGCTTGCAAAGGAATTCATGTGCAGCTCCACAAGTACAATTTGGGACCTTGGAATAGTTACTAAGCTCATCTCACATTATCTTCAATTTTGTAAAATAAGTCATCACGGTCACGCCCTGGTGTCGGAGTGAAGCAAGTTTCCCTTTCAATTCATGAACATGTAGAGTATTCTTGATTTAAAACGATCTCATAAATTGTCCTAATCCGCCTTAATGGTCTCCTTGTAGGCAACATTGGGTTGAATGGATTTATTGATCGAGTTAAAAATTCACGAAATTAGCATAAAGTTACAAACATCCTAACAACTCGTTTCAGGCGAATCAACCATAGGCTTCTCCAAACTACCATTGATGAAGCCTACTTTATTTTTTGCCTTGAGGGCATTCATCATAGCCTTTTCCCATATGTCGTGGTTTTATCCATTCAACAGGCATGAAATTTTTTTATGGACACAAGAAGAACGACAATGATAGATCAACCATCTTCTTTGAAATTAAGGACTTAGCTGCAGTATCAGCCATTAACAGTGAGGGGAGAACAACGCGAAAAGAGAGGAAGGAGAAGAGACTGTAGTTGACAAGATTGTATCAGTGTGGCAACATGGACAACAAATTTTGGGAATATTAGTTTTAGGATTTATCTAAGCCTGCTCTAATACTATATAAAATTAGAGAAAATTTGAAGAGAGTATTCTCCTTGATTTTTGAAAGATTATATGTATGTATAAAGGTAGTTAAATAAGGTCAAACATTATTTTTTAAGTATGGTAAAACATTAACTCCTATTTACAGCTGTATTTCTAACATGACATGCATACAAAATTGTAAGATCATTTTCACTTTAAATCTAAATAATGTCATTTGGTGGATTTAGAAGAATTAAAATATGCATATGATATCAGCACCAAAGATAAAGTCCTCTGTGATGCTTCTTTTTACAATATTGTACCAAAACGTTCACAAGCTTCAAACCATTTTCATGAAAGTCCAAAACACCATGAGTAGATTCCAAGTCTGTATAGTTGGTGGATGCTTTTGCTCTGATACAATGCATAAGCTCATTGGAGGACGATCTAATCGTTAACTATATAACTAACAAATCATTACTATAATTACTTTTATAATCCAAAAGGACAAGTTTACTTTGGTTGACATTTTTATTTTTATTGGCTGCTTGTACTTTAACTAGTTCATGGTTAAAAATTATTAAAAATATATACAGCAATCATCTACAACCGTGCCTTCACTTCTCTTAAAATGACACCAAAATTTATGTGCTCATAAAAAAACAAAGACAAAAAGCCACCTGGGCTAGTTGGATTAGTTAAAGTAAAGGGGGCACAGCTATAGAGTTAAGAATCGTCAATCATGTACAAGATAGTTAATATGAAAAGGAGCTTAAAACAACATCCCTTTCTACGTGCTTCATTTGTTTATATGATTTCATAATATAGATACATATAAATAATGAATTTTGTCATATTAATCAAAACTATAAATTATTAATTAAATACATGAAATTTTACTTTAATTTAAATATAATCCACTGTTTATTATATTGTTAATGTTTAATTGACATAAAACGATATGTAATCTAATTTGAATATCAAATGAACAAACACGTATATAATAAAAATTATAAACAATAAAAATAATTTTATTTAAAATTGAATAATTATAAAATTGGAATTAAAAACTTAAGAAAATGTAATAAAAAACTAAAATTTTTGACTAAAAATAAAATCATCAATTATAATCTTAAGAAAGATCCATCAAAAAAATCTCACTATGACAATATATCGGGCAATGTCTCGTACCTTCAACAAATCACAACAATAGTGATAACACGAGTGATAATTTTAGTAACAATGGTACCTTTGTCACCGTTACCAACACTCAATAATCTATCTCCTTCTTCCAAACTCATAAATATATATAATAGTACCTTTGACCGATCACTCCTGTTTAAGTCGATACCTCGTCCTTCAAACTAGTCATTCAAATGTTGATCTTCTAAAATTATCATGCCGTCGCCACATCACAATCCAAGTTATCTGCTAAACTCCGCTCTTCGTATAAAGTTTCTCTTATCAAGACCGGACTATAAAAGATAATTTCAAGTTTTATGAACATATAAACTCCCTTGAAATTCTCAAGATTAACCATTTGAACTCGTTTTTCGCTCCAGCTAGTTGAGGGTTTCTAAGAAAAAAATTGAGATCCTATCTTTAAACACTCTATTGATAACCAAATGGTTTAACCAATCTCCATCACAAAATTATACCAAATATCATAGTCCCTTGAACAAAATTGTTATTGGCAATTTGATGAACATTCGACGCAGAACATGAGTCGACCCTTAAAAACAGAGAATGAATTTTAGTTTCACCAATCACAACTTGCTAAAAATATTAATTTTTTCATTTTTAAATTATTTTAAATTATTTTTATTATACATATGTCAACTAATTTAGCTTTAAGACTAATTACGTGACAGTCCATATTAATGATATTAATGATAGAGTAAACAGTAGACTATATGTATAATAATTGAAAATTTTGTATATTTAATCAATAAAATTTATAATTTTGATTAGCATTAACGATTCGGTAATTTATTATAATTATAATTATAACTATGTGAGTTTATAATGTAATAAATACTTTGTAGATAAATACCAAATAAAGATGAAAAGGTTGAGGATATATGAAATAGAGTTCAATGTCATCTATTTCATTATTGTCAAGAGGTCACATACTTGAGTAAGCTGAAGTTTCATCCACTAAGCACCAAGCAATGATGAAATTAGGGTTTACATTTGGTTGGATTTAATTAAACTTAAACAAAAGCAATGATCCACCTACCGAAGTCCTGCTTATCTCTGTTTATTTTTTTTCCCCCTCTTTTACTCTTTATGTTATTGTGCTTTAAGTCACAACATTTATCTTCTTTTTTTTTCATTTGGAATGTGACCCACCACTTAAGCTAAGATTAGCTCATGGAAGCATTGCGTGGTAAAACTAGCCTATCAAGGAACTTGATTTTACTCCAAAGGGATAGTGGTATGGGGACAAGATAATCAAGCTCCAACATTAATGCCAGGCTACACTATCATTAGATTAGATAATATTAGATTCAGAAACTCCTATAAGTTTCATAAGAAGTGCTAGGATATCTTGGGACTTAAAGTCCATAAAGATCAACAAGTCTTGTAGCATAAAATATTTAAACTAGCAAAAATCTTTCCTAACTAGCAAGGAGTTAATCTTAAATTAAGGTATATGTTATATTTAGCTAAGCAATGAAGATTTGATTTGATTTGATGACATAGTAATTTATCTGATTTTTATAGTGCTAAATCAACAAATTTTGGTCTCATCCATGCCTATCTAATTATATATAGGAATCCCCACCTCAGAAAAGGAGAATATATTAAAGAAAGAGTGGCAATTAAAAGGAAGACCTACTTTTTGTGCAGTAAACCCAAAGTTGAAAACTTCTTTCCCTATATAAAATCAAGTAGTTCTATGCTTAATAATTTTCTATATGAATATATATATATATATATATGTCTATCATCTTAATTATGTGTTGGGATAAATTAAGATGATAGACATTAGATAGTACGCAGTTGACGATTAATTTACTTTCCCTCCCTTTCATGAAATTAAGCCTTTGTTTGGATCCTTACTTGTACAAGGGAAAAGAAAGGAAATATTGAGAGGAAAAGAGGAGAAAAGAATGGAAGAGAAATAGAATTTCTTTTCTTCTGTTTGTTTTCCTAATTTATCAAAGGAGGGAATTGAAGAGATTTTCTTATAATTTACATATGTTTGGATTCTCTTGTCTTAGATTTCTCCTCCTTTCCCACCAATTTGGAGAGAAATATATTTGACTCAAATTTCTCTCATTTTCCTCTCCATTCTCTCATTTTCCCTTTGCTTATTTTTGTCCAAACGGTAGAAACCAAGAGAAGTTCAATTATCTTCCTTTCCTTTCTCTTGCTTTCCTTCAATCCAAACCAAGGCTAAAGGACTCAAGAGTTGGTAACCATACCGCTTTTCACTACTATAAGTAAGAAGTGTGTTGCAGTAGTTATTTCCATCTCTTTCGCTGTTGACACTTGACGGTGAAGTCGACGGGCTTTTGCTTTAGTCATCCTTTTCAAGTTCCGAATCTGCTTTCCGACTGTGACGTAAGCTAGTTGTTTTATATTTTTCTTTTTTTGTTGAAAATCTTCCTATTCTTGTCTATGTTTATCTTGAGTTAATAATTACCTTAGCAACTTCATCTATTCCAGCTCTCAACCTCATCCGTTCATCAACTTTTTTCTCTTTCAATATTTTGAAACATAGTTAAATATAGTTTGTTATTATTTTTATTGTAGCGTATACTTGTAATCATATTTCCTTAAATTTAATTGTAATTTATGTAGGTAAAAATTTTGCTACTAATATTAGATAATGAACTATAAGTTAATTTTTAAGGTTTGATATAGATACTAGCTCCTAAAACTTACTGCCAGATAGATTAACTTTTCGTTTTTGAATTGCTACTCAACAAAATATATCCATAGTTTTTTAAATTGCATTTGTTTTCGTACTTTAATCTTGTTAATCTTTTATGAAATTTTTCTTAGGATTGACGATAGGACTATAAATTAAGTAATCAAAACCATAGATGAAATTGCTATAATGCTACCAATGACAAAATTATAAATACTACATAAGACCGAATCAGCAATCTGCACAGCGTAATCACAAAATTTGTTAAATAAGAAATTAACTTATGAATTGGATAACGTTAACATTTTCCCGAAGAGCATAAAAGAAATTGCTAGTGGCGTGCCATTCCACTCACTTGAAGCTTTTGGAAAATACGGGTACCCAACAGGAAATTATTTTCACAGAAACAAGTTTCAGGATGGATTGGGACGCTGTCGGTATATAGATCACTTGATTGCTTGGTGTGAAATGACAAATCTTCCACTATATGCACAAATTCTAGACTATTAGTACGTCAGAAATCTTCAAAGACTAATCGAACTAAAAAGCAATTAATCACACGCCACAAAGTAAAACATTAATGTGTGAACCATGGTGAGCGGGAGTGGGGGGAGCTGGGGCTTTTAGTGGACGATGAGTACGTATGTACGTCAACCAATTATTATTCCCACATTTTTATTTACTTATTAAATAAAATTGGCGGCCCATTGAGGATATAATTGGGTTCCATTAGAATATTAGTCCACGAGTCATGAGCTAATTTAGCTACCTTGATTTTTAAGAATTGAAATGTGTGGATAAGATTTTTTTGGTACAGGGTTATCATAAGAATTTACTGAGAATCTCCCTTGTCAAAAGAGTAGATATCCTCATTTGTTAATATAATTTTGAATGGGATAACACATATAAAGGTATACCCGTCATAACTTAATTAAGTAGAATGTGAAATTTTATAATAATCCTGTAGAGCCTTGATATCCTTATCAAACCTTGAATTCCAAATATAGTCAAATACCATAAATACATTTCTAACATTTATTTCTTTTCCTTTTTCTTACTGTCACAAAAAGTTCTGTAACTTTTAAAAACCTATTAAAAAAAGAAAAAGAAGAAAACTACAAGTTTTATGTGTCACACTTCGCATATGAAGCAAACAGCTCGAATTAGGAAATAGGTATTGATAGTAGATTCGATATACATTCATGACTCTTTTATGAAAATGGTTAATTGATGGTTTGTTTCATTAATTATTGTCGACATCATAACTCCGCTATTGATTTTAATGCATAGTTTTTCAAATTGATAAATAATGGCGATGAATCTATCATACAAAAGGAAAAAAAGTAGTTTGGTACTGAAAGTGATGCTGATAATTCATACTTAATGACACTAATTTCCGCAACTAATACTTGAAAATTGTCACTTAAACATACAATTATTCATATTCATTATCAATTAAGCATGATGTTAATGATATTAAATTAACATCAAAAACCAACACGAACGGTGATTGTCGCTACACATAAACCATCTCCACTCCCTGATTGTGATTTGCCTTCTTTTTCTCACCTACTTTCTCTCTGTCTTCTTTCATATTAACATACATGCCATACACATAAGAACAAAACCCCCATACGCAAAGCACAGTGGACACCGCCTTGACGCCGCCAAAAGGGTCTCCGTACACCAACACTCCTCCGATCACGTTCATGGCTAAGAGGGCAGTCATGCAAATCCCTCCGGTGAGCGACGATGTCAAGAAAACCAACCCCGCCGTGCCCATGAAGCAAAGCTGCCACGTTGCGACGTTGCTGAACACTGTAACCCAATACACCGTCGATCCTTTATCAAAAACCTCAAGACTCTCTCTTTTCATCTCTGAAAAACCGCCGTCCAACCCCATCCCTATGGTGGCTAGAGCGGTGGCTGCAATTTCCATCACCAACTGCATTTCCATTACCATCGCAAAGCAATAAACTTTCTTATAAATCTTCTCCATAACTGGTAAGTACAGTGCAAACAACAAGCCAGCCCCTAATGTAGAGAAGAAACCGATAAAGTACTTGGAACGAGTTAAGCCGTTAGGCCTATCGTGTCTGGAGCCAAAGGCCAAAAGGACTGAACTTAGAGTCAAGAGGATAACACAATTAAGATTCTGAAAAGTGATCTTTTGTTTCACAATGAGAACAGAGAGGATGAGATTGAACACGAGTTGAGAAGATAAAAGGAGAGACGAGGTTGACACAGGAAGATAAGAATTGCCCCATGAGATGAGCAGATTGTTGATGCCTAACATGAAGCCAATTAAGGTTGATAATAGCAATGTCTTTGATGTGAAGCCACTAAAGGGTGGTCTATCTGTGTTTTTGAAGAGATAATAAGGTAAGTAAATAGGTAAGACAAGAAGAGGAAAACCAGCGCATTGAACCCACGTGGAGACCCATCTGCTTGAACCTTTGTGAATGAAATAGAACTTCAAGAGTAAACTTGACGAGACCGAACCCACAAAGAGGCATACATAGTTGATCGCCAGAAGGAACATATACCCTTTGCTTGTCTTGGACTTCTGGTCTTCTTCTTCTTCTTCTTCTTCAAAAATTTGACTATTATTAATCATAGAAGGTGACACTGGTGAATCATGGCGAAACTGATGCGGGTCATGAGAGGTTCCATTGTTGTGGATGGATTGGAGATGGGGCTTGGTAGAAGAATCTGAAGGTGGGACTTGTTCTGAGAAGTCCATTAATGAAGAGTTGAAACTTGGGAGACTCGAAGACTAACGTCGCTCTCTATCTATCTGACTATTTGTTTCGAGCTTATCGGTGTCCTTAAATAGTAGATTCGCACAACTTCATCTTATGGGTTTTGAGTTTGTCGGTGTGGGGTCTACGAACCAAAAAGCTTTTCGGCTTCTTATGAGGATCCAATGATATATTTTATATATATCAATAAAAAAGGAAACAATCTAATGAATTTCTTTTACGTATCCTGAACTTCGAGCGCATGATTTCGACTTTAGTTTAATTGCAACCTTTCTTCACTCTTTTAAGTACTGAAAGATGTGAAACGAGCGAGACAGATTTTACATAATTAATTATTAATTATTATTCAATATAATGCTGACAAATGGCTTAAATAAGAAATAGCATTCAGAAGTGGGAAGCAGAAATGGATAGAGAGTGAAGGTTCGAAACGGCCATCTTTGACCGCTTCCGATCTTATACACACTTCTTCTTGGTAATGCAACGCCTCTTTGACACATAGTAACACTCTTTTGACACATATACTGTGCAGAGAGTTACAAAAGTCATGCAAATGATGCGGCAGTTTCCCCGTCTTTGCTCACTCACGTTTGTCTCGGCTTTCAACCATTCCTTCTCCATTGGTTTCAAAAACTAGCCAATTCAATGTTGAGTTGAAATAATCATCAGTATTGTTTGAACAATACGGTATAAATCTCAATTTTTTTATTACAATTTGTAGTTTCTAACAAGAAATAATTTAGTTCGTATACTAAACTTATTAATATACATAGCTAAAATTGTGGTAATGTGACGCTAAATCTAAATTCACTAGAAATTTCAAACCTAAATTTATCTGAAAACATTTTAATAACTCATACACAATTAGTGTAATTTTTTCAGTTACTAGATTTTTTATTTTTATTTTTATTTTTTTCTAAAATTAAAGAATAAGTATATAGAAACACCAAAATCTTCTTATTTATAGCCATAACAACTATAAAAGAATTCTAACTACTTTTTTAAAAAATTAAATTAAAAAATTCTTAATTTTATAGTAATAATCAAAAGTTCATAATTTTAATTTTTATAAAAATAACCAGACGTTTCTTTTTTTATTAATATTATTGATGTAATATATCATATTACCTATCATTTTTGCCACGTAGTCAATAATACGTAAATTTTATTTTTCACATTAGTAAAATAAAAATTTAAAATATAAACAAATTATGAAAATAATTTCTCAAGTTCTACAAGCTCCACCGTACTTCTATACTACTAAAGCTTAAGTGAAGCAGAGTAGCGCCTTAGATATAGCGCTGCTCCTTTACATTGTTTATTTGCTCCTTTTTTCTCACTTTCTAGATTGTGAATATTGCTAATAAGTTTGTAATTTCCATTTGAATCATAAAGCTTGTGTCTTTCTCCGTCAATAAGCTTTGAAAATGGTTGATAAGAGCTATTTATATCTCAGAATTAGAATTTATTGTTACAATACATCTCAGAATTTTTCAACTAACCCGACAACTTGGCCACAAGTCCGACAGTGAACCCATCAGGTAGTTGCTCGAACACGGTGAGCTCGCCATCATCGCCGCCACCATCACCAAAACTGTGCCCACAATTTCCATGTCTGTAAATGGAACTCTTTAAAATCTCTACCACCACCAACGTCACCACCTCCGTGTTGGAGTAAAGGCACAAATTTGTTTCTTTCTCTATGTCTTGTTATCCCACATTGGTAAGGAAGTACAAGTTTGAAGGGTTTATTATTGTTAACATTCTTTGTCCTCATAGTTGAAGATTCTAGTGGGTTTTGATAAAAGACCACACGCGCATGCACCACTGCCTGCTCGTCCAGTCCGGGAGGGGCACGGGCCGGGGGCTTATTGACATGGACCTTTTATTTTTCCTTTTTATCCAACTGACCTTATAGCTGAAACGTTTTTTGTATCTCCTTATGACAGCCTTTATTGTTGTCAAAACCGTTTTTGTTTCCTATTCCTTTTAAAAAGCCTCCCCCGTTTTTCTTTAATTCCTGGCCGAAAGTCACCTGTGCATCTTCCATCCCTTCGACTGCGAGTGCACGTTTTCGGAGGTTTGCTGTGTTAACCTTGGGGAGCGACTGGCTTTACTGTTTTGCACCGAGGACAAGCCGAAATCGCTTTCAAGGCATTGGTGTTACACGACACAGCCTTGTTCCGTAAAAGATAAGTCTTGTTTTCTCCTTCCGCAGTCATAGTTTGTTCCCTTCAATTTGAAAGCGATTCTTTTTCTCGATGGCTGCGCTCAATCTCACCAAAACTCTTCTTGATTTGTCTAAATTAGAACCCCTTGACGGAACTAATTATAAACGTTGGTCCCAAAAATTGCTCATATACTTTGAACAACTGGAGATCGATTATGTTTTATTTTCTAACCCTGCTGAATATGTTACTGTCCCTTCTGTTTCTGTAACTATTGTTGATACGCCCCCGAAAGAAGTTAGAGGGAAAACTGAGGACACCAGAAATAAATATGAAAAAGATAACAAAATTGTCAGAGGCCACCTTCTCAATCATATGACCAATCCGTTGTTTGATCTATTTGTGAATCATAAGTCTGCTAAACAAATCTGGGATATTCTGGAAAAGAAATATGGTGCAGATGATGCTGGAAAGAAGAAATATGTCGTCAAAAATTGGCTCAAATTTCAGATCAGCGATGACAAGCCAATCATGGATCAGGTTCATATCTATGAAAATCTTGTTGCTGAGATTCTGTCCGAAGGCATGAAAATGTGTGAAATTCTGCAAGCCAGTGTTTTATTGGAAAAATTCCCTCCCTCCTGGAACGATTATAGAAACCATCTAAAACACAAGAAGAAGGACATGACCCTTCAAGAACTCATCGGTCATATGAGGACAGAAGAAGCAAACCGCCTCAAAGATAAGTTTGAATCTTTTTCTTTACATTCTATTAAAGCTAACTTGGTTGAATCTGCTCCTCTAAACAAAGACAGGTATAAAGGCAAAGGAAAAAGCAACCAAAAACATGGTCAATCAAAGAAGCCTAATAAGTTTCGCCAGTTTGACAATAGAATCCAAAAACCCAAAGGAGCCTGTTATGTTTGTGGAAAGCCTGGACACAAGGCTTACCAGCGTCATCAACGACATGACCAGTCCAAGCCAGATCAGAAATCCAAAAGCCAAGTCAATCTTGCTGAAGCTAATGAGGTGATTGTTGCTGTGATAGTTGAAGCAAATTTGGTGGCCAACAAATCAGATTGGTTGCTAGATATAGGAGCTTCTAGACATCTCTGTGCGAACAGGGAATTATTTCATGACTTTGAGGAAGTTACAGATGGCGAGTGCGTTTACATGGGGAATTCTACCACGGTTGGAGTAATCGGTAAAGGAAAGATTCTTCTCAAGTTAACTTCTGGAAAAACTTTATCCTTAAGCAATGTTCTGTACGTTCCCTCACTGCGAAGGAACTTGGTCTCAGGAGCTCTTCTCAACAAAGCCGACCTTAAATTTATTTTCAAAGCTGATAAAGTTATGATTTCTAAAAATGGGGACTTTGTTGGAAAGGGTTACCTGAATGATGGTTTATTTGTACTGAACATTGCTTCTGAAATTGTTAATGCTACTACTTATAGTTCTGTTTATATTGCTGAGTCTGTTGATTTGTGGCATAGTAGATTAGGAAATCTAAATGTTGCTTCTATTAAAAGGCTTAAACATATGAAACTCATACATGCTGTGAATGTTGATAATTTTGCAAAGTGTTC
>JAOQML010000197.1:19958016-19970705 GCA_027568935.1 Erythroxylum urbanii | reverse complement strand
ATAACTGTACAATATATCAGTGGACTATTTTGCAAATTTTTAAAATTTCAGGGACTATTTCATAAATATAAAAAATTACCCGAAACGTTACCTGGTATTGACTGGTACCGGTACAGTACCGTTCCACACTTCAATCTGGTACCAAATCTGATACGGTATTCGCAACGTTGCTTAAAACAATCTTTAGTTCGTTTGTGAAGCATTAAATAATCAACCCTACTTGTTTAATACTGTATTTAAATTTAACTTTGTTGAAGCAGACAAAAGAGGGAAATAAAACAGAAAAAAAAAATAAAAGAGGAAAAAGGTAAAGAGATGGGGGAAGAATGATGATGGGCCATGGTCTTAACATCAATCTTCTCAAAAAAGAAACTTCTGTGTACATTCTCGATGGACCTGAACACTCATCTTCCGTTCCATATCTCTTATAGTTGGTGAAAGTAAAAGTCACGCTTTTAGGGTTTAATAATTTAATGATGCAGTTCATTCTCTCTCAGACCATGAGGTACGGTCATAGGACCCATATGATTCTTTTCTTTCAAGTCATTTGTTATCTTTCTGTAACATAATTTCATTTGCTGTGATTACCACGTAATCTTATATGTCTCTGTCCATTTGGTTCTTTCTCGTTCGTTCACAGGAACGGGCTTTCGAAGTTGGACTTTTAAGTGCGTGTTATTTTGTGCTTTTTCTTGTGTGCTGTCTACAGCGACAATGAGTAATTCTGATCAGGGGAAGCAAGATCAGAGGTAAATTTCATCTGTGTTTTTTTTTTTCCGTTTTTGGTCACTGAGGTGGGTTTAAAATATTTTTACTGGTTTTGCCTTGATAAGTCGTTGATTCTTAGTCGCTCGACTAAGATCTGGGGGTTGCTACTATTAACGGCTTCATTTATTTGTATTTGCTTCCCCAGGAATGTGTGGTTCCTTATGATTTAGATAAAATGAACTAGAACGGTTTATTATGGAAGGTTGAATCAAAGCCATAATCTTTGGATGTTTTGTGCGGCTTAAATAAGTTCAAGGCAGAAATATATTCAGTTTTTATTAGCACAAGATAAATACGTGAATCGGCTGTCCATTTGAATGAACTAATACTCATTTAAATGAAAATTTCACGCTTCTTTATGAATGTGTAATTGTTTTGCTCATTCATCAGGACAAGTTCCAATGTTGATAATAATGCGATGACTGTTGAATTCCTTCGGGCACGGTTGCTCTCTGAAAGATCAGTCTCAAAAAGTGCTAGACAGAGAGCTGATGAACTAACCAAAAGGGTACTTCAATATAGACTTTCTCTAAGCATCTTCCCCTTCTCCCTCTTTCTTGTATCTCTTAGATTGGTTTGGTATTTGCTTTCTTTGTGCATTAGGTATCAGAATTGGAGGAACAGTTAAGGATTGTTTCCCTTCAAAGAATGAAAGCTGAGAGAGCAACAGCAGATGTTCTTGCGATTTTGGAGAGCAATGGGATAAGTGATGTTTATGATACGTATGATTCAAGCTCTGATCAGGATACCCATTGTGAATCTGCAGCTGGTAATAACTCCTTTAGAGGAGAGGATCATTATGTCAATTCAAAAATGAGAAGAGATGAGTCGGAAGGAGGTTTGGTTTCTGATCTAGACTTTTCTCCAGTACCTGGTAGAAGCTTGTCTTGGAAAGGATGCAAAGATAGCCCGCGTTCTCTTGAAAAGTACAAGGAACTGTCCCTGAGAAGACGAAACAGTTTTGCATCCATTTATTCTTCACCAAAACATCGAACAGGAAAGTCATGCCGCCAGATAAAACGAAAAGACTCTAGGTAAACTTATTTTCTACTTTGTTTTCTTGTTCTAGATTTAATCATCAGGGAACCATCATGTATGTTATTCTGTTTTTCATATCCAATTCCAAGGTAGTCGATAAGTTAGTTGAATTGAATACCCGTTTTCATCATGCAAAGCTTGTTTTGTAGCTGTAACACTTTTACTTTACAACCCGTTTTCATCATGCAAAGTTTGTTTTGTAGCTGTAACACTTTTACTTTACAACCACAAAATAGAATGGTACTCTAAATGGAAAGGGAATTATAGAGAATGAAGAATAAAATATAGAAAGTTTTTGGATATCAAACATTTCTTACATATTCACTATTGATTATCTTTTATTTTACTATTTTTTCCAAGGTCAAGACACTTGTCTAAGTTATTTTTTGTGCTGACAGATCTTTACCTATGGAACATAAAACCAATTCAATCAAAATTGAGAATGTAGAAAATGTGATCTCTCCTACAGTAGATGGGTCTGGCATTGAACCTGACATGTTGGGAGGCGTTGTTGAAATAAGGAAAGATAAACAGGACCAACTCTCTGGCTATTTGGAAAATGAACAAAATTCAAGTGGTAATAACCTTGACTGTAATGCTTACAACAGAGATAGAGACAGAGACAGAGACATGGAGAAAGCACTTGAGCACCAAGCTGAACTGATTGGTAAATATGAAGAGATGGAAAAGGCTCAAAGAGAATGGGAAGAGAAATTCAGAGATCATAACAGTACACTGGTATGCTTACTCCAGATCACTGTAACTGAAAAATCTGTCAATTTCTTTGAAATCAAGTTGGTAGCATTTGTTAAAGGGAAACTTTTTCAATCTGCAGTCTCAATGAACATCTCATTTTGGTTACAATTGGAATCAGTAAAAGTAGTTTAAACATGTATTAACAGAAAATATCATTTTCAGTATATTATATATGCCTGTTCAATTTCATGCTTTATACAACAGAATCTTTTCATTATTACTTTTACAGGACTTCTGTGATCCAGGGAACCGCTCTGATGTTACTGAGGAGAGATATGAGATGAAGGCATGGACTCCACGCCCTGCTGAGACAATTCCCTCGCAAAATCATGGCGAAAAGTCAGCAGTGCAAGAATTATCCAATATTCATCCTAGTGGTTTCTTTTATCCTTCAAATGTGGCCGCTGGGTATTTGCAGCAAAGAAATACAATTACTACAGCTGGTCCTAAGACTGCAACTCAAGACTTTGCATTCTCTGTGGCCTGGGAGAGGCAAAATCAGGAGATCCTTGGAATCAGTCAGGATACACCATCGCTCAAACACCAAAATCGTTCGAATTCACTTGGCTTACATTATCCCTCCAGGGCTGTTTCTAATCTTTCATGTACATCAAGCTCAGGTATTAGTGTCTGTAAAGCAAATGGTTCTGAAAGCCATGAGGATTGTTATGCACTGCTGCCTCACAACGCTGCCAATGAAGTGGATTGTGTACTGGAGTCACTTAGAAAAGCAAGGCTCTCACTGCAACAGAGAATAAATGGGTTCCCTCCAGTGGGTGGAGGTTTTGACACACATCGCTGTGAGCTTTCAGTTCCCTTGATGATACCTGGGTCTAAAGAAGGTAGTCCTGTTGGTTGTGCAGGACTTTTCAGACTACCAACTGATTTCTTAGTTGAAGCTAACACTAGGCAAGACTTCCTTAATTCAACTACGGGATTGAGTTTGGGAAAGTATTGCCCTGACACGAGGTTCCCATCAGCTACTGCCAACCTACTTCTTTCTAGTTCTTACTTGGAAACTAGATCAGGCATTTCTTCAGGGGATCAACTTCTCACTAGTAGATATGTGAAAGGTGGGTCAAGAATTTCTGGTCAGAAGTCTAATTGCGGTTCTGGCTTGGATCCAGCTCTACTTTCTTTCAGTGACTACGTTTTTCCCACTTATTCCATCAGTCCCCCTTATCATCTCCTCACGCCACAGATGCCCAGTCAACAAAGTCTTTCAACATCCCTTCCTATTACAAATGTTGGGATAGGTCCTGCAAATGACTTCCTGTTCCCTGACGATCATGCTAGACAGAATATGTACAGGGAGTGACTTCCATCCAAAATGTCCGTTTGCTCTTAAGAATTAGGGTTCACCAAGAAGGTTTAAGAGGCAGTCATTTTGCAGCGGACTTCATGTCCCTCGAGTACCCATGTCTGTATTGTTTGTGCGCTATTTAACATCAATGTACATGGAGACTGATTTTGTCAAGTGAAATAACTGCACGTTCTCTGTCCTTTCATGAATTTATGCTTCTGACCATAACATAAGGGCCACCAGTAACACTAAATGCACTTCCAAGTCTTCATCTGATTGCGTGATGAAGCGCAAGATTATTTTCCTAAATCACTTGGATTCTGACGTCCTTATCTACTGTCATTACTAAATGTTCTAGCTACGCCTTGTGTACTGTCATTACTAAATGTCCTTATATCGTTCATACAAGGTCTCTCGACGCAAGCTAGAACATTTAGTAATGACAATAGATAAGGACATTTAGTATGAACGATATAATGGACCTCCAGCTACGCATCAATTGTAAGTGCTTGAGACATGGCTTCATAAGGTTACATGCCTGGCTCTATTGGCTCGTATTGAGTATAAAGAAAAGTGAAAGGACGTTGTCAATAATCTAAAGAGCCTATTTCCCTGTGAATGGGGCTGAAAAGTAAATGGTAGTGCCAGAGAAAGTTAAAACTTTAAAAATTACCGGTTGCTACATGCAGACCTTACCCGAGGAAGAAGTAAACACGAACGTTTCACGAACAAATTTAATGGTCCAGATTACATAAATGCACAATGTCAAAACGCTCAAATTCTTCAACAATTGAATATTATGCTGCTCAAACAAATCTTGCTACTTCACTTCCAAAATCTCAAGAACTTTCATACAAGCTTTTCTTACCTCAAATAAAAATTAATCCATTTACAACATATTCTTATGATAATTTTCAAATTGTATTTGACGAGTCTCTGTTGAAAACTATAACTTGAATTAATCTCAATTAAATAAAATTGGAAATGTTAATAGAGTATTGGTGTCATAAAGAACTAGTTCTAATCCTATTAATCTTAGTTAAACAAGAAAACTAACTAAAATAAAAGATTTAATTTTAAAGATAAGTAAACTAATTACTAATTAAAAACAAAATAATCTAACAAAATAAATTGAACAAACAAATGTTAGGGATTCAAAATTCACTTATATGGATATCCAATTATCATATATACAAATGATTAGTTACAGTGAAATAACAATTAACCTAATATATCTATGCCCTCTGTTGGGGCACATACGCTAGGCAACTACTATTGATGTACAATTTAACTAAATCAAACTCATTAAGTTTAATTAATCTGTATAGTTATCACTGAAGTCTAAAATACTATTGTTCTCTAATGATAAAGTATTTGTTCTCCTAGTGCAAAAGACATACTTCACCAGCGAGTCCATTATACAATCCCTATGATTAAATCTATAGTGGCTAATGGAAAACACAACAATTAAGATCAAAGAAAAAAAATTGAACCAATAAAACAATCAAAACATGTATAAATAATAAAATTAATTCTTACAAGCTACATCCCTAATCTTAACTAAGATTTTTTACTACTAAACATAATAAAAAATAAAACACAATTATATTAATCCCATCATAAACGAAAACAATAAAAGAAAGAGTTGAAAAAGGTGGTCCCTGACTTTTTCAATCCTTACTTCAAAACTTCTTCCTTGATGCATAAAGAACTAAAACTATGAAAAACTAACTAAAAACTAAGATACGTCTGTTGGAAATCGAGACAATTCATAGAATCCTAAAAATATGTTAAAGTTAACGGCAAATCTAAGATAAATCTAATAAATATATAATAGAAGTCTTCTAGATTAACTCTGATATGACTATCTATAGTTAGGATTACAAAATAGAGTTCTAGATGACTTTAGATGTGAATTATCCTACAACTACGTAAATTAAGTCTAAGAATCAGTTCTTATTATAGATCTAAGACCAGTTTCAATCTTGTTCTACTTCTGTTACTCCTTGCTAGTCCTGTATAATTGTTGCTTTATAACTATCGGCAGTTTTATGTTGTTTCTCTTTGTAAAGAAAAGATTAGTTTGACGTCAGTTGTACTTCATGTTCATCTGCAATCTAGTATTGTATCTCAACTTCTAAGACTTTGACAAAAGATAGGCGTTTGTTATGTTTCTAGTTATAGTACCTAACATGATTGTGCCCTTTTAACTTCTCCACTTTTCACCCTCTTCAAGTTGGAATTAGTTGCTTAACTCTTCTATAAGGTTGTTTTTCCATCATTTTATCTTCCAAAGGGCTTTGAAATCTCGTTTGTTACACAAATATCGGGAAAGTTGCACTAAATCCTAAGTATCTTTCAAATTCAATCAAAAACAAGACAATAAACTAAACATAAAAAATTATAAAATCTATATAGAACATATTATAAAGGTGCCAAATGCTAGGTAAACAAATCCTAATTAAAATGTAAAATATTGACCTATCATCCAACAACCAAAAACTTATGTGTTTATAACTAACAACCTTTCAAATAGTAGTTAGAGATATCACCGAAGTGTTACAATGACTAGTTTCTAGACATAAGATACTAGTAAATCACATACCTTCAGCTAGCTGATGCCTTTTTAATTGGGGTACCAAATATTCAATATTCCAATGGACATAAAGTACTTTTTCTATCTAAAATATGCCATACGTTCAACTAACTAGTTGATCCATTTTACTAAACCATAGTTCATCGATTGGCACATCAAGTAATTGAATGTCTAGCCAAGCAAAACTACCTATTCTTTCTAAAATGCCTTTAAGGTTTGACTACTTAAATCCCTACAGTGGTTGAGGTTCAAAATCATTCAGACTCATTAAATTTTTAATACGCCTTTTTTTGGAACAAAATTAAAACACCATTTTGATAAAATTTTGACTTAAAACACCTTCAAGTTTCTCAAATTTTGCTTTTAAGGATCAAGAGACTTCTCTTTAAAAATCAAAAATAATTTTCTTCTTCATTATGAAAAAAATATGCATTATGTTTAAACAAAAATGATCATAAAATTATTGAACCTTTAAGTTATTGAAATGACTAATGTAAGGTTACAAGAAAATTTACAATAATTTGTTACATATAGAATGATTCATTCATTCTTGCTCTTGGTCTATTGGATTTGAATTGTCATGAACCCCCTCTTAAATTGTATTTGGAGATACCCTTTGCTCATTTACACCATTTAATCACTTTGGTTTTCCATTGAACTTGATATATTAGCTTTTTTTGAATATTTGAAAAAAATAACTTACTAATATTATCAAAGATTAAAAAAATAAAAAATCATGTTTTATTATCATTAAAGATATGGGTTAGGACCTTATTTGATCTAACAATCTCTTTGTTTTATATGATGATAAAATATTTGGTGATATTGGAGAAAATAAATGACATTAAACAAACTTCCACTATGTTAAAGTAATATGTAACACATACTCCCCTTTAATTCACGCATCATTGATTTATAAAGACCAAGATTAAATATCATCGTTTTCTCTCCCTTTTTATCAACATTAAAAAGGGTATATATATTATAAATCCATAATCATTGAAAAAAACTTCACTATCCCCTTTTCAAAGAATTTTATCATATCGGCAAAGTATACATGCAAAAGTTAGTAAAAGAAATAAACAATTTACAGAGAGCTCGTGTACTAATTTAAACATTCAATTAATATTTCTCCTACTATGTACATTAAACAATGCTTTCTTACTTTAAATATGTATTTCAAGTCAATATGCTTAAATATTATTACTATGAAAGAATGCAATTACCTCCTTTACCACTAACAGTTACTCCTCTACTTCCTTACTTAGTTCAATAATTGGTTTTTAATGTTTATTTTTTTCGTTCATGTAAGGGATTTTGTTACCTTTTCTTTTGAAATTAATTTGCTAAAGATGATAACAATGATTTTCATTCATTTGATACCACTTGATATTTTCTTTAAGGAAAAGAAATCAATATTTAGGTATACATAAACCTTATTCTTTAAAAGTTAGCACTTAATAACTTATTAACCCATATCCTATCAGGTTTACTTAACAACCATTGTGTAAAAATTAAATTTCTAATTATATATTAATAATCACCATGACTATCATCTAACATCATCAAAAGATGTGAAGGTATACGGATTATGTGAGTAAGACCTGTGAGAATATGAAAAATATAAATTTATAGGATGTAATGATGAATGAGGGCTCTCTTTCATATTTGGGGGGTGGGGGGTGTAAAAAACTCTCCTCGTGTGATAATCAGACCTAACAGATACGCCTTACAAAGAAATTGGATAAGGCTCTTGCAAATTCCCATTAGCAATCTAAATTTAATTTAAACAAAGCCCCCTTTCATAATCCCCATGTTTAGACCATTCTCCAGTTAAGGTTCACTTTAACATAAATATAGGTCCTGAGAGAATCCCCTTTAAATTTAACGATCACTAGGTGAATGACCCATATTATATTACTAATATCTCCAAGGGCATCAATGCTAAAGTGCAACGCTATAAATCTTATATATGTTTGAAGATACTTAAATCCATGAAGGACAAGATCAAGATTTTAAATAATAAAGTAAAGAAAACCTAATGAAATTAAATCATTAAGGAAAAAGTTTTAAGAAGTGTAACCTAACATTATCCTCTCTTTAGGAGGTGAAAACATTTTACAATAAGACAAAATGACTCCGAGGAGCTATACAAATACTCTTAATAACCAAAATTCCCTCTTAATGAAAAGATTAACAATTTAATACCTAGTTAAAGGTGACAAACACCAAATTCTTCCACTTTTCTATATTAAGAAGAAACAATCTCATCAATATTAATTTCTTCAGGACTTACTAATGTTGTATCAGAAGCAAAGTCTCTCAAATCTAACTATTCAAAATTTTTGTTAGCCAATTCCTAACTTGTGAAAATATGAATTCTTGATTAAATCTTTTACTAAAGATGACAGTGAAAAAGCCTTATAATCTAATACACCCCCTGGATTGGATATCTTTAGTGTTTATTTCTTTTAAAAGACCTAAACTTCAAAAGGCATTTTGATTTCTAAAGCTATCTAAATTCTTTTCCTCAAGTAAGCTCCTTAAAGAAATCAACAAGACCTATATTTTTCTAGTCTCTAAACTTTAAAAACCTTTGAAGGACTTGAGACCCATCTTGTACTGTAATGTTCTCTACAAAATCATCTCCATTATATTACTATTTGGGCTTAAAGATGTTCTTATCACCATTATAATCCCAAGACAAAGGGGATTTTTATTAGGTAGGTTTATAGGGGATAACATTTTTCTTTCTCAAGAGATGTTCAAAGGCTACCATATAAAAGTTGGAACCAAAAGTTGCTTGTATTTGCAGGACTCCAAGACTTTACAAATGACATCTCCAAGTCCTTAGGGTTAAAGCAAGTCCAAACTCTACTCAAATACCTTGATATCCTTATTACCACCTGAAGATTTAGCTTTAAGGAATATCAGCCCTTATTGATGCTATCTTTAAAAGTATAGGGTCGTAGCATAACAACTTCCTAAGTTTTATTAAAAGACTTTAGCTTATAATATCATTATGCAATAGCTTACAAGTTTATTAATGTTCTGATTTATTCCTTTCTCTCAACGTTACTAAAGCAATGGAAGGGATCCTGATAAAATTTCTTTGTTCAGGTAAACAAGATAACACTTTGGAGTATTACTTCAACTAAAGCTATGAATGGATCTTATTGTATATCATATTCAATTCTTAAAGGATAAAGCTTATGGAGATACATACCAAAAAGAAAAAAAAATCCTAGACATTATGATAATTATAAGAGAAATCACAATCTAAGTAATATAGATATTTTTGATAATTATTCACCTATTTATATCATTCATTAATTTTTTATGTTTTTAGGTACTTACACCTCTTATAATATGATCTTAACCTAACCTAACAATCTTTCAAATTTCAAGTTAATTCAAACAATTATAACTTATATGTAAAATGAATATGAAATGTATAAAAATCAACCAATAAATGATAAACAAACCATATATAAAAAAATGATACAAAATTTTAAAAATTTTGTATGGAACATAATGAGACTACTTGAATTTCATCCTAAACTTTTGACACAATGATAAGCACTTTGATATAAACACCTCCTATTAATCAGTTAGTTCACATTTTAAATGGCCACTACCACTACTCATAGTTTTGATCCATTACTTAGATCAGAATAAGTGAAGTAAGATTTATTAATGCTCAAACTTTATCCATTATTTTTATTTTTCATTTTAATTCACAATCAAAATGAAATAATAAACCACATATTAAGCTAAAATCTAAATTCATGCTATGTTTAAATTATATATATGATGATATCATTCAATTTAAGTATCATTCTCAAGATTGTTATATCATGTTTAAAGTAAAATACTCATTTATGAGCATATCTATTAACATGATATAGTTGAATCACAAAACAATTTAAATCTCTAATAAACCACCTAGCTTAATTACCTTAACTTCGACTATTTATTTTCCTAGAATTATAAGTCATTAGGTAAATGCAACTGGATTACTTTACTTGAAGGATGTTTCCTATTAAACTATGTCTTAAAGTGAACCCCTCCTTACACTTAATTATACATAATACTTAATGGAAGATTATAAAGCACATGAAGAAATAACTAGTGTAAGAAAGTGAAGAAAGAGGGAAGAAAGTAAAGAAATAAAAAAAATCTTTAATCATAGTTGTGGATGTTACTCTAATAATAGTCCATGAGAAATATAAAGAATTAAGTACCTTGTATATAATACTAATAATACATACAAAAGTTAAAAAAGATATAAGAAATTAAATAAAAATGCAAAAATGAACAAAAAATCTTAAGATAAAGATTATATGAATCAAATATATTTTCACATATAAAAAATGATTAGGTTGCCTCTAAATAAGATCTTCTTTAGAGTTTTGAAGTTGAACTCTATCCTTATTTTCATTTATGAGGAAAGACAACAAACTTGTGTCCCTCTTCTAATATAATTTTGTGGGTGTCACATGAAGGTCTTATTACTTTGATATTTAAGATTTTTTTTTACCATCTTACTTTTCTTCCTTGGCGCCCCATCATCTTCACTGTTTGATCCCTTCGCTTCATGAAAAAGATACAAAATGCTTCCTTCTAGATAATTTCCTACAAAGAATTACAAACTTTAGTGTTTATTATATCAATACAATAATAGAAATCATCATAAGGAAGAGAATTTGAGATATTAACCTTCTCCATGCTATCCTTCATTTCTTTTTTGTCAATAACAACCTCCTTTTTTCTCTTCCTTCTTATTATCCGCTCTTTTTCACTCCTTGAATTGACTTCCATCATATGTTCCTTAAGATTTGGTTCTATCTCATTTGGTATGGATCTTTGACCTTAAAGTTGATGACATTAGATAACTTTCCAATTTGTAACTCTAAGTGCTTGTTCAAAGTTTGTAGACGATCAGCCTTCACCTTTAAGCTCTCAAATATATTAAATTTATATTAGATATTCTCATAATGGCTAGATCTCAGGAAGGTTTGCTTTTTTTTATATTTTTGCTAATGATATTCAAATGGAAGTGGCCATTGAGGTACATGATTATTTTATGAGAGAATTATAATATTTTCCTATTGTAAGTATTTTTGTAAGGATTGCTCTATTATCATTTTTAGTTCCTTAAGTATTCAATGTACTCTTTTTCCTTGACAAAGAGATTTCCAACTTAAGAATCATTACCGTTGTGTCCTCCTTTATATAAATCATAACATAATGTTTAAATTGATTGCATTGATCTATTTAGGCTATCAATTTTCCTCATGAAAGCCTCCACCTAAGATTCCAATGCTACAACAACATAAAAATTATGTATTCTTATTGATTTAGGTGCCCTTTCCTTTCTTGATTGACATTTGTAGTTTTTCTTGACCATTCTTCAATTGCTCTATGACAGTTTTTGAGGTATTATTAATAAAAATTATCCTAATTTTTATATCTATCATGTACTCGTTTCATAGTCTGGACTATTATAGAAAATACAAACTTACAACTGTGTAGGCAAATCATGGTGTAGACACCTTCTTTATATATCCTTGTATCTCATTTATAATTCATATGGTGTCTTATTGTCATACTATATATAGGTAGAGATGTCATTCTATAGCTTAATAACCTTAATTGGTGGGAACTATTTTGCTAAAAATTTCTCTACTAAATAATCCCATGTAATGAATGAATCTGAATGTGAAGACTGAAACCACAACTTCACTCGACCTTAATGAGAATGGGAAAAACCTCAACCTTACAACATCAATGCTTACTTAATTGACCTTAAATATATCACATATCACTAATAAGTTGTTTATATATGCGTTAGGATATTTATTTCATAAACCATCAAATTTTACAAATTATTCTAGCATCTACATGATATTTAACTTGATTTCAAAGTTATTTTCTATAATTGACATTCTAGCTATATTAAAATGCATCCCTATAAGTGATGGCTTCACATAGTCCTTATTGAGACCACATTGTTAAATTAGAAGCATTGATATGACAAAGGCATTTAGGTTCAACTCTTTGCTTTAGCTTATTCTTTTAATTATTATCTTATTGTTGGCCCCCGAAATTTTTCGTTAAATTAAGCATAATAGTTTATGGAGTAAGCATAAGATTTGAATTTTTGCCTTAGAATAATTTTTGGGATCATGATAGAATCATTTTTGGAGATTAATTATTTATTACAAT
>JAOQML010000197.1:19939036-19952068 GCA_027568935.1 Erythroxylum urbanii | reverse complement strand
AAATTCTCTTGTACAAAATAAATGAATAAAATAAAATAGTTTTATTTTATTTCATTTTAGAAATAATAATAAAATAAAATAGTTTATTTTATTTGATTTGATTTTATAAAAAAAATGAAAAGAAAGCATCGTGAACTTGCATTTGGTGGTTATTGTTTTGGTTTTAACAATAACGAAACGTTGCAAGTGTGTGTGTAAAAGGTTTGTCCATAAAGTGTTGTGCATAAAATGGAAAAGATAGACTTACGTAGAGAGATATATACTTTGGTTGTTTGATACGTGAAAAACAGTGAAGAGAAAGTAAGACTTTCGTTTTTGTGTGCTGAGAGTAAAACAAAGAGAAGAGATTGAATATAAAAGTTTTTTGTTCTTTGTACTGAAAAATAAACAAGAGAAAAAGGTTGAGAAAAATTGTTTTCTCCATTCTTGAAGAAAGGGTTCTTCAAAATCTTCCATAGTCATATCAAGTGTTGAAAGCGGGACGTAATTTCTCGGTGTGGAGTACATAAAGAATTCATATTTTCGAAGTTCATTACTTGTTAATCCTCGCAAATTCCAGGTATGTGTTTTTGCCTATCCTTATTATTAGTATGAATGTTAAACGCAATAGATCTATAAATAATTGCAATGCAATTTTTTTTTTGTTTCCGCTGCGTATGCGATCCTTTACCATCAACGCTAGAACAAGAGCCCACATAAGTAACCGAGGGTGATATGAACGTCATGTTTTACGAGGATCCCAGTGAAATATCCACAATAAAACTCAACATGGAAGAATTCAGAGAGAATCTACAGAATAATATTTCAAGCAAATATGGAAATCCAAGAAGTTGGCATGTCAAGGGCTTTAGTTGCTTTAAACCCAGAAGTAGCTTCTGTTCCTACACCTAAATTGAAGAATGCCACGAGCAGAGCCCCAAATGTGAGTAGACAGATTTCCAACATTTACAAGTTGTTTAGTGCAAAGAACCGATGCATGGATCAGTTGGGCCAAATCTTATTTATCAAATTTTAAGTGCTTAACCAAAATCACCTCAATCACATCATTAAGCTGCCGATTCGTTCATCCCCATTATGTCACAGCTTCCCTCCCACACACAGCATGGACTTAAATTACAGTAATTTATCACTTAAAAATAAAAAAGAAAATCCACTTGCCAATTCAAGAGCAGATCACAAGAAACAATATATATGTGAAAAATATCATTCGTATTCCAACTAAAGCTACACACCATAACAATATAGGAGTTGTCAAAAGGATGATGAACTGAACTCCTAAAACCAAATTATATAATGCATGTCTTCTCTAATGCGATGCAGACATTCACATCCTATCCTAAAAGGGGTTTGTATTATTTTATCATCTGGAATTTAATTCTTACTTTATCACCCACTTCATCAAACAGCCACTTCATATCTTTTGCAGATTGATGAAAGAGAACCCGATGATTCTATTCCATAAAGTTTAAAATCACGTAACAATAAAGCAAGAACTAATCATAGGCTAAGTAACACATGGCTCATGTAAAATGCCAAGGCTTCTATTCTTACTTTAACATAATCTATTGTTAGGAGAAACTGCAAATCTTCAAGTTCAATTGAACCACCTGCTAAACAACGTCGGTCCCAATAAACTGGCAGATTTTACAATACGAATATATGCTCCTCTTGTAGCGTTATCAGAAAAGCTAATTCACAAATCGTTAGAGAAACCATTCTGGTGAGAAAACTTAGTTGAGTGATACTCATACAATTACCAAGAATGAAAAATTAGCATTAACTGATTATTAGCTTGTTTATTCATATTTGGAACAACCTCATATGCAGATACATTGTTGAAGAGCAATGAGAGGAAGCTTTCCACTTAATGGTGCATATTCAAGTGAAAGAGGTAACTTCTTTTCAAATGACAACTTATTTAAATGCTACTACAACTATAGACTTGAAAGTCAACATTCAAAGAGTTTCAAAATCATCTCCATGCCCTGCAAACAACGTGGAATTTCCCAATTTTTTCGTTAGTTGAGCAAACCAAAATCTGAAGTCATCAACTTTACAAGGATATCATATTTATTGCATTTAACAGACAGGCCTTCGCTGATCATGAATCAAACATACACCCAATAGATGTTCTAAGAGCATGGATATAGAATCTGCCAACATCGGACTTTGTACTTTTGTTACATCTGCACCAACTATATTCACAGGAAAAAACGGAAATGACTGTGAAACTTTTATATTCTAAAATCTCAAGCATGTTCTGAACATATGAACTCACAAGGTACAACCGTTTATTAGGGGTTTCAACAGAAGAAATTCGGTACTCTTTATGGAACAAGGGCGTGAAAAAGAAGGTCCAATTCTCAGATGTGGTGGAGGTGTTTGGTGATTTAGGTCGAGGGAGGAATATGTTGGGTATCTCCCCGAATCCTAAATCCTAAATACTAGCTATGTGAGTTTTGCATGGGTGGACTTATTTTACAAGTGGTGGCTCACTAAGTAAAAAGTTCTTTAATTGGCCCATAGGTGGTAAGTTTTGGTGGCTTTTTGGAGAAATCAATTTATGATAAGATACAATAGGATTTACCCTTTTTCGCTCGTGAGTAGGGTTGCCATAAAAACTAGAATAGAGGAGGAGAAAAAGAGATGTCGACTATATTGTTTTGGCATGTGAGACGACAGCTGTTTGGTGAGAAAACCAAAAGGAAGCAGATCATCATCGACAGATATTCAGTATGTGATATCTCTTGAGTTTGTAGAGAGTAAGAAATTGATTGGGGTTTTCAATTTGTACTAGAATTTAGAGATAATTGTACTTGTTATTGAGATCATTGTTGTTGGTTGCCAGTTATAATATTGATTATTTTAGTGGATTGATTTTAATATGTCGAGATTCAAACCGTGGTTTTTTTCCTTGTTGACAGGGTATTTTCAGGAAAATTACGTGTGGGTTGATTTAGTTCTTGCACTTTATTGTTGTTGGTTGCTAGTTATAATATTGATTATTATAGTGGATTGATTTTAATATATCAAGATTCAAACCGTGGTTTTTTCCCTTGTTGAGAGGGGATTTTCACATAAATTACGTGTGGGTTGATTTAGTTCTTGCACTTTATTTCTCTTGCTATTTTTGTTATTGAGGTTGTAATATTTTTCTCCAATAAGTGATATTAGAGTCAATGGTTCAACAAAGGATGAGTATGGAGACGGTAGTCGGATCCAGTGGTTATCTCCCCATGAAGAAAAGCAAGGAAACTCCTGGTGGGCCTAGACTAGTAGAGTAGAAGAGCTCTTAGTGACGCCATATACTTGAGCTACTAAGAAAAAAGGTAGAAAAAAGCTCTCTTAAGGGAGAGCCCAAGTCCAATGTGAAAGTTAACATTTAAAAGGGAGATTGTTGGGATGTCAAGAGTGAGTAGGAATTCCACATTGGAAAGAGATGAAACTAGTAAAGGGCATATACCTATAAACCTAATGTCTTAAGGTTTTAGGTTGAAGTATAGTATCAAAGCCCATGAGTATATTCCCTTACTAGGCCCATGATGAAGATCTCCCTTAAAAGTGGACTCCTATGTAAGCTTCCGGCTCATCATGATTTTCTTACCACCTCATTTTTGGGCATAAGCCTCCTTTCGGCTGTCATTGGAAGCTGTTAATTGCAAATGAAAAAATGAACTATTATTAATAAACTCATAGCTTTGGATGAGAAAGAAAAGATGATATTAAGCCTAAGGCAAATATATAATCTTCCTTGATAAAATTCCAAGACATTAGCAAAAATTGTCCAGCTTGATGCTTTTCTTTTTCTTTCTTTGAATGTTTTAAGGATCAATTTTTGGGGCCAAAAATATTTTTAACATAACACTCTACAAGTATGAATAGTTTGCATCCTAACTGAAGCAATGGATGGTTAACAAAAACTATTCATCGCACTTATGAATGTAGATCATATATCTAGAATTTGTAGGCATCAACAGCCTCAGGTTATAAAAGTGGCACCGACATACTTTAATTATAAGACAAATGGAAGATTTTCACTAAAAGAAATACTGGCACCTAAATATTGAAGTTTAGAAGATGTTAACGTTTGCATTGAACATCTAATGCATGTGTTGAGTTCAAATACCTATTTAGACAAGTCCCCGAGATACAAATGTAAGATTGACCAAGTCAATGATAGAGTGGTCCAACGGCTTCAACCAAAGTTGTGGAAGTCGGGTGAGCATTTGTAGCGTTCAACAGAGCATGGCTAACATTCAACATGTTTTGCAGTTTTTAGGTAGCCGTTTCCCGAGCTATATGGGCGAGCTTGATGGAAGCTTGCCTATATATGGCCAACTTGGGACACTAAGGTCCCCTTCCTTGTCTACTCACACATATACTATCTAAAGTGAGTTTAATCTAAAGTGGGTTTAGAGAGTTCGGGAGAGCTTAGTATAGGGAAAAAGAAAACACAAGTTTGAAGCGTTAGCAATGGCGGGAGGTAAAGTTCTTAAAATCTTTGATTTTCCTACATAAAATTCAGTAGATGTTTACGACTATGTTTTACAAGTTACTTGCCATCTAATATATGGTATCAAAGCTTCAAAACCTCTGCTTTGCTTTATTTTTGGCCATTTTCGAACTTTGAAAGCTTTGAACTCAAAAGACCCGACTCAAATTTTTGCACTTGACAGTCGATCTTTGAAGTTTTTTGTCAGATAAAAGCCAAAAATCTTAAGTGTTTTGGAGGTGTTCCCACATTTAGAGAATCAATTTTGAGGTATTTTTCTAATTTAATTTCATTTGGCATCTAATAGGTCAAGAATCAAGTCATACGACTCAGTTAAATGTTGAATAAAACAAAAATGATGTCATTTTCTATTTAAAAAAAGAAAAAACACCATTGAATGCACCTAGAGAGGCTCTAACCCGAGCCACCTAGGACGTATGGTGAGCCTCTACTAGCTGAACTAAGGAATGCTTTTTGATAAGCCATGCACTTCAAAAAGCTTTGTATATTATGCCTGGAAAACATTTGGAGTCTGAATTCATAATTAAAATGCTCTATGAATTTATATGATACATTCATGATTTAAATGAATTTTGTTGTGTAATTTGCTATTCACATAATTATTTTCTGTGTATTTTCTTTTCATACATGTATTGTGAATAAAATTTGTATAAAATGTCTTTCTCTTCTGCTATTAGCTAAATTCTTCTTCTTAAAACGCAAAGTATTTTGATTTTTAAAACTAATAAATTGGTATTAAAGCTATAACAAACAAAGAAAGGTATATATATATATTGAGCAGCTAATGAACAATTAATTATAGAATAATATCCCTATAATCAAGCCTTAGGATACACTAACCATTACAATCTTGTTTAATGTATAGCATCTTATCTAATTTATAACAAGAGCTTTCAGTCCGCGGCAACAAAATTATGACAGAATGCACTAGATCATACGACGTTCAACGAATGGAAGAAAACACAAAAGCTCAAATGTAAGAGGTGGAGGCGAGGTATAAGTGGATAGTGAGTGAGTATGATTCTACAGCTACGTCAGAAAAGAAGAATAATGGAGGATGATAGAAAGGTATTAGAGACGACAACTAGTGAAATTCTGACTAACATTGGACATACTATGGCGACGAGATTTAGTAGAGAGGAGTTTCCATCTTTCAACAAAAAAGGTCTTCAGAGTTAGGTTTTCAAGTGCGAACAATTTTTTATGCTCGATAGTACTCCGAACGAGGTTAAAGTGACCATTATGACAAATACATTTAATTAAAGAAGCTCTTTCAAGAAATTAGCTATACACGAAGAATAGGATGAAAATGAAAGCTCCTAGTTGGGGAGAATACTTGATAACGCTTGGACAGAGTTTTGGGGAAAGTATGTTCGATCATTTGATGGGAGAACTTAAACAATCGAAGCAGATTGGCAATGTAAAGGAGTGTTGCGAATGTTGCACAAATTTTAATTTTTTTGTCACGTAAACTACTAATGTCAGAGATTTACTTGGAATCTACTCTTGAAAGGGCTAAAACTACACATCAAATGTTCAGTGAAGCTTTTTAATCCAAAAAGTTATAATAGGTGTACGAGGCAGCTAAAAAACAAGAGTTGTTTTCCAACACGATTTTACAACATATAGGATTGGTGGGAATCCTGCATAATCACAACTATTATAGAATATGAATATATTAGGTAAGCTATGATTTAGGGATTGACTTTATAGAATAGGAAACAACATCATAAGGATTAATTAGATAAAAAAATTTTCTATAAAGGATGAATAAGTTCAGTATATATATATGCTTTTTTAAAAATAAAAATGGGAATTTCATTAATAAAAAACTTAGATACAGAACATCTTCAAAACATACATAGGGGGTTATTCTAGTCTCAACATAATTGCAATAGTGCTAAAACACAGGATTGTATATGGTGAGCAGAAGAAAAGCAATGGTGGAGGCTTCAAGCTGCACCTCTTAGCATTTGAATTTCACGGATACTGTCTAACGTCTCTGGTATCAGGAGGGTGAGAGTTTTCTACTTACTTTCAAATCTTTGAGCATTCCGTTCCTTCTATACGTTTTGTACACATAGCCAGACAACTACAGAATATCGCGATTCCAAGGAGGAAACGTTGAATAGCTAACCATTGTATAACACTTGAAAGTGTACAAGCTAGTAAAGACCAATGATTTTTCCGTTTAACAGCTTCCCAAATTTGGTTGGTAATCTCACACGTGAAGAACGAGTGATTATTTGATTCTTCCTCTGTTGAACAAAACGGACATGAAGCATCGATATTTAAGTACCTGAGTTGATTAGCTACATTGAGGCGATTTTGGAAGGCTAGCCAGAGGAGAAAAGAAACCTTAGGAGGAATGTTCTTGTTCCAGGCAATTCTAGACCAATTCACTCCAGGTTTTCGCAATCTTAAAAAATCTCTCATGCTTTTATTGGATAGTTGGTTAGTTAGGCAAGTGTGCTAGAAAAAAGTGACTCGATGGAGTGAGTTTGGATGGTAGTTTAATTGTAACTGGTTTATACATATAGGAAAATGCCAATAGTTTCTGCTAATGAAAGATTCCATCTTCGTATTAAGTAGGAGGTGAATAGAATGCCTTAATTCGAGGAGTTTATGAATGCTCCTCTTCCTGACTAGTTACCAAACCACAAGGTAATGAGTTTCTCGTTGCCAATAGAACACGACATATCTGCTTCAACTACTTGCCTCGTTTGGAGAATTTGCTTAAAAAAGAAAGAGTATGATGCTTTTTTATAGATTTCTTATGTTTTTACCTTTGAGAAAAAAATAAGAGTGAATCCATCTAAGCCATCAGGAGTTCTGGTCTTTAAGAATCCACCAAAACCGCTTCAATAGAAGTGTTTAGTTATTAAGTTTGATCATAGATATATTGAGACCCACTTCGTCTTTTAGATAGCAAATATCGACCCATTTCACTTTTGCACTTCCTTTAGCTCCATTTGAGTAGTTCCATAAAAAATCCTTAAGTAGCCTCTCGATCGTCTTAGCCACAACCTTTGAGAGAAAGGTGTGTGAGCTCCAATATATATGCAGAGGGTTTAGAACAGATTTTATGAGCTGTAATCTCCCTACAAAGGAAAATTTTTTTGAGCCTATTCTCCTCTATATTTTCTCTATAAGGGGACTATATTCTAGGAACGTTAATCCCGTAGAGACTGGGAGGCCTAGCTAGAGTAGAGGTGGTGTTTTTTCCATCATTCCCATTGTTGAAGTAATATATGAAGCCATTGGAGAGGCTCTCTTGGAAATTATGAAGTGACTCTTATGGAAATTGATATGTAGACCCGAAATATCCTTGAACTTATGCAAGACTTTCATATAGTAGTTGATAGAATCTGGTTTAGCATTGTAAAAGAGAAGTAAATCATGAGTCCCATTTTCTTACATTTCTAGTGGTATTTAAATTGGAGATTTAAGTCCACTTTAACCTTAATGAGTGAGTTTAATGCTTACATGCACATAATGAAGAGGTAGGGGAAAGTGGATCCCCTACCTCAGACATTTCCCAGCTTTGAAGAAATTGGTAGGGCTTCCATTAATAAGGATAAAATAGCTAGTCGTGGAGATGCATTCCTTGATCCAGGCAATGAAAGTGCTTGGGAAACCATAAGCTGATAGTAATTTCCATAGAAAACTCTAAAGCACACAATCATATGCTTTGCATATCAATTTGATAATGTAATTTGAAGCTGAATTTACTCTAGAGTATCCCTTAAGAAGCCTTTGCATTATTAAGACAAGTGATTCACTGCTTGTATCAATGAAATACATGTAGTAAATCACTTCTCTTATATGTCTATATGCTTATATGGTATCAAAACACCCGGTATTCTTAGGTGTTTATTGAGAACATTCTTTTTCTCTTGGGTTTCTAATTCTACCTTAGGGAGTAAAATTTATGCAATTTTTGGGACACCCTTATAGAGTGATTATTTTTCATCACTATCGACCCAAAGAGGAAAGGCTTTGTTAATTCGGCTAACCCCTAGAATTTAACTAAAGGAAAGTCCATGCATAAGCTCAAAGTCAGCTATATTTCCCTCAAGTAATAACCCGTGTAGTTATTCATGTCTCTAAAAACTTCTCTTATCACCTCCTATTGGCTTGTTTGGTTTCCCTACAATCCGTATTTGTAGTTAAATTCATCAATACCTATCCAGTTGTGAGGTCCAATTCTCAACCAATTCAAATCTGTCCTCATTTTTAGTGCTTTTTTTAATTGAATGTAGACATTAGGTTTCTATCTATTTTAATTTCAATATGGCTGACATTAAACTAGTAGTTGTTTCTAATTTGATTATGGTAATATCTAAGATACACAAATTGAATGGGTCTAATGATTTGGGATAGAGTAAGAAAATACAGTTGTACTCGTGAAGCATTGATAAAGGTGATCACTTTACTGAGGGTCCACCCAAAGAGGAGACAAAACAAGAATGGCTGTAATATGATTTGTTCTTACAGATAAGAAATTCTATTAATAGTGAGGTAATTGGTTTGATCAATCATTGTGAACTTATTCTTACAGATGAGAAATTCTATTAATAGTGAAGTGATTGGTTTGATCAATCATTGTGAACTTACTAAGGAGCTAATGGACTATTTGGATTTCTTGTATTATAGAAAAGGGAATATTTCTCGCATTTATAAGGTGTTCCAAGCATTTTGTTATGTAAAAAATAAGAAAATTTTCTTGCAATCTATTTCATAGATTTTAAGAGAACTTATAAAGGGCTCAATATGTTATTGCCTTTCAGTCTAAATATAAAGAACAATAAGCTCAGCGAGAGAAGATAATTGTCATGAGTTTCTTAGTGGATCTTCCCTTTGAATTTGAAATTGTAGCTTCAGATCCTTGCTAGTTTTGAAATGACTTCTTTCCAAGACACATTTAATATAATGCTCCTCATAAAAAGTATTCCATTTTTCCAGTCTAACAATGCTTTTGTCGTATTTCCTATATTGTATGTTATTATCATTTGTCATCTTCTTCTTGTTCTTTTATTGCATGCTTTGATTCCATCTCGTTTCCTATGATTTTTTATAAAGCCTTTTCTCATTCTATCTAGAATAATTCTATGATAGAATAAATGAGTGCTTTACATGACAATGATACTTAATACGTGGTATAATTACCTCCAAGAAAGAAGGTTATTAAATGTAAATAGGTTTTTAAAATCAAATTAAATTTTGATGGATCAGTTTCTCGTCTAAAAGTTCGCTTTATTGCTAAAAGATATGGACAAACATATAATGTTGACTACTTTGGTACTTTTTCTCCTAATGCTAAGCTTGAATCTATCAGGGTGTTTATATTATAGCAGCCCCTTATAATTAGCCCCTACATCAGTTGAATATCAAAAATGCTTTTCGGTATAGTGATCTCTAGGAAGAAATCTATATGGAGCAATCTCCAAGGTTTGATGCTCAGGGGGAGAATGAAAAAGTATGTTGGCTTCTAAAATCTTTATATGGTTTAAAACAAAGTCTTTGAACTTGATCTGAAAATTTAGTCAGGCAATTGAAACATTTGAATTGAAAAAATAATAAGGCGAACCTCCATATTTTACAAATTGTTTGGAGCTAGAATCATTCAATTGGTAGTATACGTGGATAACATTGTTATTACTGGAAATGATAATGCAAGGATCCTATCTCACAAATCTTTTCTTAACTCTCAGTTTCAAACAAAAGATTTGGGAGCATTAAATTATTTCTTAGGAGTTAATTAGAAGTAAGAAAGGAATACTCCTATCTTAAAAAAAATATGTACTCAACTTACCAACTGGGATGGAAAAATTAGGAGCTAAATTGTGCAAAACTTAAATGACTCCTAATTTGCAGTTTACACAAGATGGTGAGTTAATTGAAGATCTTGCAAAATATAGGAAGTTAGTGGGAAAGTTTAATTACCTTATAATAACACATCCAAATATTGCATACCCTATTAGTGTTGTAAGCCAATTTATATATTCTCCAATATTTAACTATTAGGTAACCTTAGAACAAATTCTATGGTATTTGAAAGGAGGTCCTAAATGTGGCATTATTTATAAAAATTATAAACATACTCACATTGAATGCTATCCAGATGCAGATTGCGTAAGGACAAGAGAGCCACTTTAAGATGTTATGTTTTTTTGGAGGAAATATGGTTTCATAGAAGAGTAAGAAACAAAATATTGTTTCAAAATCAAATGCAAAGTTAGAATATGGAGCTATGGTGCATTTTGTTTATGAGATAATATGGTTTTATAAGTTGTTGATTGAAGTTGGACTATGTTTTCAATACTAGCAAAATTGTAGGTTACCATCCACATTGTGTCTAATTCAGTATTTCATAAAAGAACCAAGTACATAGAAATTTATTGTCACTTTGTTCAGAAAAAAACTACAACAAGGTTTAATTTTTCCCATAATATGTAAAAAGTGGGGATTAATTGGGAGATATCATCACCAAAGCTTTAAATAGGATCTAAGTTGATTATATTAGTAACAAGTTAGACATGATTAATATCTATGATTAGTTTAGGGAGGACTATTACAGAATATTTATATATTAGGTAAGGTATGATTTAGGGATTGACTTTACAGAATAGGAAGCTACATCATAAAATCAAAATTTTCCAATAAAGGAAGACTAAATTCTTTATAATGTATAGGTCACTTGTACTAATGAAATACATGTAGTAAAACACTTCTCTTATTTGTCTATGTTTAATTGCAACAATTTAGTTAAGGTTTTTTACGTGAGCTACAGTCAATAGTGCAAGCTTAAGTAGGCGGTGGAGTGAGAAGGGACCAAGATGAATAATAGCAAGGAATTTGACAAAATAATAGTAAGGCTTATGCTTTTAATGTGATGAAGAATAAATTCTAGGCTATAATGTAATAGAAGGCATTTGCACACCTTAGTAGTGAAAGACAATGAAGGAGTGGAGGAGACTATGAGTGAAATAGAGGGGAGACTGAGCATCAACCAATTATTCCCATGGAACCAATGCCAAGTACAACCAATGTTTTGTTTCAACAAATAAAAGTAGTAGGAATTTATAAAGGAATTCACATGTTAATTGATGGTGGAAGTACATATAATTTTAAGGATGAAAATTTAATTAAGAGGGAAGGGGGAGTAGTTAAAGAAATCAAATGGGTATTAATCATGCGTGGTGATTCAATGACTAAGTATGATCAAATGTGTTGAGATTTTAAATGGATCGTGAATGTGATAAGCCCCAAATCAAGTTTGTTTATACAAGGGCAAAAAGAATCATCAATAAGGCAGTGCCACCCAAAAGTAGGAGTAGAACCATTATGCAAGAAGTGGCGAGCGTAGCAAATAATTCTTGAGTCAGTTTCATTGTTGGATTTTTTTGGGTACAATTTCATTGTTGGATTTTGTTGTCACTACACTTTCTTATGGGAATATTCCATATGCCAGCCTATCATTTATTAGAGGAATGATGAGGCAAGGTTGTTGTGGTGTCTATTATGAGGTTTGAGTCTGTATATGTAAAAAGGAAATGAGGTTGCTATCTATTATGAGGTTTGAGTCTGTATATGTAAAAAGGAAATGAGGTTGTTGGGGGCAAGGAGAATCAAGAATAAGCTAGTGATATACATGGCTCCAGGATAGGGACAGTCTCTCAAAAACTACCAGTGTATTTGTTACAACGTAATCCTTGTATTTATTTTCCCGAAAAAGGACTACTAATAAGAATGGGGTCTTATCAGTTTTGATATTAGAGTAACAGTCCTGATTAATGCCCATCACTTGAATAGAGTCTCGTCTTAAATAGGTGGAAAGTAAGCTGAAACAAGTCCCCGCATCGAAGCAAGAAATGGACGATTTGAATGCCTCGTTGCTGGTACTTTCCCAGAGGATAGAAAAACATTATGAATCATTTTGAAAAGACAAAGTTTTGAAACTGGCGGGACCGAACAAGTCCGACAACTCCAAAACCTAGGTAACATCCTATACTGGTAAGTCACCAGAGGCAAGGCCTTTGGTCGATAGAATGATGGAAAGGGAAAGATAACTCGAAAAATTGGATCTTCCAACTGTTGACAGAGAGGACCTATACTTTTGGATCTTCAGAGCAAAACGGTACTTTGGCGCTGATCACCTGACTGAGACTGAAAAGTTGGAGGCTGTTAGGGTGTGTTTTGAGGGAGTGGCACAGTTGTGATTAAGGTTTGAAGAGAGGGAATCACCTTTTACATCTTATACGAACCAAAGAACCAGATGCTTCAACATTTTCTAGGACCCCGGAAGGATCCCTCCTCCAAAGATTTTTCGTTGTTTGGCAATATAATATGGTAGCGCAATATAGGGCACAATTCAAGATGTTAGCTGTGGCAATCGAGTAGATCGATGATGGGATGATGACTACTGTATTTATGAATGGTACAATCAATCCACGCCACTGCCCATCAATAAGAACCTAAATCTAATTCCCTAACTTTCTCCTATATTAGGCAGGTAT
>JAOQML010000197.1:19918935-19938936 GCA_027568935.1 Erythroxylum urbanii | reverse complement strand
GGCACAATTCAAGATGTTAGCTGTGGCAATCGAGTAGATCGATGATGGGATGATGACTACTGTATTTATGAATGGTATAGAGGTACAATAAAGGTAGAGCTGATTCTACTAAACTCGATGGACTTAAAAGAAAACATCCAAACAGCAGCCCACATCGAGAGGAAAAACCTGGTCATAAACCCAAAATCCAACACTCGAAACATAAAAGATCTTCCTTCAATCTAGTAGAAAATCGATAACCCAAGCCATACCATTTCATTGGGACCCACCAGATGTAGCCTATTTCATATAACTAAAACCCACAGTTTCCATCAGTCAAACCAACCCAATCAAACCTATCCTACACAATCAATCCACGCCACTGCCCATCAATAAGAACCTAAATCTAATTCCCTAACTTTCTCCTATATTAGGCAGGTATCTGCATCAAAAGCTCAAGCATGATAGGAAAAAGGGTTATGTTACTGCCGTGACAATAAATGACATGTTGGGCATAGGTGTAAAAATTGTGAGGTACATATCCTAATAGTGAGCAACGAAGGGGATACTAAAGAAGAATTCAAAAAAAAAAGATGAGCTAGGCACCAAAGAGAGGACTATCTGAGAAGGGTAGAGATATCCTGTAACTTAGTGGTAGGATTATTAGGACTACGGGAACAGATCACCTGTTCTATATGGCCTGTCTTTACCCTGTGTTATTCATTATAAGCCACACATTTTATTTATTTATTGTAGAATGTGTGACTAACAATGGATAGCACAGGTTGGCATAGGACAAATGGAACAGAAGATCTCCCCCACATAACTACAAACCTTGAAGTTGCAAGGATCCATAGAAGGAATGGACGTGTTAGTTGTGATTGATTGCAGAGCCACTCATAATTTCCTTTTCCAAGCTTTGGTGGAAAATTGAAGATATTCGTGTTAGAGACAGCTCACAACTAAGTAGTGATTAGTAATGACAAGACACTAAAAGGTCAAGGCGTGCATAAAGGAGTGGTGTTACAACTACAGGGGTTGAAAAATTAGCAAGGATTACCTAACTATAAACATGGTTAGCTCTAAGCTCATTTTGGACTCAAAATGGTTGGCAACTTTGGGTGTAACATAGGATGACTTGAAAAAGCTCACCATCACTATCAATCTCAATGGTACCTAGGTTATATTAAGAGATGATCCTAGATTAAGCAAGGCCTTAGTGTCCTTCAAATCATTGATAATAACATTTCATCATAAGGGTGAAGGAATGTTGTCGAAACTTTTTTACATGGCAATACAAGGATAATATAAAATGCCACTCCTCGAGGGGCTATCAAAGAGATAATGGATGAATTTGAGGATGTATTTCATTCGCCTACAGAACTTCCTCTGTCATAAAGCCATGACCATGTCATAATCTTGAAAGATGGAACAAAACCCATTTGTGTTAGGACCTATTGCTACTTGCATATTCCAAAAAAGAACTAAAAAGGCTAATGACTAACTTACTAGTTGGTGGAGTCATCCACCCAAGAAATATCCCATTTTTGAGCCCAACACTACTAGTTAGAAAGAAGGACAAGAGTTGGAGCTTCAATGTAAATTCCAAGTGCTTAACAAAGCCACTATTTTGAATTTTTTCCCCATCATAACATAAATGACCTACTAGATGAACTTCAGGGAGAAAAATTCTTCACCTAGCTCGACATCAAATTAAGATATAACCCAAGACATACCCAAAGTGGCATTCCACACTCAAGAGGGGCATTATAAAATCCTGGTAATGTTGTTCGAGTTGACTAATGTGTCAACAACATTTCAAGGATTAATGAACACCATATTTAAAGGACTTATACGAAGGTATGTACTAGTTTTCTTTAATAAGATTCTTATATATGGTCCATCTTTATCAAACTATATCTTGCACCTTTATGAAGTACTAACTCTTCTGCATGATCACAAGTTGTTTGTCAATTTTAAGAAACGTTGCTTTGGATAGCTATGGTTAGAGTATATAGGCCATATTATCTTAACAGAAGGAGTAGAGGCAGAAAAAGGTGAGGGCGATGAAGGAATAGCATATTCCTATAAAAGAATTAAGGTGGTTTTTAAGACTCACCGTGTTTTACTACAGGCTCGTAAAAGACTATAAGAAGATCATGGCACACTTAACTGCTACTAATGGAGGGTGTTGTTTGGGATGACGAGGTCTCCCTAGTTGTACATCTCCTTAAGGAGGAAATGAAAAAATTTCCACCCTTACCCCACTAGACTTCACAATTCTATTTGTGGTCAAGAAAGATGTGTTCAGAATGGGAGTAGTGACAATCTTATCATAAAAGGGGAAGCTAATTGCCTACTTCAGTCAAGCATTAGTAGGGAACCTGACATAAACTAGTGTATGAAAAGGGGCTAATGGTTATAGTGTTGACTATCCATAAGTGGAGACATTACTTATTGGGAAGGCACTTCATAGTAAAGATAGACTAATACAGCCTTTGCCATCTTGTAGAGAAGAGGCAACTAGTTCCAAAATACCCATGTTGTTTGGTGAAGTTGATAGAATTTAATTTCAAAATTCATTGCAAGTTAAGGTCTGAAAATTGTGTAGCAAATGATCTCTCTAAAATTCCTACCATAGCTGAGGTATAGGCAATTTGGACTACCACAACACTAGATTAGGAAGGTTTATGGAAAGAAGTACAATCAGATTCTTAGCTGCAATAGATTTAGCACTCCTTGATAGAGTATCCAAAATATAAACTTGACTGGTCTTTGCTACAAGGACAATTATGGTACAAAGGTAAGGTCATTATTCCGAGGATGTACCCACTGGTTAAAAAGATGCTTGAAGAATTTCACGGCAGCCCTATTAGGGGCATAAGGGATTCCTAAAAACCTATAAGAGATTTCGGAAAGGAATGAAAGATATAAAATAGTTCATCATCCCTTGCTCAATATACCAACAAAACAAGTATTACACCCTTTCTCTAAGTGGACTTCTCTAACTGCTATCAATTCTTAAGGTCATTTAGGAAGAAATCACTATAAACTTCATCAAGGGGCAATTTAAATCTCATGAATTTGACACCATCCTGGTCATTGTGGATAAATTGAGTAAATATAGCCATTTCTTCTTATGTAAGCATCCTTTCACAACCAAAATTATGGTCGAGGAGTTTGTGTCTCATATTGTGAGACTTCATGGCTTCCTTCTGTCCATTGTATCAGAACAAAATAATGTATTTGATAGATGCATAATTGATTATAACAATACCTCATATTTGATATATTTTTGCTTTATATTTGATAATTTTATTTTATATTTGGTACTTAATTTGTTTCAAGTACATTTATAGATTATAATGGCCTTCATAGACCGAACATAGAAGAATTTGGATGAAAATGTTGCATAAAACGAACATTTGAAGTAATGAAGTGATACACAACCCTGTATCTAGCCATGTAATTTCCTCAGGCCATGTAGAATCACAAATTTTGTAAATTTTAAGTTATAAAAGGTCTAGTAAACGCCTGTGTATCAGATCATGTGTCTCCCAAAACCTTGAAAGTTACTAGAAAAAGATGTGTTTGAAGGCAAAATATGGGGGTAGATGTGAAGAGATGTTTACAGACTTTCAGAGGATTTTGATCTAAAAAAGTTGAAAACACTAAGAAATCATCGAAAGATCTAAGAGAATGTAAGATCAAACCTCTCCCTTATAAGAACATTATATAAGACATAAACGAGAGATTTAGAATTATGAACTCTTTGTTTTCTAATCATTTATCTTTTTGTTTATGTCTGATTTCATTTTTTATCACGTTTAACTAAATATCTTTAGTTTCTAGGTAGGATGAACCCTATGTTTATGCCATAACATGCTTTGATTCTTTTATTTAATGCAATTTTTTATTGTTATATTGTGATTTAATTATATGTTTAATATATACTCTAATGGATCCAGAATATTAGAGCATAATTTGATTTCATAACATAAAACTGGGAAATCCTATGTATGAATAAATCTACTGTAGTTGAAAGAAGTTGACTATAAAATCAGAGATAGCATGATATAAATGTTCGAGATTAGGGTATCTAATAGTAGAATTCACAAATTAGTAAAGCAATCTTAGTACCTTTAACCTGAATAGTATCGATTGATAATTCTAAGTTTAGTTGTTAATAGTTTCAAGTGAGTTATTAGCATATTAAATGAATTTCCACGGTCTAATAGTCAATAAAACAATTGCATAATAAAATGCCAACTATTTAAAGGTTGCTAGGGGGATTTGTAATCTAGACACTAATTCTTGCTATCGATAGTTTTCTCAATGATTTCTTATTTCTTTGTTCATTATTGTTTCATATTTTATTTTAATTGTTTTATTTTTATTTTATTTATTAAAAATCAAAATTAATTATATAGACTAGATAATTAGATAATGGTAATTACTAATAGTTATCGTCTTGGTGGGATCAACCCGTCCTTATTGGTATTAGATACAATTATATCGGCATTTGTGGATAATTTATAATTGACTAACTAAGTGTGGATCAATCAAGTTTTTATCACCGTTATCGGGGATAGTGATATTAGGAACACTTGGATGTTATTATTCTAACCATTATTTATGTGTTTATTATATCTTATTTTATTGTATCTTATTATATTTTTGGCTTATTCATTTAATTATCTTTTAAACTTCTTTACATTTACGCTATGTTAGTGGTTTATTTTAGGAACTGAGATTTAACTTCATAGCCATAACTAACAAGGATGGATGGAATGGACAATTCTTTTATGGGAGCTAGAATATGTCTTCGTAATCTCTAACATCATCATGTGGGAAAGAGCCATTTCCTCACATATTTTTGGAAGCTTAATAGAAGTTTAGGCTACGTTGTGACATTTTTTTGGAGTAATTACTACAATCATGAATGTTGGGTATAGACGTATATATAAGAGCGACCAAACATGTACAAACAACCTTAAGGTCCATCATACGAGAATATATATAATTAATAATGGAGCAACCCTTACATATATGGATGGAATGACTGTGTTCCAACTGAATATGTACAATAAGAGTAATGATAAGAAAGTATTATAGATAAACTAATGGAATGCCTTACCAAGAGAGTAGCTAGTCAATCTGAATTTGATGAGGCTTTCTTTACCTACATATGATGAGCGTAATACTTCATATTATCTGAGCTCCCTAATGTCTTAAAGTGAAGAGGAGACAACAGCTGATTTAATGAATTATAGCACATTTCAAAAAAGTGAGGAGTTAACTACTGCTCTAAAAGATATGATGGCCGAGTTTATTCGAGAATCAAATATGAGGCATCAGGAAACAGAGGCTTGTATACAAAATATGGTGAATCAGATCAACCAACTGGTTGAGATATTTAGATTCTAAAAAGTTTGGAATGACAATCACCCCTAGGAGTGGAAACGAGCTTCTGAAAGAAGAAAAAGATGAAGAAATGAAGCCTCTATCTCAGAAGAGGAAGTAGCTAAGTGGTAGGAGGCAATTGAAGAAGATGAGCTAGAAAACTTTGTCCAAAAAGAAGAAGAAGAAGAAGAGTGGACAAAGGTGGTTAACAAAGAACTGGCAGAGGAACCAAGTAAGGAAAATACTGATGAGGCATTAGTAATGACGTTAAATATGGAGGGTTCCCACTTCTTTAAAGACAAGCTATTTGAGTTACCTAATGATTCAGGGAGTTTTGTTATTCCCTATTTTAATTACAGTTTGTCATTAAAAAGGGTATTAATATAGGAAATTGGATTTATTAATTTGATAAATTATGTCTTTTTTATTATCTTACAACATGTGACTTACTTACAAGCTAAAAAACCCTTATACTGAGAGAAGGGTGTAAATAAGCCACTGATAATAGACCTAAGATTACATAAACGTACAGTATATGTCGAGCTAACGACGTTAAACAAGTGCTGCCTGGGAGGCAACTCATAAAGTAGGATAGATTTTATTTTTTTTCATATTTCTTAGTTTTTTTTTGTTTTTGTTAATTTTATTTTCTTTTATCTTTTTATCCCTTTTTCTTTATATTTTTCAAGGATGTAGCTTTCTATTGGATGGATAAAAATTTTTTAAAAATTGTCTTATTCAGGAAGGTACCAACTTAACCCTCTCACTTATTTTTAAATGTTTATATTATGTACATTGAGGACAATGTACAACTTTAAGTGTGGGGAAGAGGTTAATGATTTCTTTAAGCTTATTATAATCTTGATGATTATTAAACTTTATTAACTGATATCTTAAATTGATTGAAATATTTTAATTAATACTTTATTTCATTGTTGAATATTGACTTGAATTAGTATGCAAAAGGATGATAGTTAGAATAAAATTACTTTTATAAGCTATATTTTTAGTATTCATTGAAATTGTCAAATTGAATGAAATTGCATATTATTTACAAACATATAAATAATATGCTTTAGAGCCTAAGAGCAAAAAATTTCAAAAATTTTAAGTTTTTTTTTTCATTCATATGTGTTAACATGTATAATGGAAAAATTCTAGAACTTTCTTTTATTATACATATTGAGATCATATTTGTTAAATTAGAAGCACTAAAGTGATAAAGGCACTTAGATTCAACAATTTGTGATAGCCTATTTTTTTGATATTACCTTACTTATAATTTATCCTTTACGAATAATCAAGTTGAGTCTTAGCCTTTTTCATTGATTATACCCACATATTAACCTTTATCATAATTTCTTCGAAGCCTTTTTAATTGTTCTAATTAAGGTCATCATAAATCCTCTGGATTAGGGTCAAACCTAATAGCGAAACTCACAAATCTATAAAGCAATCTTAATATCTTTAACCTGTATAATATCGGTTGATAATTCTAATATTAGTTATTAATAGTCTTAAGTGAGTTATTAGAATACCATAGGAATTTTTATGGTCCAATATTCAATAAAAAATTGCATAATAAAAGGTCAACTATATAAGGTTTTTAGGGGGTTCGTAACCTAGACACTAATTCTTGATATCGATAGTTTTTTTAGTGATTTCTTCTTTTTCAGTTCAGTATTGCTGCTTATTTTATTTTAATTGCTTAATTTTTATTTTCTTTATTAAAAATCAAAATTAAATTCGTAGACTAGATAATATGATAAAACTAATTACTAATACTCATCGTTTTTGTGGGATATACGTATTAGCTATTACTAGCTACAACTATGTGGTTCACTTGCGGATAATTCATAATTGAATAACTAAGTTTAGGTTAATTAGTATTCATGAGTAAGTTTTAGAGTGAATTGTTTCAATTATAACATACTCGACTCCAAAGTGCATTACTTCATAACATCCTCAAAGCAATGAGCAAAATGAGGTGGCTAAATGGTGCCTCGAAGCTTATCTTGTTACTTTTCTAGTCAGCAGCCTTGGGATTGGTTAAAATTGGTAGCATGGATTGAATATTGTTATAACACATTGTACCATACATCTATAAAATGTGCACTGTTTAAAGCAGTATATAGCAGAAACCTCCTCCCTTACCCACTTGTCCTACCTCTAATTTTGAGTTGGAATCATGCTAATTCAAAGAGATGTGATGATTTTGGAGTTACACAACCAGTTGTTGTTGGCTAAAAACAAACGAAAAAATTAACTAATCAACAATAAATGGAAATAGATTTTCAGGTAGGAGAAAAAGCATATTTGAATTTACATCCCTAACAACAAAAATCATTGGGCAAGAAGATAAATGAAAAACTAGCTCCCTAGTATTTTGGCCCTTAAACAATCTTACAAAAGATAAGATAAGCACCCTAAAACCTTGTCCTTCCTCATAAAACATTTATCCACTTAGTATTTCATGTCTCTTAAATAAAACAAGCTATTGGTGATGCCTCTAATTATCAATTGTTACCTTTATTCTTGAAAGATCAAATGGTGTGGTAGGTAGAATCTGAAGAGATACAAGACACTCGAGAAGGTGTAAAGGGGTTAGAGTTGTTAATTAAGTGGAAGCAGTTGCCCGAGTTTGAAGTAACATAAGAACCAGTAGACTAACTCAAAGAATAATTTTCAGATTTTCACCTTAGGGACAAGGTAAAGTTAAAATAGGGAAGTAATGACAAGCCCCAAAGCAATTTTTCCAATACAAGGAACGGAAAAAAGAACTTGGAAAGAAGTTAGTACCACCCAAAAGTAGAAGCAATAACCATAATGTAAGAAGTGGCCAACATAACAAATAACTTTTGATTCAATTTCTTTGTTGGAGTTTGTTGTCAGTATAACTTACTTATAAGAATATTCCATAGTTCAGTCTATTATTTGTTAGAGGAATGACAAGGCAAGGTTGTTATTGTGTTTGTTATCAGGTTTGAGACTTTATATGTAAAAAGGAAATGAGGTTATTAGGGGTAAGGGGAATCGGGAATAAGTTATTGCCTTATATGGATCAAAGAGAGGGGTAGTCTCTAAAAAACTTTTTTATTACTTCCTTTCCTAGTAATATACACGTCATCTATTTCTACAAGCCTAATCCTTGTATTTGTTTTCCCAAAAAAGGACTGCTAATAAGAACAGGGTCTTGTTGAATATCATAAGAACCCCATCCTTGTATTAACGCTAATGTTTTAGTGATAAATATCATGAAAGGTGATATGGTGCTTGGTGTTTTATGGTTATCCACTTTAAATAAGGTGGTTTGCAATTATAACGATGGTACCATGAAGTTTGAATAGGAAAGTAGAGTGATTGAGTTAAGAAATGGTCTAAGGGTTACTTTGGCTTCAAAAAAGCAATTTGCTAAAATGTTGGAAAGTATTAATGTTATTTGTCATTTTTAGTGCTAAGAAATGATGAGTATGTATAGGGAAATGATTCTAAAAGATTTGAAGTTACACGGATGGAATTAGAAGTTATAAAAAGGTAAATGAGCAAAAGGGTAGAAGGTTACTAGAGGAATTTCTAAAGGTTCTTAGTGATCTGTTTGTTGAACAAGCAAGATTACCACCTACTAGAAAGCACGATCATCAAATTATTTTAAAGGAGGAAAAAAATTGTTAACATTCGACCTCATAAATACATTGGAGTACAAAAGGGAGCTATTGAAGAATTGGTAAAGGATATGATGGAGCAAGGTGTCATCAAAGAAACTATCAATCTTTTCTCCTTACTAGTAGTTTTGATGAAGAAAAAAGATAATTCTTAGAGAATGTGTGTAGATTATAAGACCTTAAATAGTGCACCATGAAAGAAAAGTTTTCTATAACATTAATTGAAGAATTGATAAACAAATTACCGATATTTTTCTAAGCGGGACAGAAGGGTCAAATACCATCAAAACAAGATGTGCTAGGAGGATATACATAAAATAACCTTTTAAACCAATGACTACCATTATGAAAACTTTTGTTATGCCTTTAAGTTTGACCAATGCACTAGTTACATTTTAGAGTTTGGTGAACTCCATTTTTAAATCATACCTAAGGAAATTTGTTTTTCTTAAATTATATTCTGGTTCATGTTGCTTCACAAAATCAAAATCTTACACATCTTTATTAAGTACTACAAGTTTTGAGGGATTAATAACTATTTATAAAGAATCAAAACGCTCATTCGGAGCAACTAAGATGGAATATGTTGATCATTTCATCTCAAAATAGGGGTCTCAACCAATCCTAAGAAGATTAATATGGTACAAGAGTGCCAATTTTAACTAATCTGAAGCAACTGAGGGTATTTATAGGACTAGCCAATTAATGATTAGCTTAGTCATCCCTTAACTTCTTTACTATAGAAAAATGCATTTGAGTGAATTTCAAAAGCTGAAGGAGCCTTAAAGCTATTAAACAAGTATTAGTAATATCATTTATTTTAGCTTTACTATACTTCACTAAGGAATTTGTCGTGGAGGCTAATGTAAGTGGCATGAGTTTTGGTGTTGTATTGATTGAAGGGGATCACCTTATTGCTTTCATAAGTAAGGCTTGATATGTTAAACATTTGCATTTATTCACATACTAAAAACAACTACTAGCTTTAGTTAAACATTAGTGTCATTATTTAATAGGGACAAGATTTATTATACAAACTAATCATTATAGTTTGAAGTATTTGTTAGAACTTTCCAATAGATATAGTCACTAACATTACTAGGCTTTGATTTTAAATTCCTTATAAGAAGGGTAGTGATAATACAGTTATAAATAACTCATCTTAAGTTGTTAGTGGAGAACTATACATTGTAGCTGTCTTTTAAGAACAAAGCCAAGTACTGTAATAGATTATTACTAATTGGGAGAATGATAAACGAGTATTTGACTATAATTATGCTGTAATATCCTGCCTTCTAAAATTGTTACGAGATTAAACTATTAGATTGAGTCATATGAGTTATTTCATTTAAGAATTTACGAGATGTATTTCATTCATATGCATAATATTTATGTACACATAAGAATCATGATTTAGAAAACATTACAAGATAGTATATGCACTCAATTGACATGTTCCAGGGTATGAAAGGTTTTTACTGATCATGATGTAATTGTGTGTTGATTTTGTCTTGAATTTTATTTTGATGGACTATAATTAGTAAATTGGGAATTTATCATTACAATTAAGTAATTGATGAGGTGATATGTGCATCTAGTATAAGAAAAATGTTAAAGAGCAAGACAAAGTGATACATGGGAATTTAGGTTGATTAGGCCTATGAAATGGTGACATGTGGCATTAATAATAGAGTGACAAATGGCTTGAATCTATAAGTGATAAATGGTGGTACAGTTGAATGACACATCGCCTAGTGATTAAATGACAAATGGACCAATTATGGACTGACAATTAGGAGTGTAAGACAAAGACACATAACATGGCTCTTAGTATGCCAAGTGTCATGCCAAGTGTCCATTTTCTTCACCACACACCTCACCCACGTCTCTCACAGTTGTAAGACCACCTTCTTTCATGTTTTGGTCTTATTCTTTCTTCTTCTTTCTTCACATCAATGACACTCTCACACCACCTCCATAACCCTTGGATTTTTGCCAAAATTTCATAGCCTTCATCTTGTGTTTAGAAATCCTTCTCATTCCATCTTGTTCTTGGAGTATGTTTGAACACTTGGAAGGCTTGTTAGCTTATTAATTGAAGAGATTTTGATATAAAAAAGTAAGTATTTGATTTCTTTATTGTGATATATGTGAGTATAACATACATGATGATTGACTGGAGATGAATTGTATAAGCTGATGATGATGAAGTGTGTTGGAATATATTAGATGGAGTATTTCCATTAAGTAGGCATCTGTATTTAACCATATTTTGGTCCGTATATATCCAAATGGGATTATTTTAATTTTAGATTAAAATAGAGACAAATGGCTACAATTTTTATGTAGGAATTGAATATGAGTTTTGTCTCTAAAGGTTTTAAAATTTGGCTTGAAGTTAAGTACTAGGTGCGGTTATTGTTTGAGAACAATCTATAGTATTTTAGGTATAACTTGCAGAATACTGAACCAAACTACATTAACTTTATGTCATTAGAAACTTAAGACATATATGAACATTTTTTAGAAGATTATATTGTTAGATTGTCAAGGCAATAGCTAATCTGGAGCATACTTTGAGTAACCTATATGTGTAATCTCGATTATATATGTGTTTCTGTTTGAATTGTCTTTATTAATCGTTATATGTATTTTGAACTAATATTGATATTGTGATATTGATAATTTCAGACATTGATTGTCTGAGAAGCTCAATATTTGGGAATGTAAAATGAGTGCTTAACTAATTGTTGGAGGTCAAACTTAGATCTGATGAATGCGATAAATGCCTGTGTACACTGAATGGAAGTTATCAAAGGCATATTATATGGTTTGATGCATTTCATGACATTGATATGCATGATTAGATAAAGAAGTTAAGACCAAAGTGACCAGTGTGGAAAGGAGTTTAAAGCTCATAGATGTGCACAAAGAGCCATGGGCTTAATGATTAATGAGCCCGTTATTCATGATAGGTATGGGCCAGTGTTTGAAATGAGCCCAGTATCCGTAATAGATATAGGATAGTTAAATTGGCACTCGGTCAAAACAAATGAAAAGAAAGTGGAGTCATATGTGCATTTGCACATATATATGTTTGTGTGTGTGTGTGTGTGTGTGTGTGTGTGTTTGTGTGACATGTGGATAATTAGGAAGAATTACTGAATTGTGTTGAAATAATAATATGAAATGTTTGTGTACATGTTAAAATGAATGATTGAGATGAGTGATTGGATTATTTGAGATGACTACATGAAATGGTTGTGTTCATAATGTGTTGGTTGGAATGTGAGATACATATATCGTGAATTGGTATCCAAACTAAATGATGTGATAAATGAGAATTGGTTTGAAGAATGTGATATATTTGAGAATTTGGATTATATGTTTGTGATGTTGTATCCTAACTTGAGTGAACACATTGATGATGATTCACTCATTAAGTTCGCAAAATCACCAAAATTGCAACTTTGATTTTCAGGTACTGGGGTGATTTAGCTTTTAAGACAATCTAGTAGCAACCTAGTATTGTCCGTTTTGGAACCAAGAATGGCTCAAAGGTTTGGATAACTGTTTATGAAGCGTCTAGTTAGATTATATTGGTCTAGTACCCAATTTTATGTTGTACACATTGTATAAAGCTGTGAACATTCATATGGTAATGGGATGTTACAATTTTGGTATCAGAGCATGGTTTGGCATATAGGAGTAGTTTAACATGATATTTGGTGAGAGATTCGTATAGTGATCATAATTGTTGTCTGTTATAGGTCATTTGCAATAAAAGATAAAGTTATCGAATCAGCTGACCTTGAGTCAATAGGGGCTAATAGAGAGTTTCCTATGCCTCAGTCTGAATTAATGCTTCCTAGAGTACCTAAGAGGAGAGAAAGAGGTATGATAAACTCAGAAAGTAGGGGGCTGTGGACTTTTACGAAAGTACAGACCCTTCCAGGATAAAAAGTTGGTTAGAAAGGACAGAGAGAATATTGGACCAGATGGATTGTGAATCAGATGAGATGCTTGATTATGCTGTCTCGTTACTACAAAGCCCAACTTACCAGTAGTGGAAGACTGTTCTTGGTATTTCGGTCCGACCTTGCAGAATGATATGGGAAGACATTTTGAGGGTCTTCAAGAATAACTTCATGCCAATGATCTATTTGGACCAAAAAATAAAGGAGTTCCTCGATCTAAAATAGGGGAACCTCAATGTAGCCAAGTATGAAGTGTGGTTCAATGAATTGATGGGGTATGCTACAGCCTTGATCTCGACTGAGAAGGACAAATATGGATGATTTAAAAATGGGTTGAATATGGAAATCAAAATGAGGTTGGCAATTGCCATTTTGAGCAGCTTCACTGAGTTGAGAATTGCTTCAATCAGAATTGAGCAATTACTGAAGGATGAACGAGGTGAGTACAGGCAACAGGTTAGAATGAAGAGGCCTAGAGAATTTCAAGCTGATTATGGCAGAAGATTTAGTAAATCTAGAGTAAACCGTCATGATCATAGTCGAGATCGAGGCAGTCAGGGTTTAGGCTGACAGGTGGCTTTGGTTATTCTTGTAGAGGTCAGGCATCTGAAGGGTAGACTTATAGCAGGTAACCACCATATATGCCTAACTGTGAGCACTATGGGAAAAGACATAGTGGTGAATGTTGGAAGCTATTAAGAGCTTACCTAAGTTATGACTCCTTCAAACATCAAATCATAGATTGTCCTGCTATTGTTGGAGCACAATCAGGAGTGAGGGGAGGAACGGTAACTGAAATGACTGTCCAGTAGAGTTGAGTCAGTGGAGTGGGACAGAGAGGCAGAGGTAGAGGTAGAATAAGTTCTGCAAGTCCTAGTGCCAGAACTGAGGTGTGAAGCAATCAATCGCAGCCTCAAGCTAAGATTTATGCCATTACCAGACAGGAGACTTAGGACTCCCCAGATGTCGTTGCAGGTGTATTACATATCTTTCATTTAGAGGCATTTGCATTACTAGATCTAGGATCTACACATTCAATCATCACACTACAACTGACATCTAAACTGTATTGTAAGATAGAGATATTAAAATGTGGTTTAGTAGTGAGTACTCCAGGAGGTAGTACTACAGTAATTGAGGAAGTACGTAAAGGGTGTATTATTCAGATTGATCAAGCTGAGATGAAAGCTAATATAATAATCTTGCAATTGAGAGAGATAGATATTATTTTAGGTATGGACTGGCTCACGGCACACAGGGCTGTGATGAATTGCTATACTAAGGAGGTGATTATTGAATCTCCTACTTAACTAAGAGTAATATTTCAGGGTGTTAGTCAAGCAGTGCCAGCTAGATTAATTTCCTCGATGAGTGCCTTTAGGTTGATTCGGGGTGGATGTGAGGCTTACCTGGCCCATGTAACTAATACTTGGACTAAGCAGACAGTTTGGGATATTCATGTTATTAGGGATTTCTCAGACGTGTTTTCCAATGAATTACCAGGTTTATACCCAGAAAGGGACACGAAGTTGATGATTGACTTAGTTCCAAGCAGTGCTCCTATATCGGTTCCTTCGTATAGGATGGCCCTTGTGGAATTTAAGGAACTTAAGACTCGGTTACAAGAGTTATTAGACAAAGGCTTCATCAAACCTAGCGTATCACCTTAGGGAGCTCCAGTATTGCTTGTAAAGAAGAAAGATGGGACCTTGAGATTATGCATTGATTATAGATAGTTGAATCGGGTGACAGTAAAGAATAAGTACCCATTACCGAGAATTGATCATCTACTTGATCAATAACAAGGAGCTTAGGTGTTCAATAAATTGGATCTAAAATTAGGGTACTATCAATTAAAGATAGTAGAAGTTGACGTACTGAAGAGTGCATTCATGACCTGATATAGGCATTTTAAGTTTTTGGTAATGCCTTTCGGATTGAAAAATACTCTAGTGGCTTGTATGACACTACTGAACAAGGTATTTCAACCTTATCTAGACCACTTTGTGATTGTATTTATTGATGACATTTTGGTGTATTCTAAGAGTAGGGATGAGCATTCTGAACATTTGAGGCTTGTTCTACAGATTATGAGGGAGAAACAGTTGTATGCTAAGTTCAGTAAATGTGAATTTTGGTTTGATCAAGTAGTATTTCTGGGTAGTATCTGGACAAGGCATTCAGGTAGATCCAAAAAAAGTTGAAGCAGTAATGAAGTAGGAAGCCCCAAAGAATGTATCTGATACTCTTAATTTTTTTAGATTAATAAGATATTATAAGAGGTTTGTCGAGGGGTTTTCACTGAACTCAGCCCTTTTGACAAGGCTTTTGAAGAAGAATGAACGCTTCAGATGGACTAATGAGTGTTAAAGCAGTTTTGAGGAATTAAAACACTGACAAACTATAGTAACAGTGTTAGTTATTCCATTCGGAGCAGGAGGATATGTAGTATACAGTGATGCTCATTTTAGGGATTAGGCTGTGTTTTGATGCAGTATGATAGAGTAATTGCATATATATCGAGACAATTCAGACCTCATGAATTCAACTATTCGATTCATGATTTAGAACTTGCTACAGTGGTGTTTGCTTTGAAGATTTAGAGACATTATCTGTATGGTGAGACATTTCAGATATTCACAGATCACAAAAGTTTAAAATAATTGTTGAGTCAGAAAGAGCTGAATATGAGACAAAGAAGATGAATTGAGTTGCTAAAAGATTATGATTGTATGATTTAGTATCATCCTGGTAAAGCTAATGTTTTGGCTAATGCCTCAAGCAGGAAATCTAATAGTAGTGTGGCGCATATTCAAACCTCAAGATTATCGAATCTAGTTCAGCTAAGAGCCTTAAATGTTGAGCTGAATTTGGGACAGAATGAGACATTATTAGCTATACTCAAGCTTAGGCTGGTATTATATGAAAGGATCAAGAGAGCCCAAAGTAAAGGTTTAAAACTTAAGAAACTTATTGAGAAGTTGAAACAAAATTTGATTTCTGAGTTTGAATTGAGAGATAATACATTGTGGTTGAAACAACGATTATGTGTACCTGATGTTGATGACTTAAGGAAAGAGATTTTGGAAGAAGCTCACTTAGCAGCTTATATTATGCATCCTGGTACTACCAAGATGTACAATACGTTGAAACAACATTTCTGATGGCCAGTGATGAAGAAGCAAGTAGCAAAGTATATTGCTAAGTGTTTGACTTATTAAAAGATTAAAGTCGAGCATCAGGCTCTGGTTAGAAAGTTACAGTCAGTACCTATTTCGGAATGGAAATGAGAGAGGATTACTATGGATTTTATTATGGGATTACCAAGGATTTCGAGGCAACATGATGCCATATGGGTCATTGTTGATAGATTGATGAAATCAGCACATTTCTTACTTGTATGAGAGAACAATACATTGAATCAACTAGCTCATAGATATGTGAATGAAATTGTGAGATTGCATAAAGTCCCAGTGTCTATTATATCACACTAGGATCCCAGATTCACTTCCTGGTTCTGGGGTAGTTTACAGATTGCTTTGGGTGTGAAGCTAAATTTTAGTACATCATTTCATCCTCAGACAGACGGACAGAGTGAGAGGACTATTAAGATTGTTGAGGATATGCTCAAGGCTTGTGTATCGGAGTTCCAAGGAGTATGAGATCAATATGTAGCCCTTATTGAATTTGATTACAGCAATAATTACCACAGTAGCATCGGTATTGCTCCTTATGAGGCGTTGGATGGTAGAAAGTGTCGATCACCATTGTATTGGGATAAAGAGGGCCTAAGGATTATTGAAGGCCCAAAATTGATCCAAGACACTATTGATAAGGTAAAATTGATCTACAGTCGGATTAAAGCGACTTAAGATAGACAGAAAAGTTATAGTGATCAACATCGAAGAGATATGGAATATCAGGTAGGAGATAAGGTGTTTCTGAGAGTATCACCATTACGAGGAATACTGAGAATTGGTAAAAAGGGAAAACTGAGCCTTAGATACATTGGTCCTTACGAGATTATTGTGAGAGTTGGACCATTAGCATACCGATTAGCATTACCAACAAAGATGGATCAGATTCATAACGTGTTTCACGTTAGTATGCTTATAAGATATCAATCAAACCCGACCCATGTGATACCTGCATAGGAGGTTGAATTTGCAACTAACTTGAGTTATGTTGAGGAACCGGTTAAGATAATTGGATATCATACTAAACAATTGAGAAACTGAATAATTCCTTTAGTGAAAGTCCCTCGGAGGAATCATTCAAGGGAAGAAGCTACATAGGAGACTGTGGAAAATATAAGGAAACAACACCCCCACCTATTTGATCAATGAGGTAAGAATTTCGAGAATGAAATTTCTTAAGGGAGAAAGTTGTAATATCATGCCTCCTAAAAATGTTACGAGAATAAATTGTTAGATTGAGTCATATGAGTTATTTCACTTAAGAATTTATGAGATGTATTTATTTCACATGCATATTATTCGTATACACACATGAATAATGATTTAGAAAACATTACCAGATAGTATATACACTCAATTGATATGTTCTGGAGTGCGAAAGGTTTTTACTAATCATGATGTAATTATGTATTGATTTTGTCTTGAATTTTTTTTGATGGACTATAATTAGTAAATTGGGAATTTATCGTTACAATTGAGTAATTGATGAGGTGATATATGTATCTAGTCTAAGAAAAATGTTAAAGAGCAAGAAAAAGTGATACATGGGAATTTAGGTTAATTAGGCCTGTGAAATGATGACATGTGGCGCTAATAATAAAGTGACAATGGCTTGAATCCATGAGTGATAAATGGTGGTATAGTTGCATGACACATGTTCTAGTGATTAAATGACAAATGGACTAGTTATGGAGTGACAATTAGGAGTATAAGACAAAGACACATAACATGGCTCTTAGCATGCCAAGTGTCATGCCAAGTGTCCATTTTCTTCAGCACACACCTCACCCACATCTCTCACACTTGTAAGACCACCTTCTTTTATGTTTTGTTCTTATGTTTTCTTTTTCTTTCTTCACATCAACGACACTCTCACACCACCTCCATAACCCTTGGATTTTTGACAAAATTTCGTGGCCTTCATCTTGTGTTTTGAAATCCTTCCCATTCCGTCTTGTTCTTGGAGTATGTTTAAACACTTGGGAGGCTTATTAGCTTGTTAATTGAAGATATTTTGAGATAAATAAGTATTTGATTTATTTATAATGATATATGTGATTATAATATATATGATGATTGATTGGAGATGAATTGTATAAGACGATGATGATGAAGTGTGCTAGAATATGTGAGATGGAGTGTTTCCACTAAGTAGGCATCTGTAGATATCCAAATGGGATGATGATTTTAATTTTAAATTAATCTAGAGACAATTGGCTACAACTTTTATGAAGGAATTGAATTTGAGTTCTGTCTATAAGGGTTTGAAATTTGGCTTGAAGTTGAGTATTAGGTGCTGTCATTGTTTGAGAATAGTTTGTAGTATTTTGGGTATAACTCGCAGAATACTTAACCAAATTGCATTAACTTTATTTCGTTAGAAACTTAAGACATATAGGAACATTTTTTAGAGAATTTATTGCCTAAATACGTCATTTTCTATATCATCATGGCCATGTAAAACGGACTTAAAAACCTGTCCTGAAAATAAGGTTAGAAACAAAATTATAGGAAGTGGATGGTGAACTTTCTGTTTATTCATCCCACGATAGTGGGAAGGCTTACACGCTTGTGGGAAAGGCTTGAAGTGAAGAACATGTTGTTTTGTGTGATTACCGAATTAACTAAGGATAAGTTACATTATCTTGGTGCATTTGGACTTGATTGAGCCCTAAAATGACCTTAGTTTGATGTCGAATCAATTAGTTAAGTGTTTTATGAGTTTAGGTTGATAATTAATGTTATAACTTGAGGATTGAATTATTTGATATCAATGTATATGAATTTGAGAAGTATGAGTTGTTAATCATATAAAGATGTTCTTATGAATGCAAATGCGATTCAAAGGGCATAGGTAAAGAATTAGGCATGATTAAATGAGAATTAGGAAATTTTGCAAATATAATGCTAGAAAAGGATTAGTGAATGTATGATTGATGAATTGAGAGTAACCAAACGTACTTAAGGTGTAACCTAATTGAAAACAAGATATATACAAGCTTTAATGAACTAATGAGTAAGACTTGTGAATAAGGTTGCATACCCAGGATAGTCAATTGAGCATGTATTGAACATAATACCTATACCGATGTATGCTTGAGTACTCATTTGATTAAACAAGTTAGTAATATGTATATAAATGTGTGAATTGTATGATATAGAAGCACAAATTGACTGACAACATCCAGACATTGCTAGATCATTAAAGCAATAGCTAATTTGGAGCATACTGTGAGTAACTTAGATGTGCATTCTCAATTATATACGTGTTTATGTTTGAATTGTCTTGATTAATCTTTATATGTAATTTAAAGTGATATTGATATTGTGATATTGATAAATTCAGACATTGATTGTTCAAGGAGTTCAATATTCTAGAATGTATTAGAAGTGTTATCTACTTATATGTGAATGTGGGAAATGAGTGCTCAACTAAATGTCGAAAGCCAGACTTAGATCTGATGAATGCAATAAATGCCTATGTATATTAAATGAAAGATATGGATGACATATTATGTAATTTGATGCATTTCATGACATTGATATGCATGACCAGATAAAGTAGTTGTGACTGGAATGACTAGTGTAGAAAAGAGCTTAGAGCTTATAGATGTGCACAAAGAGCCACAGGCTCAATAATTAATGAGCTCGGTGTCCACAATGGGTGCGAGATAGTGTTTAAAATTAGCCTGGTATCTGCAATGGATAGGGATAGTTAAATTGGCACTCGATCACAATAAATAAAAAGAAAGTGGAGTCACATGTGCATTTGCATATATATAG
>JAOQML010000197.1:19899876-19917140 GCA_027568935.1 Erythroxylum urbanii | reverse complement strand
CAAAACTAATCATAATAATAACATTAATTAAATAATTAGGAGTTATAAATTTAACATTAATACGAAGAAAATTTAGCATAATAAGGAATTTTTGGTTTTGGATGTTTATGTTTAATCTTAAGTTTTGATCTACTTATAAGTTTGTTCAGCTATTTGGAAGTCAAAAATGGGGTTAACATAATTTATAGATGTAGTTATACGTGAAAGAAAGAAAGAAGAAAAAAAAATTTAGTTCGAAAGAAGAAGAAAAAAAATAGTAGCAAGTCATGAGTTAAAAGAGAGGTGTCGCGATCACGACTCAATCGCGATGACGACGATGAGTGAATAGTTGTTACTGTTCATCATATGTCGCGATCTTATACAAGTATGATCGCGACACCAAAGAGAGGTATCGACTATTAGCTCATTGTCGCGATCGCGACGATCTAATTTCTAGCTCATCGTCGCGACCACGATTCGGTCGCGATCGCGACGAGCTAAATTCTAGCGGCTGTCGAGATCGTGATGAAGAACGATCGCGATTAACTCAGTGTTCTTTGTCTTTTTCTCTCGCGGTCGTGACTCTTTACTCTCACGAGCGTGATTTTTGCATTGAGATAGTCAATTTTAATGAAAATTACATATTATTTGCAAATACAATACAACCATTTTTTGTGTGACCTTTTAAGCTTAAAAGCAATTTTAAAAAAAATTTAAGCTCTTTTATTCTTTTAGGTTTGATATCATGCATAGTTGAATGATTCTAGAACTTGCTTTTATTATGCATATTAAGATCATATTTGTTAAATTAGAAGCATTGAAGTAATAAAGGCACTTAGATTCAACACTTATTTAAGACTATTTCTGTGATAATTGCCTACCATAATTTATCCTTTAGGAATAACCAAGTTTGAGCTTTAGCCTTTTTCATTGATTATAACCCACATTATTAATCTTTATCTTATTGTTCTTTAAAGCCTTTTTATTATTTTGAACCCTTAAGGTTATTTACATTACTTGAATGTTTGAAACTTGAAATTTTGAAAAGTCCAATATTTCTTTAATTGTGGTACATGATGAATGTTTTAAAATATATTTTAAAAAAGTGAGTATAGAAAAACAAGGAAAAAATATTACCAATGGATTTATAATGAAAGGACCTATATATTGTGTTCCTTCAAATTTATCACATTTTTATTACCCCTAATCATACCTTACCTAATTCCTATTACAACCTTATAAAGACCTTTTTGATTTTTGTTTCTAGTTTACATATAAGTGGTGGAGATATGATAATATTCCAAGTCTATCATAAGAGTTTTACTTTGCATTAATTTGAGAGTTTGATACTTTTCACCCTAAACAATTAAGTGCATTGGGTGAGACGTTGGCGAGACTGTAAATATTTATGTTTTTGGTTTCAATAAGATTATTGAAATCATTATTATTAATATTGACTTGTGAAGTTAATTTTAGAATAACTTGGCTCTAATTGTATGTTAATTTGATTAATATGACATGATAATTTAAAGTATGGATGTACAGGTTGGGAATAATAAAAGATGGATATTTGTAGGGTTGATAATTTAGATTATGATTTGCTTAAGGACAAACAAAAACCTTAAGTGTGGGTATGTTTGATAGATAAGTATTTGACTATAATTAAACACCCATAGTTCATGTGTTTTGCTTAATATTTTTTAGTTTTTTTTTCGTACTTAATACTTAATTTGCTAAAGTACATTTATAGGTGATAATTACTTTTATGGACAAAAGGAGAAGAATTCAAATAAAATTGTGAAATAAAATGAATATTTGAAGCAACTTGGACTTACATGGCTGTGTATGTCCCATATAAGTTTATGTGAATGTGTAAAGTTATGATTTTAGGTAAGTCACCGTGTATGTCCCAAGAACCCTAATTTTTACTACAAAAGGATATGAGCGGAGACAAAAAAAAAAAGAGTCAATTTTTACAGCAGGTTTGAGATGTAAGATATTTAGAAAGGCAACGATTTTAATTAAGGGATGAGGAAAACACAAAGAATACATCAAGAGATCCATTAGATTACATCATCAAACCTCAAACTTGTAAGAAAATTTAATAGATGAAAAAGGGAGATTTAGAATTATTTTGTTTTCTATTAGTTTTCCTTCATATTTATCTTTGATTTTGTTTTCTATTATTAGTAACTAAGCGTGGTTAGTGTCTAGGTGTGATGAACCCTAGTTTGATATAACACTATGTTTTAATATTTTTATTCAATGCAAATATATTGATTGATTATTACGATTCAATTATGTGTTTTACTCTGGTCAAAATATATCTAGAATATTAGTGCATGATTTGACTTCATATGATTGAGATTGAGAAATCCTCTTGTATGATTATATCTACCATAATTGAAAGGAGTTATATGCAAACCTAGAGATAGGCTGACATAAATCTTTTAAATTAAGGTCAAATATAATAGTGAAATTCATAAATCAATAATGCAATCCTAGGGGTTTTAACTAGAAGGATTTCTATTGATCAATTAATGGATTAGTTGTCAGTAGTCTTGAGAGATTTTTTAATCAAAAAATAAATATTTTAGATAATATAATTACATAATAAAGGTTAATTATTTAATGATTTTTAGGGGAATTCATCACCTATACATTATTATTTGATATTAAGTTTTCGAAGTAATTTTCTTTGTCCAACATTCAATATTGTTTCACCAATCTTAGTTTATTTGTTTATCTTTATTCTTAATTAAATTCCAAAATTTTAAATTCCAAAATTTAATTCATAGGCTAGATAATAAAAAAAGTAATTACTAGTACTTATTGTCTTCGTGTGATTAACTCATATTTGCATATGTTAACTACAGCTATGTCATGCATTTGCGATAATTAAACTATTGGCATAGAAATAACCAATAAGAGATAAATACAAATCTCCAACAAATGCTTCATAAATTTAAACGAAGTGAATTGCAGATTTCTAACTTATAATTGGACAAATGGATTGTTATATTGGAAGGATTGATTACTCATTAGGGCTAATAAGGAATTAAAAAAATCATTAAACTATTTCATGAAACACGATTGGGAGGACATTTGGGCTACGGAGGTGCTATTAAGTGTATCCATTTGTTTTTTTAAGAAACTTATGTAAACTGATGTTAAAAATCCTATTCGTAAGTGAAATGTTTGTCAACGAAACAAATACAAGAATATTACTTCTCCAAGAACTTTACAACCTCTTCCCATTCCATATCAAATTTAGCCTGAGATTAGTATGAATTTTATAGTGGGCCTTCAAAAATCTAATAGTCATTTAGTGATTATGACTCAGGTGGATCATTAGTACGCTCGTTTCATTCCTCCGAATCATCTTTATAATGCGAATAAAGTGACTCATTTGTTTATAACTCGGTTTACAATCTGCACAATATGCCTATCACTGTTACCAACGGCAGAGATCCGTTTTTTTTTAGTAACTTTGGGCATGAATTCTTCGACGTTCAAAGAATAATGCGTAACATTAGCTTAAACATGAATGTGAATAAACAAATAAAACGTTAAAAATACTTATTTTGCTTTTCATAATTTCAAACAAGCTTTTTGTCGTTAACATCTTCAAATTTTCTTGACAATTTTTGTGAAAGTTGATCAACCGGATATTATTAAGGTATTTTTTCATTTTTTAACGCGTGAATTTCTTAACAAGTTAAAGAATTCAAATGCTTACAACTTACTTAAGCAGACAACAGAAAACCTTAGAAACTATATACAATAATCATATTAGGCTTTGCTATCACAAGCTCAATACATGTCATGGCCCCACTAATTAAGGTCTATTTTTTGCTAAACTTCAGCCAATTAAACAAAACCTTTTATTAGACTATTTTATTATCATTAACCAGATTAAATTTAGTTCACTTAATCATAAATTAATTAAAATCATAAAATTGTAATTAATTATTGTTAAAGTTAGAAAAATTACTTGTCATCAGCCTACCATCCAAAAGCACGTGGTGTTGTGAGGGAGGTTGACAATGGCTGAAAAGGGAATCATTGATTCGTGCTAAGCGAAACAAGAAAGATAACGTCGAATGAAAGAGGAGTTGTGTATACTAAGCAACAACATCGTTAGATTAGCTGATGTGTTAACATGTAATAAGGTGAAGCCAATAGCCGTGACAACCATTAGAAACGTGTAGCCACTTTTGGAGAAATAAATTATTCTTGATCATTTACTCGATATGTTCTTCACTGAGTTCTTGTTCTTAATTTTCCCAAATCATAAATCGTAATTGTTTTTATTTTTACACCTAACATACTGCAAGTTCAGATGGATAATGTAATCAATTAATAATCATCCAGAATTTATAACATCCATAAATTCTTGACCAAATGATTTACAAGACAGGCGAGAAAACATAAACAGTGAGAAACCAGAATGAGACCTTACTTCACCCTAGACTTGGAATTGTTGCACAATACGTCGAGTTGTTTAGATTGAACAGGCAAACCAAGTTAGTTTTCAACAGTAACATCTATTGAGCTTTATAAATCAAGAAACAAGCGATCAGATACTTTCAAGTTACTTAGTTCGCAAAAAAGATAACAAAATCAAAAATCAATTACTAGTCTTGTCTTTTTAGTATCTACCATAGCAAAAACGATAATGTTCCACTTCAATTCAAACCGATCTTTAGCCAAACATCAAAGATATCATATTAACATTGTTTTAGCTACTACAATCAAATAATCACACGCAAGAGCAAAAGGAAGAACCTAAGGGGAAGGGGAAGATTGTAAGATCCCGATAAAGGCATGTCCAGCGAAGGGTGACAAGAATTGTAATAAAAAAGATAATATTGGCTCAAATTTTATTGAATGAATCCCAACCCTTTTATAGGTTGTTCTGTTCAAAAGTTGTTGTAACAGATAAGGGAATCTCTAATAGAATTAAGAGATTTGTTAATAAAATAAAAAAGAGAAAATAGAAAGGAATGTGGGCTGAAGATAATAAAGGAAGCGAGCTTGGACAAAGGTAAAAGGACTAGGTTAGAAGAATCTGTCAGCCCAGTACATTAGCCTAAACTTGAAAACAAAACAAGAGGCCCAACCTAAAAAGAAAATAAAACATCAAGTCTTCGTTAGCTAGGGATCCTTGCCTTTCTCATTTAAATTAGGTTATGGCAAAATTAGGGCTTCTCTCGACACGTCGTCATAAGCTGGGTGGTAAATGTCATGCACGATGCCGAGCTTGAGTAGTAGGTCTTGAAAAGAGGAACTTGGCAGGGCTTTGGTCAAGATATCGTCCAATTGAGCGCTGGTCAAGACAAGGAGAAGATGGATGATACCTCTTTGCAATTTTTCATGAACGACATGGTAGTCGATCTCGATGTGCTTTATTTGTTCATGAAAAATCAGATTTTCTACTCTGTGTATAGCGGAGAGGTTGTCACAGTAGAGGAACACCGGTTGGGGATGGTCCATATCGAGGTCCTTAAGAAGATAGGATAGCTACTGAAGTTTGCATGTAGTGGTGGCGAGAGCTCTGTGCTCAGCTTCAGATGAACTTTTGGAGATTGCTGCCTATTTTTTGGATTTCTAGGAGACCAAGGAAGATCTGAGAAATACGTCGTAGCCAGTGACAGATTTTTGGGAGTCGGGGCAGGTTTCCTAGTCAGATTTTGAGAAAGCACGAAGCTTGAGTGGTGAATCTCGTTAAAAAAGAAGCCCCTGATCTGGAGACCTCTTCAAGTATTGAAGGATATGGTGTGCTGCCTGAAGTTGACACTTGGTCGGTGTATTCATGAACCGTGAAAGTTACTGGACGACAAAGCATATATCCAACCTTGTGGTGGTTAAATAAAGGAGTTTCCGATCAAGCAGCAGAAAGGAGTTGGGTAAGGGATATGATCTGCAGGTGAAAATAATCGGACATATGAGGCCATAGGGGTAGGAGCTGGTTTTGAAAGCAAAAGGCTGACATCTTGAAGTAAGTCCAATGTGTATTTGTGTTGACTTAGAATTATGCCAGTGGATGATCGTGCTAATTCAAGGCCTAAACAATTTTTTGCAGGTCCGAGATCCATGATTTTGAAGATGTCATCGAGGAATTGCTTGGTGGTTTGGATAAGCTGCAAATCATTACTGGCAAGAAGCACATCATCAACATAGACAAGTAAGATAATGAAGGTTTCATAGACTACTTTTATGACCATGGAATGATCATATTAGGATTGAACAAAGTCAATGGAAAGGAGGGCAGAAGTCAGCTTAGAGTGCCACTAATGGCTAGCTTGCTTCAGTCCGTAAAGGCTCTTTTTGAGGTTGCAGACAAGATCTGTATGGGGAAGAGTTAGTTCGGAGGAGCCTTCATATAGACTTCTTCATGTAAGTCACCACGTAGGAATGCATTAATTATGTCTAGTTGATTTAGAAACCAGTCATTTTGTGCTACTAGCGCTAACAGAACTCTAATTGTATTGTTTTTACCACAGTGGAACATATTTCTATGTAATGTAAACCTTCTTGCTGAGTAAAACCATTGGCTACTACACTGCTCTTGCATCATTAGAGACTTCCATTAGCATTGAATTTAAACCTATGGACCCACTTACAGTCAATTGTAACCTTTTTTAGAGGTAAGGGCTTAAACTCCCAAGTTTCATTGTCTTGTAGGGCTTTTAATTCAGCTTGCATTGCCTCTCTCCATTATGGATATTGAATTGTTTGCTTGTAGGTAGTGGGTTCTTTGAGTCAGGAAAGTGTAGCTAAAAAAACATAATGTTGAAGGGATAAGTTGTCATAAGAAAGAACAGAGGAGGGGTACGTGAAATGGTAGGGCAATCACAATCTTTAAAATGAAATGGAGGCTTGGACTGCCTTGTGGAGTGACGAAGTGATCAATTAGGGTCTGGTTGAGTTGGAGAAGTAGGGGAAGAGATAGTTTGGGTAAGTAAAGGTCACAGGTTTGAAGAAACTGATGGAATGAAGTCATCAGAGGGTAAATTGGAATGAATAGGTAGTATAGGAGAAGACAGGTCTGAGGTGGTGGATGAGGTAAGATAAGGAAAAATTGTAGCCTTTAGTGCGTGTAGAAAAGCCAACAAAATCACGTTTCTTTACCCTTGTATCAAATTTCCCTTTGTTTTCTTCTTTAGTAGAAGCAAAACAAAGGCAACCAAATACCTTTAGGGCTGTCAAATCTGGATTAATGCCAAACAGGACAAAATATAGAGACTGATTAGATAGTAGAGGAGAAGGAATGTGATTGTATACTGTATGGAGGATGCAATCTGCTCAGAATTTGGTAGGTAAGTTGGCTTGCATTTTTAGAGCCCTTGTTACATTCAGAATGTGTTGATGCTTCCTTTCAGCTCTTCCATTCTGTTATGGTGTTTCAACATATGTGGTTTCATGCAGGATTCCCTTTTCTTTGTAAAAATTTGTCATGCAAAATTCCATACCATTATTACTGCGAATACACTTAACATGTTTCTCAAATTGTCTTTCAACATAAGTGTATAATCCTTTTCTTAAATCTCTGGTTTCTGATTTGTGTCTCATCATGTATATCCATGTCATTCTATTATGTCATCCATAATAGTTAGGAAAAACTTATAACCAAGAATAGATGGTGTATGATAGGGACCCTAAATATCAATGTGTAATAAATCAAAATAAGCTTTTGCAATTTAAATACTAAAGTAGAAAGTCAATCTTCTTTGTTTAGCAAATTAGAAAATATCACATTGGTCTGTGTATTGAAAAGTAATAGCAGAATCTACTCTAGACAAAGTATGTAGCCTTTGATTATAAATGTGCCCTAGTCTTTTGTGCCATAAATTTTCTTGAGCTAAAGAAACATGACAAAGAAGTAGGGTATAATCTGGAGATGATGCAGATAGGTGATAGAGTTCGTTGGCTTGTTTAGCAAAGCCAATCATTTTCATAGTTTTGGTGTCTTGAATTTGACATGAATGAGGTGTAAAGATTAGTAGACAGATTGAAAATAAGTTAAAAGAAAATATAGGCACGAAAAGCACATTGGTAAGAGTAATTGAAGAAATATTGATTGTTCCAATGTGTGTGACAAAGAAAAAGTGGCCATTTGGCAATTTGACAATCAAGGAATTCACTATTTTGTAGGCTGAGAAGAATTCTAAGGAACAAATGATGTAGTCAGTAGCCTCAGAATCGAGAGTCCATGTGGATGACCATAAACTAGAAAGCATATCAAGTTTGGATGTACCTTTTTGATCAATGGAAATTGAACTAATATGAGGTGTGCTGATAGATTTTCCTTGAGTGTCTCCTTCCTTATGCAGAATTTGCATCATTTGTGAGTATTATTCTACAGTGAGGCTAAAGTTTGTACTATCTTGTCCTTACTCCTTGGTAAGTGAAAGGTTTTCAATGTTTGAGGAGAGGCAGTCCTAGTAAGTTTCAACTTGATTGATTGCCTTAAATTTATTCTGATTGTTATTTCTGTTTAGATAATGTGATCTGGCATTGGATGAAAAATTTGGGGGGAAACCATGCTTTTTATAACATTTTCTTTCCACACAATTGATATTCCCACAGAAGGTACAAATGGGTTTTTTGTTCTGTTGGTAATTTCTCTTAGTGTAAGTTTTGCTAAAGAATGCTTGTGGTTCAATGATTGGTGAGGATAAGACTAGTTATGTGTTTAGTTGTCTTTCATGCTATGCCACCATTGCAAAAGCTCTTTTTATGTCTGGTAAAGGGTCCATAAGCATAACATGGGACTTGACAGTAGCGTAAGATTCATTTAATCTCTTTAAAAATCTGATAACATAGTCTCCCTCTTGATAGTTTTCGAATGTATCCAAAACATCACAGTTGCATTGAGGCTTACACTTGCATTTAGGCATAGGTCTTAGGTTAAAGAGTTCATCCTATAGCATTTTAATGTGTGTGCAATAGTCAGACACTAAAAGGTTACCTTACCTGAAGCTGTATATTTCTTCTTGGAGATCAGATATCTTAAAAGAGTCTGTTTGTGAAAACCTTCCTTCCAAAGCTTTCCAAACTTAAACTACAGAATCGGATTAGATTACACTTTGTGCGATAGAATCTGTCATTGATCTTAATAACCATGATAACATTATTGTATTACATCTTTCTTAGTAAATAAACAAAGGGTCTTCTCTGTGTGATGCTGAGATAGATCCATCAGTAAACTTGAGTTTGTTTTTTGACAGTAGGGCCATCCAAATGGATCTTGCCCATGAGTGATAGTTATAACCTATCAAGAGAGAAGAGACCAGGACTAAAGAGGGATTTTCACTGGGATAAAGGTAAAAAGGATTGGCTAGATAATCTTTTGGTCGGATTACATTTTGAGAGTGTGATTGATGATGTGTTTGGTTGGTAACTATACTAGCATATGAGGGACCTGGAGCTCCTGACATAAGGAATATGAAGGAATGGACAAAGAGGAGATAAAAAGAAGACAAACGAAGCAGAATGAGGACAACAAAAAAATATGAAGCCAAAGAGAGAAGGAAGGGTATCGAGCTGCTCAACTCTCTGGTACTACGACAAAAATTGTAAAAAAAAGATAATATTGGCTTAAATTTTATTGAATAAACCACAACCCTTTTATAGGTTGTTCTGTTAAAAATCTGTTGTAACAGATCAAGGAATCTCTAACAAAATTAAGAGATTTGCTAATAAAATAAAAAGGGAAAACTAAAGAGAACATAGGCCAGTGACAATAAAAGAAGCAAGCTTGGACCAAGGTAAAAGGACTAGGTTAGAAGAATATGTCAGCATAGTGCATTGGCCTAAACTCGAAAACAAAACAGGAGGCCCGACCAGAAAATAAATAGAGCGTTTGGGTTTACTTTTTTTGGGAAAAAGGTAAATTTGTATTACTTTAAAAAATGTTATGCACAAGGTCATTAAGGCATACACCAATTAAAAGATTTAAATCAAAACATCAAAAGCCTTCTAACCATAACAATTACATCAAAAAGTGATCAAAGTTTGAGGATAAATTATATACAAAATCGTATAAATCATAGACTTAATCTTAAATACTATATCAAAGCACGTAAAAGAAGTAGAGTCAAAATGATCAACATTCCCTTTTTTCTACAAAGTGTAGATGGTGCAACAAAAAGCCAGTCTTGTGGCCTTGCTTCTCAAGCATGCTCCAGTGTAGTCTTTACGGATCCATTTAATAGCACTAGGCAATGTAGACATTTCCCGTGCTAATCTAAGCTATCCTCAAACTGTATCCCAGACTGCACCTGAAACCAAACATTTAAAGAACAAATGGTCCACCGTCTCCTGCTCAACTCCACATAAACTGCATGTTCTGTCAATGTCTAGAAACATTAAATTATCCTTGGTTGGCAATCTATTGCGAAAACCGAGCTAAGTAATAAAGGAGAATTTAGGAGGAATGTACTTCTTCCAAATGAAAGACATCCACAATCGTTTTATCTGCTATTCACGTAATAATTCATACACCTTCCTTAAAGAAAGTCTTTCATTAATGCACAATTTTTTGAGTTCATGCACTACATTTTCCCGTCCACCAAGTTTCACCACTAAAGAATCTCTAATAAAGGCAAACCAATTCATCAACGGTGAATCTCTATTTAGAGGTTCCCAATCTCAAACAAATTTCCATATAAATAGACCTTATGCATCCAGTGAACCTAAAGAGTGTTAGCTTTGGAGTAAATGTTCCAAAGAACTTTTGATAATAATGCAGCATTCAATAATTTACAATTCTTCAAACTCAGGCCTCCTTCTTCCCTTGGCAAGAAAATATCATCCCAAGCTACCTTATAATTCTTTCCACCCCACAAGAACAACCTACAAATAGAAGTTATTCTCTCTAAGATGGAAATATGTATAGGAAACGCTTCACTCCTTATATTACTGCCTTAATCAACTCAAGGCGTCTAGCATAAGAACGCGTTTTAGCATTTCAATTATTAATATAACCTTCAATAGTCTCAATTAGAGGATAGAATTGAGCCACTAAAATTGTCAATAGAGCCAATGGAATGCCCAAATAACGAACCAGACATGATCCTAATAGAAAATCAACCAACTCTATAATATCCTCCCTTTCTCTACCATAAACTCCTACAGGATATATATCAAATTTGGAAGGGCTAATCTTCAGGCCCAACACCCTTCTAAATCTCTAAGAACCTCCACAAGAATTTTAATAAATATAAAGTCCTCTCTTAAGAACAACATAAGATCATTAGCAAAAGCAATATGCATAATATCAAGTTTACCACAATTCGAGTGGTAATTAAAATTAGGATCTCATTTTAAGCAACTTAGAAAAATACTCTAAACACAAAATGAACAACATAAGGGACATGAAATCACCTTGTCTCAAACAACGATGTCCTCGTAATATACCATGCAAGACACCATGAATAGAAATGGAGAAAGAAGCTGTAGTTACACACTCCATAATCCACCACACACAAATTGAGCAAAATTAATTCTTGAAACTTTGCACGGGTCAGGTCTTGCATGTGACTACACGCACACGTGTGCTCTAAACCCTAAACGGAGTATCGAACAAAATAGTAAGAAAAAGAAAAACTCATTTATGCTGCCTATCATCAACTGTGTGCAAGCTTAGGCAGCAATATTACTATTTCTATATTAGTCTGTAAAAGCATCCGATATAGATGGGCGTTGACATACAGATCTTTGAAGCACTAATTCCGGGGCGTTTCATCTCTTTCAATATTCCAATACCCGATCATGCTAACCTCCTCAGATTCGCCGTCCTTGACTCTCCGATTCCACCCACCGGCGTGCCCCAGGTGGCCACTCTGATTGTTCCGAAAGACCGCGAATCTGACTGGATTTTCTGCACCGAGTCGGGTCATTTCCAGCTTCTCTTCTCGTCCCCCGGTGTGTCACGCCTCATTTTAATCGGCAAGGTCCCTCTGGAGGACCCTGCTTCAGTATTTCTCCGCTACAAGTATGACAAAGACCAAGACGCCCAGTATCGGCGCGATGTTGGAATAAGCGTAGAGACTTTCTTGTTTAATTTAATTCCCAAAGTTGTTGATAAGGCCGCTGCTATACCATTTTTAGATTTTACAGATGGGGTTGTTTCTAGAGTTGTGTTGGAGATAGTTGTTGGGGCTCGCGTCGGTGAGATGCTTGTGGAGGACGTTGAGCTTGAGAGTGTATTGGAGGGTAGTTGTATTAATACTACCACTACGGTTCGAGAATTTACGAGGAGGCTGAGGTTTAAAAGAATGCCCAACCATGTTCAAACAATGGTGCGAATCGACAGCTTGAAGGTTGGCAAGAAAGTTCCTGATGTTGGGGTTTTGGTTCAACAATACTGCATTGCAATGGTGGCCAGTCTTTCGGTGATTGAGTACTGTGTTGAAGAGAGGATTCGATCGGGGTCCAAACCCAGAGCGTTGTGTTTAGGAGTTGGGGGTGGAACTCTGCTCAGTTTCTTGAGAAGCAAATTGGGTTTCGAGGTTGAAGGGGCGGAAATGGACGAGGAGGTTTTACTGGTTGGAAGAAAGTATTTTGGGTTGGAAGATTGTGAAACCGTGAAGATTCACGTGGGAGATGCTATAGAAATTGTACAGAAACTAGCTTCTGGGGACAATGAATTTGAGGTGATAATGGTTGATTTGAATGCTTGGGAACCTTGGACTGGTACAGGGGCACCACCTGTGGAATTTTTAAGCAGGGAAAGTCTTTGGGCTTGTAGATGTCTTATTCTTGATTATGGGATTCTTGTGATGAATGTGATTACTCAGAGTAAGTCGTCCTCCTCCTACTGTGCACTGGTACAAGACCTTGGTTCGGTGTTTGATGGGCTTTACGAGATTGATGTTAGCGGTGAAGATAATGTTGTTCTAATTGCCTCCACATCCACTGTCCCTCTTCCATCTCCAGTTGCTGATTCCCATAACTCTTTCCGGAAGAAACTAAGAACAGTGATTCCGGGAGAATACTTGGATTCTATCAAAACAATTTCGTGCAAATCATGACGTCACCTATTCATTCCACAGTACATGTTTAATTCAAGACAATCCAACGGCAACGGGCATCTCAAGACTGGCAGCTTTTCCTGCTTGATTACCACGGTGAAATACAAACTTCCTCATTTGCTTGCAGTTGTACAAATCCTCGTTTGCTTCTAGGTTTGTATCCTTCTTTTACAAGGAAGAAAAAATCTTCATGTTGTAATGATTTAAAGAACCTAAAGGAAAATATTAAAGGAAAAAGAATATAAACTTAAAAAACTTATGTTTAGAAGAAATAAGAAAAACGATACTATGCTAATGAATGTGCTAAAAGATTTTTAAAAAAATAAATGAAGTGATAAAAAACGAAGATTTTATTAGAATTAATACTTTTGACTTTTGAGTAATGTTCTTCTAAAGAAGGCATTTTTATAATTAAAAAATACAAAATATAAAGAAACATCAAATTTTGAAATAAATAAGTGAGATCGGAGAATCTTCTAAAACATAAGTTGATAATCAAATAATAGATAATATAGTAAAAACATCTAAAAGACATGAAGACCACATTTGAGAAGCTCGTATTGATAGAAAATTACTTGAAAAGATTCAGAACACTATGTTTTTTATAAATTTTTACCGTGAATTTAATGCGACATTATTAGAAAAAATAGGGTTAAAACATAGAAAATACCATATGTTCTGCGATATTAATCTTAATGTAAAAAACCTAGATATTAGTGTAACTTCTATTGAAATAATGATTCCTCCACTATCTAAACAAGATATTTTTTGAAAACTTGATCACATTCTCAAATAAATTAGAGACAAAATAAGATAGGTGCATATCAAATCCATATAAATGGTAATTAGATATACTTTTAAAGAAGGAATAAATAATCCTATAAATTTAGCAGTATAAGACGATCGCAATAAAAAAGAAGCTTATATGGAAATTTTGAAAGGTGATCTTCGATATCAAAAACTTTTGTTTAATATCTTTCGTGAGATGTCTTATAATATAAAAGATAAAAATTTAGATAGAACACCCACTTTAATCTAAGACTTTAAAAGAAAATGATTTAATTAGAGATGGAAATAGACCATATTCTATTACCTACATGATATCTTATGCCTTATCCAATGCATATCATACAAAATGTTTTGTAGACAAAGATATTATTGACTTTCCAAAGTTATTTTCTGAAGTTGAAAGAAAATGCACTCCTTATATAGCAACTATAGAAGACTTAGAAGACGATTTTTCATCAGATTTATAATAAATGATCATTTGACTATATTTATATACTCATATTTAATGTGTTTTGCTTGTTATTCAATATTTTTATAGTATTTTTGGTATTGAATTTGTTTCAAGTGTATTTGTAGGTAATAATTGCTTTCTTGGACTAAAAGGAGAAGATTCCAGATGCAATTATGGCATGGAACAAAGATTTGAAGCAACTAGGACCTGCATGACCATATAGTCATTGTGTAAGTCTTTATAAACATGTGGAGATTTAAAGAATTATGTTTCTGGTCATGTGAAGTTGCATTTATTTTTCCTGTGTAATTCTTTGTGCCTATGTAAAATTGCAAATTCATGTGTTTTTAGAGATACATAATCACCTACACAAACATGTATGTTGATCATGTATATCCTAGAAACCATAGTTTTTATTATAAAAGGATATGTTCAGGGGCAAAACAAGAGAAAGCAAGTTTTAGAGCATTTTGAGTTGTAAGAAACATAAAGAAGAGACAATTATGAATAAAGGATGAGGAAAACATAAAGAATACGTCACAATATTCAATATAACCATATTATATCCAAATTGCAAGGACACTCATTAAAGAACAAAAGGGAGATTTAGAATATGATTTCTTTTGCTTCTATTTTTTTTTCTAAATATTTGTCTTTGGTTTTGTTTCCTATGATTAGGAACTAAATTTTTTTAGTGCCTAGGTGTAATGAACCCTAAGTTTTGATAACAATATGATTGGATTCTTTATTTAATGCAATTTTATTGATTGATTATTGGGTCTCAATTATTCTTGTTCTAATATATCGAAAATATTACTTCATGATTTAATTTTATATGATTGAGATTGAGAAATCCTTTTGTGTGAATAGATCTACCATAATTGAAAGGAGTTGCATACAAACCTAGAGATAGGTTGAGTAAATCCTTTAGATTAAGGTCAAACCTAACAGTAAAATTCAAGAATTAATAATGCAATTCAAAGGGTTTTAACTCAAAAGAGATTTTTGTTAATCAACTGAGGAATTAGTAGTTACTAGTCTAGAGAAAAATATTAATATAAGATAGGAATTTACGCGGTCCAATAATCAAAAACAAAATTACGTTATAAATAGTTAATATTTAAGAATTCTTATAATGATTCATCACCTAGGTTCTATTTATTTGATATCGACTTTTCAAGTATTTTTCTTTGTTTGATTTCAATATTAGTTTGATTAGTTTAGTTTAATTTTTAATTAAATCTACAATCTAATTCGGTAATTAGATAATAGAAAAAGGGTAAATACTAGTACTTACAATTCTCGTGGGATCGACCTGTACTTACCTATGTTAGCTACAACTACATCGTGCACTCGTAGTATAAAATTAATAAAATTCTCATCAGTATAGAATATGTTAATCAAGTTTTTGACATTGTTGCCAAAGAGTAGTGATATTAGGAAAACCTAGGTTTTATTAATCTAGTCATTTTTACTTTATTTTATCTTAATTTTGTTTCTAATTTAGTTTATTTTATTGATTTTCTTATTTTCGTAGATATTAATTCTTTGGTCAGTTTATGACTTAAAGTGATCCAACGAGCATAGTGAACGAAGATCTAAAAATCAAAAGAACAGCTCTTAGAAATCTTCGTAGAATATAACTAAGAGAGTTCGAGATAAATCAAAAAATAAAGTCCTTAGGAGGTCAAATTGATACTGAGGAATCATAAACTATGGCAGACCAACTAAGAACTATATTCGATTACGTTAGACCAGACTTAATATGAGCAGAGTCTGGCATTGTCAGATCGACTTTGAATGCTAATAACTTTGAAATCAAGCTGAGTATTATTCAAATGGTAAAACAGTCTGTCCAATTTGATGGTCTACGAGATAAGGATCCAAACCCACATATCTAAAATATTTTGGAGATTTGTGACACTATTAAGAGCTAATGATTATGCGAAAAGATTGTGATTATTCCTATTTTTATTAAGGGTAAGGTGAAGCAATGGTTAAACTCAATGCCAAGATCATCATTCACTATATGGGATCAAGTGGCAAAGAAATTTTTATTGAAGTACTTTCCACTAGTGAAGTCCGCAAAGTTGAGGAATGATATCTCCTCCTAATCCCAGGCCGATTCAGAATATTTATATGATACAAGGGAGAGGTTCAAGGAGCTAATGAGAAAATTCCCACATCATGGTCTACCACTTTGGATGTAGTTGCAAAACTTTTATAATGGGCTAAATCAAAACACAAAGCAGTCAATAAATGCAACGGCTAGGGGTACTCTTAATAATAAGACATTAGAAGTAGCCCACAACCTTATTAAAGACATGGAGATAAATAATTATCAGTGGTGCTCTTCTCGAGTCAAACTTAATAAGCTAATAGGGGTATATGAAGTGGACACAGTGGCACGGTTGGCAAACCAGGTAGATGATATGAGGACAAAATTGATAAACTAATGATGAATCCACAATGCCAAGTTATGCAGTGTGAGGTGTGCAGGCTAAAACATGCAGGTCAAAACTGTCAAACATTATAGCTAGAGCATAGGGATCATATGGGAAATGCTCCTAGACCCCAAAACAATCCATATCGCAATACTTACAATCTAAGATGGAGGAAACACCCTAATTTCTCTTAGAGAAATCAAGGGCAAGTAAGGAATAACCCTCTACCAAGATTTCAACAACCACCTCAAGCTAAGAAGCCAACTCTAGAAGTGATGATGATAAAGATTACTCAATATTCTAATGTGAGACATCAATAAAATGAGGCTTCTATATGTAACTTAGAGGTTCAAATTAGTCAAATAAAAAAATTAGTGTCTGAAAGACCATAGGGGAAATTGCCCAGTATAACTGAAACAAATCCTAAAGAATGTGTAATGGTAATCACCCTTAATGTGACATCCCATGTTCGGGGTTAGACCCTAAAATAGTGAATTGAGAGTACAGTGAGAAATTAGAAGTGCATTTCATGCTCATGCATCATAGTATATTCACACACAT
>JAOQML010000197.1:19850528-19862810 GCA_027568935.1 Erythroxylum urbanii | reverse complement strand
ATATAAGAGGTATAATAATCATTTACTATATATTACGTTCCAATCTATCCATCTTCCAAACAACATTTCACTGTATTACATTATGAACCCTTCCATCATTCCCAAACAACGTTTTATTGTATTACATTTCATTCTATTATAAACCGTTCCATTCCGTTCTGTTCTATTTCATTAATTAACATTCAAACAAACAGGCCCTTAAGTTAGTAATTCAACAAATGGTTAAACTCCGCCAGTTGTAAAGAAATAAAACAATCATTCTCAATAAAAAACATATGAGTTTCAAATTAGTTGAACAGAATCTTTCACGGGGCAAGATGAGCCTCAGCCGTCCGATTAAACGATCTGAACCGAGAGATTGGGGGTGCAAAAGGGTAGCAGGAAAATTTCGCAATAATAGGTAGCAAAAAGAGGCCCCCCTTTACCGCTCTCATCAGAAGTCAGAAAAATGATCCATACACGTCCCCATCATCGGTCGTCCATTCCAAAGCGGGGCTCCACCAATTGATCATTCCGTACGATTTCATAGTTTGACATGATTTGGCGTGTGTGATACAGCTGTGAATCGCAAGGGGAAGTAGACCCACATTCCCTTTTGGGCAAAGACAAACTTCCCTTCCCTCTTTAGGGTCCCTCCAGGCAATCGAGCTCGAGCCCCACTCCTCTTTCCTGTCTAATTACAGGTTAATACCCACTTTGGTTACATTATTATACTTTTTAAGTCTATAATCATTCATTTTATGTAATACGTGTTGGTTGCCATTATTTATTACCTACTGTCCCTTTCTTTAAAGAAAATACTTGATTGAAATCAGGCCATACTCAATTCATTAGCCTTATAATTTAACAGAAATAAGATCTCAAAAGTTACGAGTTAGAAATGAGGAATAAGTAGTGTAATTGTGGGAGGGTGGTAATGCTATCGCTAGCTAGCAAAGCAAACGAAAGGGTCACTTCTCATTCAACACGAGGAAAGGGATTGGGTCAGCAACGTCTGGATCAAGTAATCAGAGCTGATCGCGCTGACAAAGTGTGTCTCCGGGAAACTCCTCTTGCGATCCCTTTCTTCATTTCTTCTCAATTTCCATGTCACTTACGTACATGGGAAACACTGGACATGCACTAGACACTGCAATCTTATAATGCAGCACCAACTCAGTATTAATTTCAATTTTTTTTTCCTTTTGATCTTTTTAAGCCTTGTAACTAATTGTTATAAATGATTGTAGTATCGTCATAGGTTGTAGCTTATCTGGCTACATTCTTGGATGTCTAGAAAGGGAGGAAGATACTATACGAAATGTGTTGCTTGTGGATCTTGTAATTCTCACCCAAACGTAGTTGTTGAATAACTAATCACAAACGTTAAAAACAAAAGAATTGTTGAATTAAATCCATGTAATAGTAACTTCTTTTCGATCAACACATTGAAAAAAAAAACATGCAACTTTATTGAAACATAAGTCTGAACTTTTAATATTTCATTGAGGATAACATACATTAAAGCAGTTTTGGTGCTTATTTTGTGATCTTTCATTGCAGACAAAAAGTGATTTATATTGAATTTATATCTATAGACCACAGAATAAATTCTCGACAATGTAAAGGTAAATTCCAGCAACAATTAATGATGCTCCTCCATATCATAAGGATTGGTTGGACTTGGACGCCATACAGATGCATAGTTAACTTAATTCTTGTTATCTTAGAGCATATAACTAGGTTCGTATCTGGGCTGTGAGTGTTTTCTAAGTTGTAACTTCTCACAGGAGACGGGACTTACCGAGAGAGTTTCATTCGACGAAGTTGTTTACACTAATTCGACGAATGACAGTAAATTAAATTTGACCTAAGAATGAAGAACAGGTACCGTTAATTCGAACAAAATAACGTTGGAGTAACTTAGGCAATCATTAGAAGGATTAAACGACAACATGCCTTTCACCTACTGTCTAATTAGAGAGAGCAACAGCCACCACCTTTAGACTTAGCATTAGCCTTAGCCTTAACCTTAGGCTATCCAAATCCAATAAGGACAGCATCAGCAGGAACCAAAACTCGGTCGGTGAAAAGGTGAAAAAAAAAAAGAAGAAAATCACTGTACATGCGTCATCTAATCAGTGCTGGCCCTTACTAACCTTCCTCGTGTAATGCTTTCCCATTTGTCTGCCTCTCATTGGTCCTTCACGCCTACGTATGTTCTTACACATACCCTAATCTAATCTCTCTCTGTACCTGTAAGAGAAAGAGTTTGAGATAGTGATAATAGAGTGATGAAAGTTGCGGTAGACTCGGATCCTGTCTCCCCAAGAACAAAGTTCCTCCTTGGTCCAATTGATCATTGATATATGTTTTTCTCTTTTTATTTCAACCCAAAACACGCATACATAGTCTTAACCTCTCTCTCTCTCTCTCTATATATATCTATCTATATATCGTTGATCTACAAAACGTAGCCGTAAGAGAGACCTAGAAATGGGTGACCACCAGTACGGCTTTTCGGATCTTCGCCAACTGGTGGCCGGAAGAACCCATTTTCAGGGAAGCCCACAAGCCACAGAACCAATCTTTGGTAATCTTGCACCACAAAGGCATCACCACTATGACCCCATCATGGTTGGCGAAGTTGTGTTACCTAGTGGCTTTGTCAAGCTTGGTCATGATCATTACTGCACTAATTTTACTACAGCTACTACCACCACGACAACAACTATAAGTGGTGGTACCGTTGGTACCAGTAGTCCATCAGGAGCTGGTTTAATCTATGGAGCAGATATGGATAGTAGTGGATGGATGGGAAGTAATGATGGCAATAATAGTAGATGGCCGAGGCAGGAGACCCTCACTCTTCTTGAGATCAGATCTAGGCTTGATTCCAGGTTCAAGGAGGCCAATCAAAAAGGTCCACTTTGGGATGAGGTTTCTAGGTACATTTCAACTTGATTATTGCACGAAAACCATCAGTGTATTTCGTTTTTGTTTTTCCTATAATGACTAGCTTCTACTTCTTGCATACGCATCATGAATAGCAAAACCCTAATTGGTCATCTGAGATTTGATATAAAAATTCTCTCTCTCTATCTCACTCTCTTCTTCGTAGAACTGAGTCGATCCGCATGTTTAGTTTTTCTGAGTTTAATGCTTGAAAATTACAAAAGCATCCAACTGAATTAACAAAGAGACTCGGGTGTTCTTTTTCTTTTGGCCATTTATTGGCTTAATTCTGTGCAAAAGTAGTTGTTCCTATAAAAAACCATTAGCCACTTACTGTTTTTCTGTGATGGAATAATTTGATTTTACCACCAAGTTCTCTCTATAACCACATCTCTTGCGTTCTCTAAGGTTACCACCTTAGCAACAAACTTGGCATTTTGAAATTAAGAAAGCTATGTCTTTGATGTAACCGATAAAGGAATGCTCTTTTTCTCAAATTTGTGGTGCTTTCAGTCCAAAAGCCTTGATCAAGGAGGAAGAAACAATGATAACTGATAATGGAACTACACCATGAGGACGCACTTTTGTTTCAACCTCGCGTGGACTTATCATACCATCTTCTACAAGATCCACGTTATGGGAACTTAAATATAAAATGCATTTGCAAGTCAGCTTTTAGTGCTCAAGTGCCTGTGGACATTTGAGTTATAGTTTGCTTTGAAATAATGAGCAACATATTGAACTTATTTCATCATATTAGTTTTTCCCTCCTAACTTTGGCTCTCTCTCTTGATATAGGATTATGGCTGAGGAACATGGTTACCAGAGGAGTGGCAGAAAGTGTAAAGAGAAATTCGAGAACTTGTACAAATACTATAAGAAAACCAAGGAAGGTAAAGCTGGAAGACAAGATGGTAAACACTATAGGTTCTTTCGCCAACTTGAAGCCCTCTATGGAGAAACAGGCAATCCAGCTTCTACCTCAGAAACCAATTTTTTTAACAACCCGCCCCATCTCCAAGCACGAAGCAGCACAATCAACCAAGAAAGTCGAGAGCTTTTGCAGGAAAACAAGCTCAGCGAGAGTCTAAGTTTCTCCAACACGACTGAATTTGAGACATCGTCTTCGGAAAACAATGAGGATGATCTTTCTGCTATTGCCTCCATGTTGAACAGGTCGAAGAATCGCAAACAGAAGGGGACAAATGAGAGTCAAAGTTACGATGTGACTAAGAAGCCGTGGAAAGCAAAAGTGAAGAGCTTTGTGGACTCACAAATGAGGAAGCTGTTTGAGACACAAGAGGCCTGGATGGAGAGAATGCTCAAGACCATTGAGGATAGGGAAAATGAGAGAATGTCAAGAGAAGAAGAGTGGATGAGGAAGGAAGTGGCTCGATTTGATAGGGAGCATGAATTCTGGGCCAAAGAGAGACAATGGTTCGAAGCTAGAGATGCTGCCCTAATGAAGACCTTGAAAAAGCATACAGGAAAAGATCTACAGCTGTCACTTTCCATGGACCAATTTGCAGTATCAAGCTACAGCAAGAGCCAAGAGACTAGTACTAAGAAAACTAGCGATGGTGATGAGACTACTAACATTAGATGGACTGAACCCGAGATTATAAGTATAATACAGTTGAGAACCGCCATGGAAACAAAATTTCAGGAAAGAGGGTATTCAAGAGAAGGTTTGTGGGAGGAGATAGCTGCATATATGGGAAGTCTGGGGTATCATCGAAGTGTGAATGAGTGCAAGGAGAAATGGGAGACTATGAATATCTACTTCAACATGACAGAAGAGTGTAACAAGAAGCGCAGAGAGGATATGAAAACTGACAATTTATTTGGGGAACTTGAGAGCTATACTGGTCAAGAACTTGAAAAACAAAGACTTGAGAGCACTAACAATTCGTCTTTTGATCATCGTGCTGGTAGCTTCCAAGTTGGTAGGAATGAAGGAGAGACTTGTGGGAAAAGTGTGGTTTGAAGCTGGCTAATAAGAAGAACATGTACACGTAGTGATCTAATTAACACACGCAAAGATGATATGAAATGCTTGTCATTTGTTGGCGTGTAGATGTAACTTGTGGAGAAGGTAACACTTACAGCGGTATCAGTTTTTGACCATCGGGTGAATGTTTAAGTACAACTGACTGGAAGTTGTCGTCATCAAAACTAAAAAGCCTTCCACAGTCGTAACAATAAAAGGAAAAAAGACCGAGCTTTTCTTCAAAAAACAGTACCGAGACATGGATTTGGGCTTTTGATTTAAAAGTAGCTGATTTTGATTCTTCTTGGACTTCGTCAACAAATTCTTTTTCATCAACACATGAATGAATTAATGTTAATGGGACGCAAATTTTAATTTCAATTACGAACTTCTTGCGTCTTTGTTTAAAAGTTTGAGCCATACTTTAAATTTTAAGTTAAACTTTAACATTGAATTTTAACAAAAATAGACGTTATAAAGACCAAGAGATTACCTTCATCACTTAAATGCAAGTAGGTCTCCCAGTTTTATATAAAACTCGTCGTTTTGTTGTCCAATATTCTTCTCCTCCTCCTCGTGATTGACCAACTTTCACCTGTTTTCCTTTGCTTAAACAAACTCTCTCTTGGTTTCTTTCTTATCGAAATGTTGATAACACCATTCCCCACACCTTTTGGGTCTCTTAACAAGTGCAAGTAATCCTCCGGTAACTACGCTCCCGTGAAATCTGTCGCTGAAATTCTCGCCAACCCAATAACCTTCTTGTTCTTTGAAGACGTCTTCAGTAAACTTCAAGCGTTAGAAAACCCTCGTGCATCGGCATATCCATCACAAGATTTTTCCAAGAAGGGTAGCTAATGTCTTCCATCTTCGCAGAGAAAGCGCTGAGTGGATCGGTTTTGATGAAGACAAAAACGTTCTTTTTCAACTTATGCGGCTGTATCACTCGTTTAATTTTCTCATTTTTACGAAGATCTGCCTTTTAATGTAATCTATTCAGTAACGTGATAAAATGAAGCTCATTAGTAGAGTTTTGTTGAAGCAAAGGAAGAAGGCACCTGAACAAAAATGAAGTAGAAATGATATTAACAAATATAAAATTTGTAATAAATCCTAAGAAGTACCATTTGCACAACTAGTCAAGTATTCGACTACTAAACTGTTTTCGTCTTTCAAGAAGTCTTAAGTTACTTTCACAGGAGAAAAGGTGAAAAATAAGGATAGGGGAAAAGGGGACAGAACATCAAGACATTGAATTCAACGGATTGCCTAACTCATCATGCGGAGTAATTATTGAAAAGAAAAAACAAAAAGATTTATAACTTTAACATCGATCCAAATCAATCATTCTGCTTATAGCTTTTTAATTTTATTTTAAAAATCCATAAATAATGGATACCAAATTTAAGTTACAAGACTCACTGAGTTTGGTATTCCGTTCTACATGGGAAGCCAACGTGCAATGCTTTGCTACGTAATGCGCTTATTGACAAAATTCCACTACGAGAGATCTTAAGATAAGAGCTTGAATATTTCAAGAGATCTTAAGGTAAGAACTTGAATATTGCATGTATTCAAACAAGCTATGAGGTAACTTGAACTTCAACTACATAAAAGACAATTTAAACCTTAAGCTTTTAGCTATCTAACCGTTTTTGTGTCATAAAAATGACTAAATTGATGGTTTACACTCTAAAATTAGTCCGCTAGTGATAGCGTTGTAATATTAGTCAAAATAAACTAGATTATTACTATAGCAATGGTGAGTCTAGGCCAATCCCATAAAGAGTGTGTGTAAACTTATTGAAAAGAAATTAATCGGCGTTTAGGTTCCAGGGAATTTTGGTTTTAGAAATAAGAAAATAAAATAAAGCTAAACTAATTAACAGAAGCAATTTAAAGAAAACAGAAGCAATTTAAAGAAAACATGTAAAAAATGATAAAAGTAGGAAATTTGGTAAGGACTCGATTCTTTGGTTTAATTTTAGCCTACACCCTAAAATATATTTCAATGATTTGTTATCTTCAAACCTCTCATAGCAACTATTAATCACATTAATAATTAACTTAAGTTTTCCCTTAGGTAGTGTCTAATCAAAATATATTCATTAATTAAACTTAATCACCAAATAACTTAGGATACGATCTCTAGATTCAATTGAGCAAAAACAACAAGTATTGAATATGAAAAATACAAGTAATTAAAGTAAATATGAAAAATACTGAATATGAAAAATGAAATTAAATATGAAAAATAAAACTAAATATGAAAAATACCGAATCAAATTAAAGTAAATATTAACAAGTATTGAATATCATAGCATGATGGGCAGTAGAGTCAACTAATACAAGTCATAATACTTAACATAAGTAAGAGCGTAAACATTAAAGAAAATAAAAAATATTACACCTTAATGGGCAGTGGAGTCGATCGCTACAAGATTAAGGATGGTAATTTCGGCTCGACCCAGTAGGTCCATTTTTAGCCTGAGTTTGGCAGGTCATGAGCGAGCGAAAGGTCGGCCCGGCCCGGCCCGAGTCTAACAAAACGGCGTCGTTTTGTATTTTTAAAATTTTAAAAATATAAATGGGTCAGGTTTGTCGTGACGCTGTTTTGTATTTTTAAATTTTAAAAAATATAGATGGGTCAGGTTTGCAAATATAAAGGCAGTAGAGCTAGTATACTACAAGTTATGCATTAATATGAGTAAATAAAGTGCAAATATCAAATAAACTTTAAGAAAAATAATCTCACCTTGAACTTTCAAATATATGTTTAAAACATGTGAAGCATTATAAGGCTTTAAGGGTTTTTGAGAAGAAAAGAAAAGAAAAATAAAGGTTTCGATACAAAAATTTTAGGCCAAATGATGTTTTGTCACAAATAATTTGATAATAAATCTTCAACAGAAGATTTGGCTTTAGGGCTTCGGCTTTAAGAACTAGTCAAGGCTTTAAAGAAGGAGGAGGTTCGTATATGCTTGTTTCAAGCTTGGAAGAACACGTTAGAGGAAGAAGGAGGCTTTACAAGGAGGAGAATTGGAACTTCCACCCTTTGTTTTGAAATGTCTCCTTATATAGGCTCTTTCATGTCATCTTTTGCCCTTTCACATCTTCAAGTTACTTATTCCTTTTCAAAGATCAGTTGGTGTCTTATTTCTTGTAGACTTTTAAGTCATTTGAAATAATTTCCTCTTTCTTTTTCAGTCGGGCCTTATCATCTGGGCTTATATAAATATCTAAAGGATGAAGAATTTGGAGACAAAAAAGAGGCTTGGGAAGAAAATATCTTCATAATCTTTTGTTTGCTATTTTTCTTTGAAGGTACAATACGTTTAATGTACCTTTGGTGGGAATATTTAGGGAATGCACCCTTATCATTTCCACCAATTGATGAACCAAAATGGGAAGTTGTACTTTATTTCAGTATTGAAGAAAAATAACCATAAATGGTGGCCTGTCACATTGTTCATTAAGAATGCATTAAACTAGGCTTGTTGGTAATTATAGCAGTGTAAATTGGTTAATAAGGTAGGTCGGTTAAAAATTGGGCTTCAAATTTGGTGGAGTTCCAAGATTAGTGTCCCCACTCTGTTAAGTGAATCACTTTGTTTATTTTGTAAGTGTAGTAGGCAAGGACGGTTTTATTAGGCTCAACGAAATGGCGTTTGATTTTGACATAAGCGATTTCTTCAAGGATGCATGTAGTTTTCTTGGGTCTTTAACAAATCACAAGGCTTACAGTGCCAGCATTTGGGAAACATATTTTTTATTGCTTCAAAAGGGTCTCGATTATAAAACAATTGTTAAAACATTTTGAGATTTTTATTTTTCAAAATAATTTCTTTGAATTTCTTTTTTGAGAATTTTAAAAATCTTTTCAAATTTTTGATTTAAAAACTTCTTTAGACTTTGATTCACACAAAATGATTAGCAGCATTTGTTTGTACAATTTTGAAGGTATTAGGATCAAATAAGTGTAGGAAATGGATATCTTTGACAATTCATTTGATTTGATTTACTAAGCTAGTGTGTTTTTCTAGTAGGGTTTTGGATTTTTCTCTCAACCTATCATAGAAAGGTTTATAGAGCTTATTCAAGATAGGAAAGTTTAGGCTACCTAAAAACCTTTGCAATTATTTTTTTATTGAGGATTTTGTTGGAATTTACTACTACATTCTATAGTTCTCTCAATGGTGTAATGATTCCATTATGGATATAGTTCCCTACAAACCGTACACTGGTTTGGAATAGTCCAAGTTTGGTTTTTGACACTAATAATCCATTTTTCTAATAATATGGATAAATGTCTTCACATGTTTCAAGTGTTGTTCTAGTTTTGAGGAGAAAATCAAGACATCGTCAATATGAAGATTTGTGCATTGTATAATCTTTAAAGCAAATCTTTTTTGTTTAGAATAGGATACCTAATCCATTTTAAGGCTTTGTTGAGAGGATTACAGTTGATGACTAACCTGGATACTCTACTCTCTTTCTTGGAATTTTTATTCACATAAAATGTTGCACAACTCTAAGAAGATCTAGACATAAAGATTATCTTTTTCTTTAACAAATCACCGATCTCTTTTCTACATAATTGTTTCCCATTGAAATATTTTTTATAAGGCAAATCCACAATGTGTTTATGAGAGTGGGTTCCTAAGATAATCATATGGTGTATACCATCAACAATTACAAAGGAAGTTTTGACATAAAATTCACCTTGGCAAATATAGACATCAGCTTTATAGTTTATCTTAAGCTTTAAGTTGTTCGTGGCTTTGAGTCTCTCTTTGGTGTTTTGCAATAGTTTTTTAGAGATTACACATTGCTTAATGCAGCTTAAATCGACTCCTATAAATAAATATATAATGTCAATGTTAAAATCTTCACCTTAAGGTTTATCCTAATCAAATATTTCTAGGATTTGATCTGGTTGAGATTCAATAGAAAATATTCAGATAGTTTTTTTGTGTTTCTTAGTTCAAGATTTTCCATGATTTCTTAATTTGACTCATACTCTTCATTGTTGATTTAATCTAATAAATTTTTTATGGTTTCACTATTTTCTTCTTTTTTTGTTTGAGGAGTTTTAACTTTTGTTTTATCACTTTAATTTCTTGATATAAACTAGAAAGAGTAGGCATTGAATTTTTTATTTTTCTTTACATTGTCTAGGATGTTGGTCAAGTTGTAGGTGTTAGATGATGCTGAAAGTAGGGTTTGACTAGAGGTTTCAAAGGATTGTTAAGTTCTTGCAAATATTTTTTTCATAATTAGGGCTCCTAAATGTGCTTTATTATGAATTTTTGCTCTTTGGTAAACTTATTAACTTATTTTTCTAAATCTAATTGGTAATTGTCGAATGTTTGGTCACTACTTGTTAAAATATTAGTTTCTAATCCTAAGGCTTCATTTTCTAAATCTTTATCAAAATAATTTTCAGAGAACTCACTATCAGATATCATAAGGGCTTGAATTTTATCTAATATTTGTTCATCTAAATCGAGGCTTTGAAGTTTTCTGTTGATCTTATAGTATCTAGTTATATGTCCTTTATTTTTGCACCTATAACATGTTATATTTCTAAATTTCGATATTGAAGGAAGGTTTTAAAGTTTGCTTCCATATTTCCTATTAGGCTTGTGCCTTTTGCAGAACTTCCTAGGTTTTTTATATAAGGATTTGTTTCTAGTTTTGCTCCATTAGGTTTCATTACAATCTTTACAAGGGTTTTTGCTACTGCTTTGGGAAATATCAAATTGTTAGCAAAAGGTTCCTAATTCTTTCTTAGTTTTGAACATTTCATATGTCAACTATTTTTGGAGTTTCATTTCTTAGCATAATTTTAAACCTTTTCTTTGGGTATAACTAATAAGCTCACTGTAGGTTAATCTATTATAAGGGGTTTGATTATTATAGGTTATTATTTTTTTCACCTTTTTACCTAATAGAGGACGTAATTATGCTAAGAATTTCTCATTCTAAAAAATCATATTAAAATTTTCTCTAAGAATCACTTTTGTTGAGAATGTGTCTTTATACCACTTAAAATTGAAAGTATTTTTGCATGTAAGAATTGACAATAATTTAGTGTTCTTTCTTTCAAAGGTGAAGGGTCTTTTACAAAATGTAAAGAGATTGCTAATATCAAATTTGAAAGTGCATCCTAAATGGGTTCATTATGCTCACCTTTTTCATTCATTCTAATAGCTTTAGGAATTTCTAATCTTTAGGATTCAGTTAGGTGATAATCCCACCAACTTTTATATTGTCTAAAAAATTAAAGGTTACTAGTTAGGTTCCATAAGAATTAGTAGCCATTATCATTTGTTGAAGAACATTCAAAATATTGTATTCAGATATTTAATCAAGATTCCAATTATATGCAGAAGAATCATTGTACCTATTCTATTACAAGACATTTGGTTTTCTATCAATATCTATGTCAAGGGTAGTAGGTTTTGACCAATAAGGTTTTGGACTATATTACTATTGAAGTTTGTTCACTAATGGGGAAAGACATTGGATGTTTTTAGGGTTAAATTTTCTCTCTTGTGTAATCATGTTCACTTCTTGGGAGTTACTAGTTTTGATCCTAGTTTAGATGATGTTCAAAGTTTAAGATTTTGAGGATTTTGGAGAATTGGAAACTATGTTTTCATTATTCCTATTTATTTGGCTTTGAATGACGTTGAAGAAATCTTTATTGTTCTTTTCCATTAATTGACTCAAATAGTTATTGGACACTTTACAAGGCTTAAATATAGGAGTTCTGTCTGACTCTGCTTTGGTTATCACAATGGGATTTTCTAGACTCTTCTTTATTCTAGACATTTCCCTCCTATACAAATAGGTATCGATGTAATTATTTTAGCATATAATGTTTTAGATGTCTTTGTCTTCATATTTTCACTTTCATTTTTTATTTTCAATAGGGATGCTAATACTATTTTTTTTTCTTATAGTGGATCCTAATTTCAAAAAAAGAATGGTTTTTTTTACTGTGGTTTCTCTCCAGTTGTAGTTTCCTATGCCTTTGTTTTGATATTGTTGTTGATGGTGTAACACCCCCTTACCGTAGGGTACGCACCGGGACGCCCGTAGGTCATTCCGATATATATCCTATGATAAGGGAGCGCTACATGCGATCACTACAGTACTCCACATGGCATCATAGCAATTTGAATAATAATGCATTAATTGTAATCCACAAGATTTTTAAAACCAAACTTTTCCTCTTTTTATTACTCAAAATCAACAGTTTTATACATCAACAAACTGTACATACATACAAACCTAATACAGATACTATGAAAGAGGAAGAAATACATCAACTATCTAGGTCATCCCAAAAT
>JAOQML010000197.1:19833925-19850428 GCA_027568935.1 Erythroxylum urbanii | reverse complement strand
GCATGAGGTGTGGTAATTTACCACACCTGGACCCGTTTCTTTGGTCCGACCCGTTCTCTGGAAACGGGATGTTACATCATTTAAGTCTAAATACACCATATGAAAGTACCTTAACATTAGTTGTTTCAAACATCATTTAAAAGACAACATTTCATGTTTAGGCCTTGCCCACGATCGTGGTGGATCTTCTCATAATTATCACAGAAGCTTGTGCAACTGGTCACGGCTATGGGATGGGTGCCACGATCGTGCATTGAAGGCCACGATAGTGCCCTGCCTTTCTTCCTTCATTTTTCCACTAATTCAACATACATAGAAACATCATTAACACTCCAATTTTTTTCTAGAATTCATATCCATTTGTGCAACTTCATTTCATACTAATCTAACTACCATATTGATTGCATTAAAACTCATAAAACTCTACTCAATTGATTCATTATCATTCACTTAATCTTATCCTACTTGTATTTCTAACTTTTTCCATATTTTATCTCTTTCATTATACATCAAACTAATCTTCTTCATTGTTCATCATTTAGACTTCATAACTTTAGCATTCTCACTTTATTTCTAACTTATAACCATCCATGAAACAAATCATGAATCATTTTTCATCAATCATACAACAACAGAACATATCATCATTATTCTTTATCATTCATAAATTCTAGTTCTTCTTGTTTCAAGAACTACACATGCCTCTTCTTTAACTTCAAACTCAATCTAATTCATTTTTAAAATAACCTATAACCCACATTTTTATACTCCCTAAAATAGAACATATTTATCAATTCATTCATTAGAATTTCTGCACTTATCATATACCATTTTCACTAAGTCAATCCATCTCAAACTATCCTTATAGCAATTCATAGATTATTACTTATCATAAACATAAAAACAAGACATTTCTTCATCAACGTTCAACACTCATTCATCACCATTTTTATGACCATTCTACCTCTATCATTATTTATTTTTCATTTAACAAAGCCATCAACATCCATAATAATACACTTACTTGTTTTAACTCCAAGCTTTGAAGATCACATAACCCTAGCCTCCAGCATACATGATCATCAACATTTAAGGGTGAAATATGTTAGGTCTTTTAGTAACAAGATGATAAAGACAACATCTTGGAGTGGCTAGTAAAAGATGATAACAAAGCTCAACGTGATGAGGGGGTTAGTGAGAAGAGAGTGTCGTGAGATGGAGAAGAAGAAATGAAGAAGATGAGAGTATTAAACAAAATGATAGACAAAATGACAATGGTCTTTCAAATAGGTTATTGTCGTGGGTGAGTATGGTGAGTGGCAAGTGTTGTGACACTTGCACTTGCCACATGTCACCTTATTATGGTTTCCACTTGGCTCTTTTAATAACTAGTCCATTTATCTCTAAATTTTCAGTCCATTTGTCACCCAATTTTCTATGACACTTTTCATTAAATTCTAATGTCACTTGTCAATAATTTCTACTACCATGCGCCATTTATTTCTACTACCACAAATCAATTTATCTTGCCACTTGGCAATTTTCCTAATCCAAAAATACCCATAATTTCATAAATCTTTTAAATTTCACCAAAAACTCTAATTTAATAATTATAATTCACCAAATTAGAATTCACGACATAATAATTCATAAATTCACATTATGATCATTTTAAAATCAATCATACCCCGAAAAATGTCAATTGAGTCAATAAATAGTATTTACAATGTGTTAAAAAATCAAATTTCATGTGTGTGTATGCTTATGCTAATGATATGCATGTAACGTAATGCATTTCATAATCTCTCATTACTATTTTTCATATATAGTGTTCTAGCACCCTATATCCCAATCCTTAGTATGGAAAATGAGATATTACAATTCTCACCTCCTTAAGAAATTTTGTCCTCGAAATTCTTACTTGATTGATCAAATAGGTGGGGGTATTGATTTCTCATGTTCTCCTCTGTTTCCCATGTAGCTTCTTCACTTTAATGATTCCTCCAAAGGACTTTGACCAATAGGATCACTCGGCTTCTCAATTGCTTCATTTGATAGCCCACTATTTTGATTGGTTCCTCAATATAATTTAAGTTACTTGAAAGTTTAATTTCTTATGCTGGTAACACATCTGTAGGATCAGACCAATATCTCCTGAGCATACTCATATGAAACATATTGTGAATATGAGACATCTCAATCGATAAGGCTAGCTTATCAGCCAATGGTCCAACTCTCTCAATAATCTCATATGGACCAATGTATCTAGGACTTAGCTTACCCTTTTACCGAATTTTAGCACTCTTTTCCAAGGCGATACTCTCAGAAACACTTTATCTCCTACTTGGTACTCCATATCTCTTTGGTGCTGATCAACATAACTCTTTTTTCTGTCTTGTACTATTTTAATTTTATTTCGGATCAGTTTCACTTTATCAATAGTATCTTGGATCAGTTCTAGGCCTTCAACAATCCTTAGCCCCTCTTCATTCTAGTATAAAGGCGAACAACACTTCCTGCCATATACGCCTCATATGGTGCCATACCGATACTACTGTTATAATGATTGTTATAAGCAAACTCAATCAGAGCTATATGTGTTTCCTCCAAATTTGTTTTCCCAATTCCTAAATATCAAGTACACATAATCTCTGCTTTAATCATAATATATCATTTATCAATTCAAACTCAGAATTCGAATCTAGTTTCAACTTCTTATTTCACTCTACAAATTCTGGGTCCTTTCTTTGGGCTTTTCTAATTTTTTCTTGTAATACTGGTCTAAGATTTAATGTAGCTAATAATACTTCATTATGTCCCAACTTTAAATCAACAATCAATGCTCTTAATTTTACTAAGTTTGGTAACCTCGATGTCTGTATCTGTGCCATACTACTATTGGATTTTCTACTTAAGGCATCAGCTACAACATTAGCTTTACCTGGGTGATACTCGACTATGCAGTTAAAATCCTTAAGTAGTTCAATCCATCGTTTCTGCCTCATATTCAATTCTTTCTGACTCAACAAATACCTCAAACTTTTATGATCAGTATATATCTAAAATGTCTTTCCATATAAATAGTGTCTCCAAATTTTCAAAGCAAATACCACTGTAGCAAGTCCTAAATCATGAATTGGATAAGTAAACTCATGAGACTTTAATTGTCTCGATGCATATGCAATCACTCTGCCATACTTTATCAGAACACATCCTAATCTTGTGTGAAGCATCACTATACACTATATAACCTCTGGATCTAGATGGAATAGCTAATACTAGTGCTGTAATTAACCAATGCTTTAATTCCTCAAAACTTATTTAACATTTATTAGTCCATCTGAATGGTACATTCTCCCTTAGAAGCTTTATCAAAGGGGCTAAGATCAATAAAAACCAAACCTTTTGTAGTATCCAGCTAATCCAAGAAAACTCCGGATCTTTAATACATTTCTCGGAGTTTCCCATTTCATCACTGCTTCTACTTTCTTTGGGTCTACCTGTATGCTCTATCCAAATACTATATGACCTAATTGATTAAGCCAAAATTCACACTTACTGAAACTTGGCATACAACTATTTTTCTCTTATTATTTGTAGGACTAACCTCAAATGCTCAGAATGTTTCTCTCTATTCTTCGAATACACCAAAATTTCATCTCTGAATACAATCACCAAAATGATCTAAATAAGGTTGGAAATACATTATTCATCAAAGCGATAAAAACTACTAGGGCATTAGTCAACCTGAAAGGCATCACCGAAACTCAAAGTGCCATATCAAGTTCTAAATGCACTTTTTGGTACATCAACCTCTGCTATTTTCAATTTATCATATCATGATCTCATATCTAGTTTAGTATACACTTGAGTCCCCTGTAACTGACCAAAAAAATCATCTATTCTTAATAACGAATAGTTATTTTTCACTACCACCCGATTTAATTGTATAATTGATCGTAAGGTTACACGCGCAAAATTTTACTATTTATAACCTTAGTAAATTCCACAAGCACATGGGTTATTTGTGTAGTACCTAAAGTATCAATCCCATGATGAAGGCTAACTAGTTCTAAATCTAAGGTTGAAAGCACTACTAAACAATAATTAACAAACAATAACTTAAAATAAAAGAATTAACTAGACCAACTAAACCAAATCAATCAACAAAATAATGATTAATGATTAACACTGAATTAAAAATAATCACGATGGCAATAAACAAATTAAATACAAAATTCAATAGTAATGGAATTTAACTAGTTAACAAACAATGATCACACACCCAAGTTCCACCTAATGAGTTTACCAAAAGAGAGAAAGGAAAAATTACCTATCTTTAACGACAACCTAACCAATTATGATTTATTGAATTAACGGTTCTAAAAATCCTAGGGTCAACTACTCTTTCTCAAGTTATAATTGAACCCTAAAGTGTAAACCCTAATCAGATTATGGGAGATTGTAATTTCTCAATTACCAACCTATCCAAAACCTAATTAGTTCTTAAGTTCTCTAATAAACCATTGGAGACCTAATGTGATCTCTTTACATAAGATTTACCAACTTGGTTTAATTCTGGATCTATTAATCTGCCTAACTCTCGTTAGCCTAAATTAATTATTTTCTTTCAATTCACCCTCTCAGTTTATTATCGAGATATTAAGCATAGAATAAATCACAATTAATTTAATGAACACATAAAATGATCAGATTTTATTAAGTCAAAATAATAATCCAAAGGTGAGTATAGAACATTAACCACAATGTAGTCTATAATCAACTATGTATATCAATTTTATAATCAAATAAAATTGAAATACATAGGAACCAAAATTATGACGGGATGATGGGAGGTTGTGACTTCAGAAAGCTTCTTAATCCAGGAAGCACGACGTGTCTGTGACGTCTTCCTCTTCTCTCTTTCTTTGTCTGTTTCTCGATCTCTTAAGGTCTCTTATAGGGTTTCGTTGGGTGGCCGCTCAAAATTCTTCCAGGGTTGTCTCCATCTTTCTTCTAAAGACTTCTTATGTTCTATTTATACTTTGTAGGTGCTAGGTCAAAGTTGGGGTCGAAATGGTCTAAAAAATCACTCAAAATTTGAGTTTCTGTATTAGCCCGACGTAAGGCACGATCGTGGCCCCCTGCCTACCATGATCGTGGCTGGCGCCTTAACCTTTATGTCATGATCGTGGCCTGACTTGGAGACTTTTTGGCTGCAGTTGGCTCATCCTTCTCTGTCACGATCGTGGCCTTGCTGTGCACGATCGAGGCCTATGGCTTTAGCCTAAAAGTCCTTAAATATTCTTCGTTCTTCACCGTAAATCACATTTTTTAACAATTATACCTGGAAATGTCAATGAATGCATGTACAATCATTTTGATGTGTGCAGAATCCACTATTCACATATATATGCATATCATGAAATGCATGAGCATGAAATGTGTTTTCCTAATTTCTTCGTAATCTCTCACATTTACAATTTTAGCCTTAAGGTAGGTAACAGGATGTTACACGGCACCTTAAAAATATAACATTTAAGCTTAAAGATTTAATCTAACCCATAAAACACTAAAACACACAAACTAACACATAAACACACACTTAACACTCAAATGCACACTAATTACGTAACAAATTCAATCCTAAAACATCATGCAAATGACACCTATCAGTAATATTCGGTTTCTGAAACATATGTAGGGTTCAACCCTAGATCATTTCACATAAGTAAGAGCATTGGGAAATTTAAGAAAGTATATTATATTGACATGCATATTGATACTTGTGCATTAGTCTATATTTTTCTAAGTAATTGGCATATGTTTCTTGCATAATTGTTGATTATTGCTGTAGTTTAGGATTCATTTTGTATGTTTTCATTTATTTTGATTTTCGTTGTTGTTCTTTTATGTTTGATGTTAATCTAGGGTAAGAATTTTTTTTTTGTAGGAATGAAGATGAAGCAACTTGGAGATTGAGCTAGAGATTAACAAGGAGAAGAGAAGAGGGAACTCTCTATTGCAAATTCTTATGATCGTGGGAATTATAATCCGAGACATTATGTGGGGCTTCATTAAACTTAGGGTTTCTGGACTATTAAAAGATAATTAATCTCTCTAGTCTTTAGATTCTTGAATTCTAATTTTCTGCACTTTAGTATTGTCTATTGCTTTTTGTCAGCCTTCAATTTTAATTTAATTTCCCAGATTCTTTACATTACATAATTTCGTTTGTTAAACAAAGTCTGATCTAATTAAGAGGTGTTTGGGCATCAATCCCTGTAGGATCGATATCTGCTTTTGAAGTCACGACCTGTACATTTGCTATTTTTGAGCATAAAACGAGTAGATTATTTTGCAATTCCACACATATCATTAACATACACACATGAATTATAATTTTTACACATTACAAAGATAGCATATGTACTCAATTGACATGTCCCAGGATATGAAAGATGTTAAATGACTTTAATGTGAATCATGAATTATTATGTCTTTAATTTTGGTTTGATTGGATTCTAATTAGTGATTTAGAATTAATTATTAATAATTTGGAGATTGATGAAATAATATGTACATTTGGACTAGGACAAATACCTAGTGGTAGGATAAATTGATACAAAAAAATTAGGGTTACTAAGCCTATAAATGTGTGACAAATGGACTAGTAATTAATTAAAAAATGGACTAATTATTGTGTGACAAGTGGACCCATAAATAGGAGACATATGGACTAATTAATTGGTGACATATGGCAATTTAATATGTGGATTAATGGTAGCAACTTAATTAGACAAATGTCTTCCATGCATTAAGACAAACGTTGTGATTAAACATTGACACCTAGCATATTGATGAGGTAAGCTTCAACAACCATGTTTCTGCTACCTTCATTCTCCTTCACCACTGAAACTTGCATGAAGCTTTCTCTCTGTATTTTGCTTAAACCCTAGCTCAAATTTCTGCATAAAAGTTAGACCTTAATTCTTCACAAAATAGCCGAGAAAATAGCTTAATGTTACCTCCATCTTGCTGCTAAAACTCAACTTGTTTTCATTTTAAGGTTGTGTTGATTTTGCTTACTTGGAAGGTTAGATTAATTTGAAGTTTTGAGCTATGTTAGAAGTCCAATAAGTAAGTAGCAATCTAATCTTCATGGCATGTTTAATAGTATAAGAATGATGCTTGAATTGGAATGAAATGAATGAGATGTTGATGATGATATATGCTAGAAATATGTTGAAAGAATTTGGAAGTTTTTATGCTTATTCTTGAAAACAATGAAATTATAGGTTGATTAATGAATTAATTGGACTAGATTTTGATGTATAAAGAAGGTGGCTTTATGCTACAGAAAGATGTCAATATAGTGTTCTTGAATGAAAAATAATTAGGACTACACGCATGATAATGTATGATAATTTCTGGTTTGATTTTTGATGCATGAAAGACCATGATTTGCGAGCTATCAACTGAATGATTTTAAGCTAGATTTGGAGTATAATTTATACCTAAATGAGGTTATAAAATGAGTATAAATTATGGAAAATTGTAAGTATAAATGATGTGTTTAAGTTTGATAAATTCGTGCAGAATTAAGAGAAAACATGCAGGGGCACGATCTTGGCCTAGTAAAATTTGGTTCTATCATGATCCTGGTAGAGTTCCCATGATCATGGCCTATTACATAAGGTTCTATCACTATCGTGTTAATGTCCAACATGATTATGGTCAAGGCTTGAATATGAAATGTGGTCTTTTAAGTGATGCTTGAAACAATTAATGATAAGGTAATTTCCTATAATTCATTTAAGCTCGAATGAGGCTTGAAATGAACCTAATTGGATGTTAAATAAGTTGATTGAATGATTTATTGATGAACTTAGAATAATCAAGTTATTTTGAGATGTAAACTTAAGTGCAAACATGACATATCTAAGTGACAATGTTTGAATAATTATGAATTGCTATTAAGGAAACATACTCGGGAAAGTCATTGAGCATGCTTTAAACATGACACATACATATGTGCATGATTGAATATGTATTTGAATGATCGACTTTGTAATATGAATTATGTGTAAATTTTATGATTTTACACACTTGAGACGAACACCATCATCTTGACATTGTCGATCTGTACAGTCAATAGCGTAATTTGAAGCGTATTGTGAATAACTTAGATGTTCTTAATAGGATCGATATATTTCTATTTAATTCCCAATTATTGAATTGTTAATGATCTGATTATGATAATTCTAGACTTTTATAATCCGAGGAGTTTGATATATGGGAATACACAGGAAATGTTTTAATTGCATATGAATATGAAAGATATCTAAATGCTTAATATAAATGTTGAATGCCGGAATAAGTCTGATGAATATGAGACTCTAATTGTGCGTCATGAATAAATGTTGTTAATGGCATATTTTGTGATTTGATGCATAACATTGATATGCATGATCAGATAAAGGTGTTATGTCCGAAATTGCCAGTCTGAAAGAGCTTAAAGGTTAGAAAGCTACTAATAGAGCCTAGCTCCATGATTAATGAGCCCAGTATCCACAATGGGTATGAGATAGTATCTGAAAAGAGCCCGATATCTGCAAGGGATATGGGATAGTGAAAGGCACTCCATCACAACAAATAAAAATGAATGTGGAGTCTCATATGCATCTGCATTTGTATATATATTGATTATGAATCATTTATGAAATTGTAATGAAAAAGTGACATGCCATATATATGTTGATAATGTGACTGGTTAGGACATGCATGATCAAATTATGCCTAAAAGGAATATATGGAATGTGTGACATTCATTGTGTCTTATTGAGATAAATAATGTTGTGCATTTGATTATATGTGAGATACATGTGTATTTGACATGAGTGAGCTCATCAATGATGGTTCACTCACTAAGTTCGTAAAACTCTTCGAAATTACAACATGGCTTTTCAAGTACGAGAGAGGAAACCTAGTTCTTATGATACTATAGAATAACATTTTGGATTAAGAAATGGCCCAAAGTCTATTAGCTGACATTTGAGGAGCAGTAGACTATTTTTATGTAGTTTCTATTGTCATGTAGAACCTTTGTATAAAGAGTAGTTAACTCTCAAATGTTTTGGTAATGTAAATATTTGTTTTAATGACTACTATGTAAATTATCTTAGAGAATGAAATGGAAAAGTTGCTTTTAAATGATGAGTTAAGTTTTTAATTATTCTATTATTCTTTATGATGGCAATAAGTGGTAGCGTTAACATGCCATTGTCATAGATATGTTCTAAAATGTCCTCTAAATGTTTGGGCATATACTCTATGGTAGTGGGGTGTTATAATTTTTGGTATTAGAGTATGGTTTGGCATCTATAGGGACAGATATAAGCATATAGACATAATATATAGTGAGAGACTCAAATATTGATCACAATTATTTTGTTATAGGTTATCCACTATAGTAAATCAAGTTAGAGAGTCAACTGATATAGAGTTTGTAGGAGCTAATAGAGAGTCTCCAGTACCTAAGTTTGCACAAATGCCTCCAAGAATTTCTGAGAAGAGAGAGAGGAGGTATGATAAGCTTAGAAAGCAGGGGCTGTGGACTTCTACAGAAGTACGGACCCTGCTGAGGTTGAAGGATGGATAGAAAGGACTGAAAGAGTATGCTGGATTGTGAGTCAGATGAAAGATTTGATTATGTGGTCTCACTGCTGCAAGGTCTAGCATATCAATGGTGGAAGACTATTCCAAGTAATGCCACCAGGACTTGTAGTTTATCATGGGATGATTTTCTGAAGGTGTTTAAAGAGAATTACATGTTGAAGATTTACTTACATAGAAAGATGAAAGAATATTTGGAGCTGAAACAAGACAGGCTCATCGTAGCAGAGTACGAGATAAGATTTAATGAATTAATAGGGTATGCTACTACCTTGATTCCTACTGAAGAATACAAGTGTAGGCGGTTTGAGGATGGGTTGAACATGGAAATCAGAATGAGGCTAGCCATTTTTAATTTAGGTAGTTTTATAAAACTACGACCAGCTTCGATCAGAATTGAACAGTTGTTAAAAGATGTTCAGGGAGATTATAGACAGAAGTCTGGAGTGAAGAGACAGGGTGAATCCTAGGCCAATTCTAGCAGGAGTTTCAGTAAATGCCAGAACAGATCATTTTGATCCTAGACTAGATCTAATCAATTAGGGTTTCAACCGAGAGCTGGATTTGTTCAGACTAGTAGAGGTAGAGGATAAGTGTCAAGACGGAAGTCCCAATAGATACCTAATTGTCTATGGAAAAAAGCATGGTGAAGAGTGTTGGAGGTTATCGAGAGCTTGTTTCCATTGTGGCTCTTATGAGCATCAGATTAGAGATTGTCCCGAGACTTTGGAACCACAGTTTGGAATGAGAGAAGGAACAATGACCTAGATAATAGTCCAACAGAGTAGAGCTACTAGGTTAGTACAGAGAGGTATAGGTAGAGGCAGGACACAATCAGCAGGGCCTAGTGTCAGGACTGAGGTACGAAGTAACTAACTGCAATCTCAAGCCACAGTCTATGCCATTACCAGACAGGAGGCACAGAGCTCCCCAGATGTAGTAGCAGGTGTGTTGAATGTCTTTAATTTTAAAGTATATACATTAGTAGATCCAGGATCTACGCATTCATTCATCACATTGCATCTAGCATCTAGAGTGCATTATGAGAGAGAAATGTTGAATTGTGGTTTAGAAGTGAGTACTCCGATAGGTAGTACTACAGTGATTGGTGAGGTGTGTAAAGGATTTATCATTTGGATTCATCAAGCAGAGTTGAAAGCCGATCTGATAATTTTACCATTTAGAGAGATAGACCTCATCTTAGGTATCGATTGGCTCACTGCACATAGGGCTATGATGAACTATTATACTAAGGAAGTTATTCTTAAATCCCCTAATTGATAGTTGTGCATTAGTCTATGTTTTTCTAAGTAATTTGCATATGTTTTCTTTTATAATTGTTGATTATTGTTGTAGTTTAGGATTCATTTTGTATGTTTTCATTTAGTTTGATTTCCATTGTTGGTTTTTTATGTTTGATGTTAATTTAGTGTAAGAATTGACTATTTTTATGTAGGAAGATGGAGCAACTTGGAGATTGAACTAGAGATCAAAGAGGAAAAGAAAAGAGGAGTCTATCTATTGCAAATTCCCATGATCGTGGGAATCATGCCAATTCTCACGATCATAGGAATTATAATCCGAATCATAACGCAGGGCTTCACTAAACTTAGGGTTTTGGAACTATTAAAGGATAATTAAGCCTCCATCTTAAAGGAGGGATGAAACCCTTCTGTAGAAACACCATCCTTGAGTGAAGAACATATGTTTGGAGCCTTGAGGAAGGATTGAAGTCAAGGATCATCATCGAGATTAGGGAAACTAACACATCAACACCAAAATTTTCGGATTTGGACAAAGAAGAGAAGGAGTCCTTTTATTCAATTTTCCATCAATTTGACTTCTTTTATTCTTTGTAAAATGGTTTATTTGAATGTTGATGATGTTATAGAGACCATGTTAGGCTGATTCAGTTTTAAGGATTGCTTTTGAACTATTTTGTTAGAACTTCTATTTCTTTAAATTGAATGAAGTTGTCTTTCTTGATTATTGACTTTATTTGTTATCTTACAATAAATTGAGAGAGTGAGTAAGCTTAATTGTGTAGGATTGTACAACAAGAGTTGGCAACCCATAAACATGCAATCATCTCGTTAATTGATACGTTAGAAGAGAGATCTTGACGAAGTCAATTGATCACCTATAGGATAGTTTAATAACTAGTTGAATCGGTAGAGTTATTAGGTAGGTTGAGAGATCGTCCAATTAATTCCCTTTAATTCGATTAGGGACAATTAGTTACACCTTGAGAGAGGGTAATTAACATGTTTGGTAATTTTAGTTGAGACATAATTTGATTAATAAAATAAGGAAAAAAGTAATCTTTGTTCTTTAGATTTTTTAATTCCAATTTTTCTGCATTTTAGTATTGGCTATTGCTTTGTGTTAGTCTTTTAATTTTAATTTAATTTTTCAGATTATTTGCATTAAAAAATTTTGTTTATTAAATAAAGTCTTATCTAAATTAAATGATGTTTGGGCATCAATCCCTGTGGGATCAATAGCTTCTCTTTTTAACTACAAGTCACGACCCATTCACTTGCGATTTTTGAGCATAAAATAAGTAGATTGTGTTACAAAATTACACTCAACACTAACCAACCAATAGTAGTGGTTCGAGGAGTTAGTTAAGTAGTGCTAGCCAGATTAATTTCATTCGTGAGTACTTTGAGACTGATCTGAGGTGGATGCGAGGCTTATCTGGCCCATGTAGTTGATACCCAGAATGAACAAACCATTTAAGATATTCCCATTATTAGGGATTTTTTGGATGTGTTTCTGGCTGAATTACCAAGTTTACCCCCAGAAAGGGAAGTGGAGTTCACCATTGACCTTGTTCCAGGGACTACTCCTATATCAATTCCTTTGTACAGGATGGCACCTGTGGAACTTAAGGAACTTAAGACACAATTATAAGAGTTATTGAATAAGGGTTTTATTTGACCTAGTGTGTCACCTTGCGGAGCTCTGGTATTGTTTATAAAGAAGAAAGATGGAACTCTAAGGTTATATATTGATTATAGATAGTTGAATCAGGTGACAGTGAAGAATAAGTATACTCTACCGAGGATAAATGATTTGCTTAATCAGTTACAGGGAGCTCAACTGTTCACTAAGTTAGACTTGAGATAAGGGAACTATCAGTTAAAGAGAGTTGAAGCTGATGTACCGAATAGTGTATTTAGAATGAGATATAGGCACTTTGAGTTTTTGGTGATGCCGTTTAGGTTAACGAACGCTCTAATTGCTTTTACAGCTTTGATGAGTAAGGTTCTCCAACCCTGCTTATCGAGGGGTTTTCACTGATCTCAGCCCCTTTAACAAAACTTCTGAGGAAGAATTTACCATTCAGATGGACTAATGAATGTCAAAGAATTTTTGAGGATCTGGATGTTATGTAGTATACAGTGATGCTTCACACCAGGGGTTAGGATGTATTTTGATGTAGTGTGGTGGAGTGATTACATATCCATCAAGACAGTTAAGGTCTCATGAGTTTAACTATTCGGTTCATGACTTAGAACTTGCTGTAGTGATGTTTGCTTTGATGATTAACATTATTTGTATGGTGAAACTTTTCAAATATTCACTGATCATAAAAGTTTAAGGTATCTGTTAAGTCAGAGAGAGTTGAATATGAGACAGAGGAGGCAGATAGAATTGTTGAAAGATTATGATTACAAAATTGAGTATCAACCTAGTAAAGCTAATGTTGTAGCTAATGTATTAAGTAGAAAATCGGACAGTAGTGTAGCACAAGTACAGCTATCGAGGTTACCTAACCCAGTCCAACTGAGAGCATTGAATGTTGAGTTGAAATTAGGGAAAAATGAGGCATTAGTAACTACATTGAAGCCAAGAACTAGCTATATTACATGACAGAATTAGAAAGTTCAAAGCAAAGATCCAGAATTGGTGAAGTTAAATGAGAAGTTGAAGGTGAATTCGAGTTCTGAATTTGAATTGAAAAATGATAAATTGTGGTTGAAACAGAGATCGTGTGTACCCGATGTTGATGATTTGAGAAAAGAGATCCTAGAAGAAGCACACATAGTAGCCTATGTTATGCATCCTGGTACTACCAAGATGTACAATATGCTAAAACAACATTTCTGGTGACCAGGGATGAAGAAGCAAGTGGCTAATTATATTGTTAAGTGTTTAACTTACCAATAGATTAAAGCAAAGCAACAGGCTCTGATTGGGAAATTGCAGTCATTGCCCATTTCGTAGTGAAAATAGGAGAGGATCATTATAGACTTTATTACGGGTTTTCCAAGAACTCTGAGGCAATATGATGCTATATGGGTTATTGTGGACCGATTGACAAAGTCAGCCCAATTCTTATCAATGAGAGAGACTAATACACTAGATTAGTTAGCTCGGAGATATGTGAATGAGGTAGTAAGATTACATGGAGTTCTTGTGTCCATTGTATTGGACAGGATCCTAGATTTACCTAGATATTTTGGGTAGTCTACAGACAACTTTAGGTATGAAGTTGAACTTCAGTACTACATTTCATCCTCAAACAGATGGACAGAGTGAGAGAACTATTAAGACTATTGAGGATATGCCCAGAGCTTGTGTTTTAAAGTTTCAAGGAGCATGATATCAGTATGTAGCTCTGATTGAATTTAGTTATAACAATCAGTATCACAGTAGTATCGGAATGGCACTGTATGAGGCGTTATATGGCAGGAAGTGTTGTTCGCCTCTGTTTTGGGATGAAGAGGAGTTAAGGATTGTTGAAGGCCATAATTAAACCAAAATATTGTTTATAAAATGAAATTGATTCTTAACAGAATTAAAGTGGCACAAGATCAACAAAAGAGTTATGTGGAGAAGCACCGAAGAGATATGGAATATCAAGTTGGAGATAAGGTGTTTTTGAGTGCTACCTTGGTGAGCAGTGCTGAGGTTCAGTAAAAAGGGTAAGCTGAGCCCTAGATACATTGGTCTATATGAGATTATCGAGAGAGTTGGACCATTGGCTTATAAGTTAGCCTTACCTGCTGAAATGGCTCAGATGCACAATGTATTTCATGTGAGTATGCTCAGGAGATATCGGTTTGATCCGACTTATGTGTTACTAGCTTAGGAAGTTAAAATTGCAAGTAATCTGAGTTATGTTAAGGAACAATAAAGATAATTGGCTATCAGAATAAATAGTTGAGAAACTGAGTGATTCCATTGGTTAAAGTCCTATGAAAGAATCATTCGATAGAAGAGGCTACATGGGAAACGGAAGAGAACATGAGGAGACAATGCCCTTACTATTTGATCAATCAGGTAAGAATTTCGAGGACCAAATTTATTAAGAGGGGAGAATTGTAATATCCAGTTTCTGAAACATATGTAGGGTTCAACCCTAGATCATTTCACATAAGTAAGAGCATTGGGAAATTTAAGAAAGTGTATTATATTGACATGCATATCATTAGCATACAAACATGAATTATAATTCATACATAGTACAAAGATAACATATGCACTCAATTGACATGTCCTAGGGTATGAAAGATGTTAAATGACTATGATGTAAATCATGAATTGTTATATCTTAAATTTTGGTTTGATTGGATTCCAATTATTGATTTAGAATTAATTGTTATTAATTTGGAGATTGATTTAATAATATATAAATGAGGTTGTATAAATGAGCATGAATTCTGGAAAATTGGAAGTGTAAATGATGTGTTTAAGTTTGATAAATTCGGGCAGAATTGCGAGAAAACATGTAGGGCATGATCGTGGCCTAGTAAAATTTGGTTCTATCATGAATGTGGTAGACATCGTAGCCTGCTGCATAAGGTTCTGTCACGATTGTGGTAATGTCCCACCACGATTGTGGTCAAGGCTTAAACATGAAATGTTATCTTTTAAGTGATGTTTGAAACAATTAATGATAAGGTACTTTCCTATAATGCATTTAAGCTCGAATGAGGCTTGAAATGAACCTAATTGGATATTAAATAAGTTGATTGAACAATTGATTAATGAACTTAGAATAATCAAGTTAATTTGAGATGTAAACCTAAGTGCAAACAAGACATATCCAAGTGACAATGTTTGAATAATTATGAATTATGATTAAGGAAAAATACTCGGGAAATACTCGGGAAAGTCATTGAGCATGTATTGAACTTGGCATATACATATGTGCATAGTTGAATATTTATTTGAATGATCGACTTTGTAATATAAATTATATATGAATTTTATGATTTTAGATGCTTGAGAAGAACACCATCACCTTGACATTGTCGATCTATCTAGGCAATAGCGTAATCTGGAGCATGTTGTGAGTAACCTAGATGTTCTCACTATGATTGATATATTTCTGTTTAATTCCCACTTATTGAATTGTTAATCATCTGATTGTGATAATTTAAGACTTTTATAGTCCAAGGGGTTTGATATATGGGAATATATAGGAGGTGTTTTGATTGTATATGAATATGCAAGATATCTGAATACTCAACATAAGTGTTGAATGCCAGACTTAGGTCCAATGAACATGAGACTCTAATTGTGCATCATGAATAAATGTTGTTGCTGGCATATTTTTTAATTTGATGCATCACATTGATATGCATGATTAGATAAAGGCGTTGGGATCGAAGTGGCCAATCTGAAAGAGCTTAAAGCTCATAAATCTTCACGTAGAGCCTAGCTCTATGATTAATGAGCCCGATATGCACAATAGGTACGAGACAGTATTTAAAAAGAGCTCGATATCCACAAGGGATAAGGGACAATGAAAGGCGCTCAGTCACAACAATTAAAAACGAATGTGGAGTCTCATATGCATCTGCATTTGTGTAT
>JAOQML010000197.1:19764290-19774938 GCA_027568935.1 Erythroxylum urbanii | reverse complement strand
TAACTAACTGATTCCACAGATGGGGTAATGTTGTCTCATGTTTTTCTCAATCTCCCAATTGACTTCTTCTCTCAAATTATTTTCTCTAATCATTCAATTCCTTAGATTCCTCAACGGCTTATCATGATGTTTAACCATTCTTATTGGTTTCTCCATATAATTTAAATTATTTGCAATCTTAACTTCCTGAGCTAGTAACACATACATCAAATCTAACTTGTACATCCTAAACATACTAGCATAGAACACAACCTGAAGGTTTTAAATCCAAAGAATTTACTAATCAAGTATACAAGTTGCAAAAGTCCATTTATGGACTGAAACAAGCATCGCGAAGTTGGAAAATCTGTTTTGATGAAACAATAAAAGAGTTTCATTGTATCAAAAATGTGGGTGAACCTTGTGTTTACAAGAAGGTAAGTGGGAGTGCAATCATTTTCTTAGTGCTTTATATGGATGACATATTGCTTATTGGAAATAACATTTCAATACTCCAGTCTGTTAAGATATGGTTATCCAAGAATTTTTCCATGAAGGATATGGGAGAAGCAGCTTATATACTAGGTATAAATATTTATAGAGATAGATCAAAAAGGTTGCTTAGTTTGTTCCAATCCATGTACATAGACAAAGTGTTAAAGAGGTTTAGCATGGAGAATTCCAAGAGGGGATTCTTACCCACATCGTATGGGATTTATCTATCTAAGAGCATATGTCCTAAGACACAAGAAGAAAGAAATAAAATGGATGGTGCTTCGTATGCTTTGACTATTGGATCGATCATATATGCCATGCTATGTACGAGGCCAGATGTTGCTTATGCTTTTAGCATAACAAGCAGATATCAAGCTAATCTCGGTGAAGGTCACTAGACGATTGTGAAAAACATCTTGAAGTACTTTAAAAGGACTAAAGATATTTTTCTGGTCTATGGAGGAAATGAGCTGAGAGTTTAGGGTTATTTGAATGCTAGTTTCCAATCTGATCAAGACAATAGTAGATCACAATCAGGGTACATTTTTACTCTTTGTGGTGGTACGGTTAGTTGGAAGAGTTCCAAATAACCAACCATCGCAGATTCAACTACTGAAGCTGAGTATATTGTAGTTTTCGAGACAGCGAAGGAAGCAGTTTGGATCAAGAAGTTCATCAATGAACTTGGAGTGGTTCCTAGCATTGTTAATATGATAGTATTATACCGCGACAACAATGGAGCTATTGCACAAGCAAAGGAACTGAGGTCTCATCAGCAATCTAAGCATGTACTTAGAAAGTTTCACTTGATCCGGGAGAAAGTGGAACAGAAGGACATCCTAATAGAGCGAATTTCCACTGAAGAGAATCTTGCAGACCCTTTCACTAAACCTTTATCTCAAAAGAGACATGATAGACATATGGATGGTTATGGTATTAGATATATTGTCGATTGGCTTTAGTACAAATGGGAGATTGTTGGTTTATGCTCGTATAGCCAATTTATGTTGGTTTTAAATTTATTTGTATGACAATATTTTATTCAATAAAAGGAATTCTTTATCTTTGTGTATTTGTTAATTATTTAATTATTAAATCATAAAGATAAAATCCATGGAATAATTATTATGTAATTAGAAATTATAATGTGATTATAATTATGAGATTCGAATTGCATTTTTTGTATTATTCCTAAAATATTCCTAGTCGTAGTTTCATCAAGATGGGGTATTAATGAAATGTTTAGACTAGCACATGTTTATGTCTTTCTTACGAAGAAAGTAATTAATTTCATAGATTAATGTGTGGAGACACTTAAACAAATATGGGGGTGCTTATTAGAGAATAAGTTCACTGAATTGACCTGATTAGGAGAATCGTGAATGGAACATTACTTGTGTGTATGTTGATTATCTCATTATGATGGTTGTATAATTGATCCTTAGACTTGAGATTACCAAAGTTATCACATATATGAATTACTATGTTTTGATGCTACTTATGTTCTACTTTTAGAGTAGTTCAATCTGGTAGTTATCAGATATAGTATGAACTATATAGAGATAGTTGAGTAAATCAATAAAGAATTTGTTGTCCTAAAGTAATTAAGAAGAATGTTGTGCTGTTCTTGATTAGAATAATTTTGGGAATCTCTGGCCAGAGTAAATTGAAATTTGGAAATGTTGTTTCCAAATATCAATTATAAATCATTTACTAATTATCAAGAACGAACATGATTGGATTATTTAGAGTGGACACAAATTCTATAATCTAATTCCAATTGGAACATTAGATGACTAAAGGATTAATTTATACATCATAGACATGCATAGACAGGTTAAGTCAAACCACTTTGACATTCCTAATATTTGGGTGGTCATGACATGTTGCTAGACGTCAATCATGATATGTGATTATAAATTGTTTAATTAGGGAATTAAAGATAAATTAAAAGGAGTTTTAATTTATCTAATTCTAATTATGAATTAGAATTAGAATTTATAATCATGACCAGCATATTAAGAACCTAACGGGTCACACATAAAAGGTCTGTAAGGAGAAAGTGAAATTTAAATTAAGTTGGACTTAATTGAGAAGTTCTAGAAATTTTAAGGATCAATATGTGATATTTGATCCTATAAGGACTAATTCATAATTATGACAAAATTTTGACTTTAGTTGTAATTTTGATAAAATTCGAGGACATGAAAAATATGATTTTTCATATAAAAGGAAAAATTAGAAAATTTGGAGCTAACACTTCTTATATTTTTCCTCTCAAATTAGATTTGTTTTCTCCGAAAAGATCTGTGGATGCCATTATAGGTCGGACAATTGAATAACTTGTGGATTGACGGATTCAAGGCGAAAGGAAAAATTACAGCGGGAAATCAAAACAGGTTAGTATAACTTTGTTAATTTCTTGTTTTATGTTTCCAATTAAATTTTGTTAAAGTTGATTTTGTGGAAAAACTTTAAATTCATTCCACTGTGCTTAGATTCGATCTTGCGTTTATTTTCCAACACTAACAAATCTAGGGAGTTTCACTATCCTTTATGAAATGGTAGTTTAAAAACAGATAAGGCTTTAGCTGACTTAGAGGTAGGTACTAATATGATGCCTTTGTAATTGTTTAAAAAACTGAGATTAGGTAACTTAAACCTTCTAGGATAAGTTTACAACTAGCAGACATATCAGTAAAATATCATAGGAGAGTTATAGAAGATATTCCAATGAAGATTGATAAGTTTACATTTCCAATTGATTTTGTGATTCTTGACATAGAGGAAGACATAGATGTGCCTCTAGTCATGGATCGACCATTTTTGGCAACTACTAAGTCAATAAAAGATGTTGACAAAGGAAAGTTAAAATTAAGGGTAGGGGATGAAGATGTTATTTTAAAAGTATTTAATGTTATGAATCTTGCTCTTGAACTTAATGGTGTTACTGAATCTAGTGAGCCTTGTAATCTGTCTAATGTTTTACAAGACTCCACCTTTAACGGTATACTAGAACCTTTGCAAGTTTAAGGTAGTTAATTGAAGAACAAATGTTGCAATAAGAAGAAAAAGGTAGCTTACTTGGAGGTTATAGAGCCAACAGTAAAACTACAAAAGCTTAATCTATACAAGCTGTATACTGAGCTAAAGATGTTAAATAAGTACTATATGGAAGGCAACCCATGAATTAGTTTAGGTTTTATTTTTAATTTCTATTTCATTTTTTCTATTTTACTGTTAAAATATGATTTTATTAAGTTTTGATATGTTTTAGGTTAGAACATTGAGCATTGTAATGAGATTGTTATATTTATAGTGTTAGGGCATATGTGTTAGGGGTTCATAACTTTGAGTGAAACATTTCTTAAGTTTGTTCATCTATTTTTCACGTTGTACACATTTATAGAGAGTTACATGCTTTTTAGACATGCTTGTGTAGACTTACATAGGGATGACAATCTTAGCTTGGCCCGACTTTGACCCAGGATGGTCGGGCCACGGACTAAGATTGCTTGCCTAATTGGGCTATGGACATGCTGAAGGGAAAGTGCAAAATGACGTCATTTTGTCAAAATTTTTTAAAAACCTTTGGGCCATGGACAACCCAACCTGTGGGTTAGGCCGGTTTGGGCCAGGCACCATCCCTAGACTTACAGGATTAAACACACACTTGTGTAACGTGCTATGTAAATCTGTAAAAGGTTGCAAATTAGTGACTTAGATAATTAGCTACAAGGTTGTGTCACATATCATGTAAGTCTGTGACGACTTTTAAATTTGCCATAATCCCTCATCTTTCTCACTTTTTCTTTTCTTTATCTCTCCGTTTTTCTTACATATTAGTGACACCCCAGTAAGTATTCTCATTGTTTTTAATTGTTTATGAATGAATAATTAGGTGTTGTGGATTTTAGGGATTTTTTGGCCCAAAAATGTTAGATTTATGATTTTGGAGCTTTAGTGGAAATTTTCACTATTTTACTGATAATTGTGATTCAATAGTTGAATTTCATTCTTACCCATTTGAATAATTGGTTCAATTTGAAGAATTGCATTACATTTGGGTGAATATTCAATTAAGATTGTGAATTTGTGCGATTTTGCTCACTAATTGTTAAATTGTGATGTTTTTGCACGAAATTAGGATTAATTAGTTATTTTTATGGTTAATTAAAGTTGTGTCTTGTTTAATTTCATTTCAATTTTCCTTTTTAGATAAATTCTCTGTTTAATTTTGCTAATTTTTTTAATTGTTAAAATAGGGTTTTTAATTTCAATTAGGGGTAAATGTGCAATTAAACAATTAGGTTAGTTTTTTGTTAATTAAAATAATTTTAATTTTAATTTTGTGATTAATTAGGTTGTTAGTTAATTTTCTAATTATTTTATTTATTTATTGGTGTTAATTTATTTTTAATTTTTTTGTGCTTTAATTTTTTTGTTAGTTTGTTTTTATGTTTAATAATTTAGTGAGCATAAGAAATAAGAGTATGGAAAGGGTATTCTTGTAAATTTATAAGTAAATTTTTTATATTTAAAGTTTTAGGCTGATCAGATGCATAAAAGAAGCACTTAGGAAGTGACAATAAGGGGAATGGTCATTTAGAGACCTAAGAGTAGCTCGCCTAGTCTACCACCCAAGCAACCTCCGATGTTATTATTTAAAGTAGCTATACAAGAGGAGTAGTATTAGAGGCTCCAGGACAAGACATTCGCCACAGGCTACAAAATTGATTAGGAGATGTTGGGGTAGGTTTGTTTAGTCTAGCAAGTTCGGGACCTTATCAATGATCAAGCTTGTTCCCAATTCCTAGAGATTATGGGGCCCTTATACTAGGAGTTAATGCTCGAGATGTTCTCCACATTCTTTTCAGAGAAGGGAAGACATGACTGGGACTGGTTGAACACCATTCAGTTTTAGTTGCTAGGGGAGATGGTTTGAATGAATTATTCAAAATTCTCTATCACTATAGGGTATCTAAAGTTCGTAGGTACGTAAGCTTACCTAAACTTACAATTAGACTTCCTGATAGTTTTGGAGTACCATCAACGATGACAATGGCTATGACTTGAGAAGATCCAAGGAATTATTGCTACGACACCTAACGCTCAAATATATTCATGGAGTTCTGAGTCACACATTGAGTGCATGGGGTGATAGCCATGATATTACGGGTAACTTGGATGTGTTTTATCTTTGCAGCATAACTAAGAGGACACTAATCTACTTGGTGCATGCATTAGCCCAGTTTATCCAAGGTTAGAGCTAGGAAAGGAAGATCAACATGATCTGCGTGAGACATTATATGACTAGACTTGCTCAACGAATGAGAGTCTTAAACAGATTACCACTAATATGACTAGTAGGCACCATGGAAACACTAAATCTAAACATCATGAAGCATATGCACATGATGAATAGATGGTAGGGACCTATGGGTGATATATACAGACTAATAGACATTAAGTTTTGTTGCACATTTTTCACAAAAAAATGACAATCAATTTCAATATGCTTAATTCATTTATGAAACATAGCATTATAAGCTATATGAAGAGAAACTTGCTTATGATATTATAACTTGGTTAGCGTTGAGATTTTAAAATCAATTTCAATTAAGAGCTAACATATGGTATACTTTCAGTTAATCTTGGATCCTGCCTAATCAACATCTAGGAAGCACTTTATATAAGTGTGACAATGATTCTTATACAATATACCTCATTTAAGAGAGCCCTTAAGTAACACAAGGACTGCTCTAAATTGTCCCAGTGATGAATTATTGGGGCGGATTTAAATTAACTTATGATAATAGTAAAATAAGCAATATTAGGTCAAGTTACCATAAGATAATTCAATTTACCATCCAATCTCTTATACTTCTTAAGATCTTCAAACATATCTCCATCTTTTGTAAGTTGTGGATTAGGTGTCATAAAAGCACTACATGGTTTAGCCCCTAATTTCCTAGCTTCAAACAACAAATCAAGTACAAAATATCTTTCTTAAATATAAGAAAATACCTTTCTTACTCCACGTCACCTTAACATTTAAGAAGTACTTTATTACCCCTAAATCCTTTGTTTGAAACTCGCTATAAAGAAAAATTTTAATAGATGAAATTTCTCTGATGTCACTTCTAGTAGTAACATAATAAGAATAATAATACTAGATGTAGAGATTTTATAGAAAATCGAATGGTAAAGTTTTCTCTTACTCATTCCATACTATTCAACTACTTAACTAGTTTTCCAAAGCAAGCACAAGAACTTTGTTTCAAACCATATAAAGATTTTCACTGTCCTATATTCCCCTAAGCAACAAGCCCATATGGTTTTTTCATATAAACTTCCTCCTACAAGTCTCTATGTAAGAAGGTATTGTTATATCCAATTGATGCAAGGGCCAACCGTGAGTAGCTATCACAAAAGTTAACAAACAAATAGATGTCAACTTATCCACAGGAGAGAAAGTATTAGTGTAATCTATATCATAAGTTTGATTGTAGCCTTTAACAGCAAGGAGGGCTTCAAATTAAGCCACTGAGCCATTAGGATTTACTTTAACTATAAATATCCACTTACATCTAAGAGTCATTTTTCCAATAGATAAATTCACTAAATTCCAAATACACTTAGCATAAGGAATTTATCTCCTCAACCATTATTGCTCACTAATAAGGATGAGACAAAACCTTATGAACAGTTCTAAGAAGAGTTATAGTATTAAGAGAGGCAAAAAAAGATCATGAAGAATATGAAAAATGGTAATAGGAATTAAAAGATGAAATTAGGTAGGCATATTGATGTTTACCTTTTTAAAGAGTAACTGGAAGGTTAATAATAGTGTATATAGGATCTTATATTGAAGAAGGAGCTAGTGTTGGACATATATTAGGAACATATGTCCTTTTAGAATAGATATGAAAAATAGGTCGAGGTGGTGTCAGAATAACAGGTATAGAACAACCGAAGACACATTTTATGTACTGGAGATTTAATTTGGTATCTTAAGGACCAACATCTTAGAAAAAACACGTACTCTTAAATATATGAGGTTCAATAGGACATAAGGGTTTGGTAGGAAAAAAGATGTGATAAAGAATTTCACCATAAAGAATGGACAAATTATGCATATAGATGATAAAAAATATTCTATTAAAGTTTTATCAGCTTAAAAACACTAAAGAACATGTGTTTAGAATATAAGTGTCTTAGGTTTTTCATAAAAGTGTTTGTTTTTTATTTAGCTACACCATTTTGTGATGGTGTGTCCACATAAGAAATCTAGTGAAGGATGCCAAATTTAAGCAAGTAAGACTGAAAGGAATCTAAAAAATATTCTTTGATATTATCAATTCACAAAAAATGTAAAGGCATATTAAATTGTGTTTTGATTTCAATACAAAAAGTAGCAAAATGGGAAAACAATTCATAATGAATTTTCTTAATAAAGCCAAGTTATTCGAGCAAATTCATCAACAAAATTGACAAAATATTAGAACTCAGTTTTAGATTCAATAAGAATGGACTGAAAAGATACGAATAAACTACTCAAAAGAAAACTGGCTCTTTTATTAACCTGATAAATGGAAGACAATAGATGATGTTTGGCAATTTAACATGACTCACAATCTAAATATGACACACTTTGAAACTCTAAACACAATTTTTTTAACATAAATATAAAAGGATGACATAATTGACTGTGTGCTTCAAAAGAGGTTAATATCACTAAACAAGCTATAGGTCATGGCACTTACTTATGAATATCCAAAATATAGAGGCCTCTTGATATATTCTCACTACTAATAATCTTCTTCGTCACAATATCCTAAAGAAAACAAGAATCTAAAAAGAATAAGACACAATAATTTAAAGTTAGAGTAGTTTTGCTAACAAATATTAAATTAAATGAAAACTTGATAGGCCTAAAATATATGATAAGGAAAGGAAAGGAGTGGGATGAGTAGTTCCATAACCAAAAGTAGAGGAGGTGGAACCATTTATCGAAATGAGGTTGCAAGGAAAGTTGCGGGGTTCAAAAGTGGTGAGAAGATTGAGATTACTTATCATATGATTATTGTCGCCAGATCAATTGAGATTACCTGTCTCAATAATAGTTTCATGTATGTTTAATATGACCTAACTCATGATTGTAGTGACACACAACTCCTATATCTTGATTTTGTTTTTCCCACCCCTTTAATAAGTCCTTTTTTTAAATTTTCATTAGCTTACATTCCATTGTTACTACTAACAAGGGCACTTGTAGCCTGAACACATGGAACAACAATACTAATTTATATGTGAAGAACTCTACTGAAGACTTTGTGTAAAGTAAAAACTTATGTACTTTAGAGAATATAGGACTTTGCTATATCAAATTAAGAGTCAAGTCTTATTAAAAAACTTATAAATTCCACTTTCTCTCATTAAATTTACTATAACATTAAAATTAAAAGGTAATAGGAAATTTAATTCTTCATAAACCTTTTTGAAATTAATAAAATAGGATTAAAAGGATTATTCATGTTGTTCACCTCTAAAAAATTCGCGTACAGGCTTCATAAATATGAAAAATATTTTCTTTCCCTAAATTCAAAAATTTCAAATACTCTATTAATTCTTTAATGTACCTACAGTAATTAATTATTCTAACCACCTCAACCTCTATTAAGTTCTAGATCTACAAGAACCAATCTAACATCATCCTTCAACCATTTATTTCTTATATCATTGTTAAGTAGATCATCTATAAGGTGGTATCTTTTGAAAATTTGGTTTAAATAGGCCATTGACATCGTTCAGTGGATTATCTACAAGGTAGTATCTTTCTAAAATATTGTATAAATAAATCCTAATGGTATTGCCCCATAGAAAGTTAGAAATAACCAATTTATGTTTAGTACTGGAAAAACATAACGTATTCTACTTATAACCCATTAGCAATTGGCAGGTTTCGATTGTGCATCACATATCAGAAATATACGTAACGAAAAATATAACAAAACCCATAAAATATAGAATTAGACATATGCCATTAGATGTAGTAAAAAAGTATGAACTTAAGATGTGAACCTTATAATCTCCTTCGTTCTTCATTGTCTTCACCTCTTCGTGTTGTCGTAAATGACAACGACCAAAGGAGGACATCTCTAATGATATCCACTTAAAGAGCAAAGCCTGAAACCTCTTAGGAAGAATGGTTAGAACACACACAAAGTGCTAGCTTTGATTTATATTCTTAAGAGAATAGTTTATAGAAAAAATGTGTGTAAGATGAACTCTTCACCTTTCTCACTTGTTTTCTTACAATACTATACACAAAAATGAGTGAGTTTCTATCAAATTTGGCCTCCTCTAACCCCCATCATGAATGGATGAATAATAGGAATTATGTGGACATGAATGACACTTAATTTGGCTTGAAACGTTTGCTGGAAATTTGGAAATTTCCAAGATGGTAGCCATGCAACACTTGCTTTCTTTCATTCCTTTGCAATGTTTCTTATCATGAACATATTGCAAAACAATCTCGAAACATTCTATCAGATCTTGGATCATTATCTAAAACCATTTTACTCATTCTTCTTATCTCCATGCGAGTGACCCATTAGGTTCCTAATTATATTGGCCACTTGAATTAACACTTAGTTCAAGCGAGTCATGAGCGATATCTAGCAGCACATCATGACCTCTAATTGACAGGAAAGTAAGTGGTTTGACTACGAACCCTTTCGTAGACAATGTTCTTATGCAATTCGTCCTTTCACCATCTATACCCCACTTGGTTCAGAGCATGGTTAAAATGTCAACTCCCACTAGACTGACTGTATTACATATAACCCAAGGGATGTTAGTTCGTGTCCCCAAGGCTCATTACTTAATTAGATATGTCACTGAAGACTATCTTTATGACATTTCCACTTTGGACAGAGATTCTCAAGTAATGACCCCGACAAGAGGTCGTGGGTATCATCTCCCTCTATTAGGAGTGGTGAATCTTTTGTTGACTACTCAATTACCTTCAAATACCTCAAGTTGTACCTAATCACCACTATATGAGCAACCTCTAAGAGACAACAAAGAATGGAGTCAAAGTACAGGATCAATATCCAAGATATCCTTGAGCACCTTAAGTTTAAGGATATTTTACACCATTTCTATA
>JAOQML010000197.1:19725739-19735916 GCA_027568935.1 Erythroxylum urbanii | reverse complement strand
AACTCACCTTATTTTAAGAGTCTTATTTTATATAATATTTTTTTTCTCGTGTTATGATAATCTTATATGTACAATATATATTTGAGTTTTATAGAATTCTTTTTACATAATTTACTATTTGAGGTTCATATAAACAAGAAGATATTGGTGTTTGAGGTGATATTTTAAACTATTGATCATTCATTAATATCCACAAATCGAATAAACTTTATAAGTTTTAATGAATCATTATTTTATCATGATCAATGGACTAGAAAAACATATTTGAATGTTCTTAACCAATTGTACATGCTAACTTCAATCACTTTCAAAAGTGCTTAAGTATAGTAATAACTTACTTTACTAGTTTAAGAAAGGGATTCAAGTGAAAATTAGGTAATAACTTAGAAGACTTTATGAATTTTAATTTTTTTGCACTCAATGTATTATATAAACCGATTTAAGGGACCAATTGGTTATCATATTTACAAAGCCTTTTATGTTAGTAAGAAAAGATTCAATTTCATTTTTAATTGTTGAACATTTAGATATCTAACTTGCGAGCAAATCAATATTGAAAAGACTACTGCTTAAGGCTAAAGGGTATAAGAATACTACTTTGCTCTTAAATTTTCTTTTAAAATATGAAAATTTTATTGAATTTAGACTTGAAATTGATAAAAAAAAACATTAGAGAACTTGAAGCAAATAATGTCTAAAGATAACAAGGCCTCTAACAACACAAACTCAAGCAGAAATTATTGTGTGAGAAGTAAAAGTAGTAGCAACTTTTAGGAGAATCCGAAATAGGAATCAAGCTTTATATTGAGAGGTTCAAAAGGAAACTTTTAAGTAAAAGGAACCTGGCATATTGAAGCAAGCCATAATGCTCATGTTTTTGAGCATTCCTTTTGTTATAATAATCTCTGTAATCCATTTGAAGGTGTTTTGGAAAATCCTTAGCTATAAGGTTGTTTGTCTTGGAACACTCTCCTATTCTTTTCTTCCTATAGAGCATATATTCCATATGTTAACAATAACTTAAAAGTAATTAAGTCTCCCTTATAAGTGAATCTTACCTACTCAACCTAAGATAAATTTGAGGCTAATTGCTTTTATAGCTTTGTATTCTGCAATTTCTCCAAGCATAGCTCTAGAATAACTTAGCATATTAGAATTTCACCAAGATATGTTTGTGATCTTAAAGTTTGATTGCATAGCTTACATAGAGAATTGAACATATCAAGAATTACAATATAGAGAAATTAGGAAACTAGAGATGTACAACTTGGCATTGTTTAATCACAATGCTATGCTTATACAAAAGGCTAGGAATATAAGAATTAAGAAAGGTGAATCCAACTCCAAATTCTTCCATAATTTGTTCTTGGTAAGAAGGAACTTAAACAAAATTTTCTGCTTGTTTGATCATAACGATCAATTGGTTACTGATAAGGTATTGATTGAAAGAATGGAGGCTAACCATTATCTTGAGCTGTTAGGTTTATATTTCACTCCAAAATAAGACTAAAAGTGGTCTTAAATGTGTAAAAGGCATCGATTCTTAGACAAAGATTATGAAGATATGAAATTCTTCAAGTTTAAGTTATCTAGAACTCTATTTTTGTACTGTTATCTATAGATACTTGTATTAAAGTTAATCTAAGGACTTCTAGTAGAGTTATATTAGAAATTTGTTAGACTTCTCTTATCTATATAACTAACCTTAAGAAACTTTAAAGAATGGGGGAGACTTCTCTTAAATTTTCTCTTGGATGTCTTTTTAGCTTTTTTCATAGTTGTTTTTCCTTAGCTCTTTCTTTTACTCTTTTCTTCCATGATGAGACTTGGCTATTTATGTTTAGTAGCTAAAAACCTTGTTTAAGGTTAAGGATGTAGCTTGTAAGGATTTATTCAATTATTTATACATTTTTTGATCATTTAATTTGTTGATTTTATCTCTTTATCTTAATTATTGGATTTGTGATTGGTTGTCATAGATTCATCCTTAAGGATTATATGATGGACTGACACGTGAAGTGTGATATGTCAATTAGGAGAACGAACACTTTATGACTAAAGAACATATTATCGTAGACTGTAGTGATAACTATATAGATTATCAATGCTTAATGAGTTTGAATAGGTTAAATTGCACATCTGCAAATGATAGTTACCTTGTTATATATACATGTTTTCCTTGGCAAAGGATATAGATATATTAGGTTAATTATTATTTCAACCTAAATAAACAACCGTGTATGATAATTCATTATCTATATAAGTGAACCCTGAATCACTAACATTTGTTTTATTGATTCCTTTTCATTAGTTATTTATCTCTAGCTTTTGTTAGCTTTCTATAATTGACTATGTGCACTTGAAAATTAGAATAGTAGATCAAAATTTTGGTTGTCCCATTACCAAAAAACTAGTTTTGTCATTTTTGTTCATCTTAGTTTTTTTTATTTTATTTCACATTCTAGTATGCATGACTAATCATAAATTGGTCCAGAAGTACCAATTATGGACTATTTCTTTATCACCATTAGATGGATAATGGTCAACTACATACGAATCAAGTAACATTATATTGAATAGAATTTTGAGAAGTTTGACTATTCTTACCTTTCCCAACATGTTCAATAGGATCCCTCTCATTAGACTTTCCATTTATTGAAGAATTTTTTCTTATCTTTGTTTGTTTACAGGTCGAGCAATCTATCTGCTACAATAATGGCATAGTGAGAACTTATACATATTCAATTTGCAATTTGATTTGTACCTAAGATTTTAAAATCTCGACAAAAAGTTGAAGAACTTATCTTCTTCTAACATATTGCACATGTCCAATGTGAGAGAATTAAATGCCTTGATATAGCTACAAAATACTTTGTCATATAGCAATTTATGTAAAGCTTCTCTTGCTAGCAAGAAATGTTCCTTGAGTTCCCTTACCACCATCGCTTAAGTATCGATTTGTATATGACCAACGTTCATATTGTCAACGACCCTAACATGTCCTATAACTTGGCATTACCAACAAAATATTATACTAGTTAACATGGCTTTGCCCATTTCTAGCATCCTTATAGCATGAAAATATTATTATATTTTCCATAAAAGGTTGTCCAATGTCTTGGAATTACAGACACCATTGAAATTCTTCGGTTTTGAAAATTTTAACTTCATCTAGTTTGCACTATTGTTTTAGTCAACATGGACTGAAAATTTAACTCCATTACCCCCACATGCTTATTGACTGCACCAGCCAAATCTAACGTTTTCTGGTTATTTTACAGTGCCTCATTGATGCCTTCCAATTAAGCGGTCATTGAAATCATCCTCTTTCAAAACTGGCCCAAGCAATTAATCCAACCGAGCCACTTTTCTCTTAATTATTTTATGTTGCCTCCATCCATCATTTTCATCAAATTATCTTGAATATTGTCTCTTATACCACTTGTCATGGAAGTTAACTTGAGGATAGATTATCTAAAATCCATTGTATTCACAACCACGTTCATAAGCTAAGTTCTCACGTTAATCTATCAAATAGCTTAGAGGCATATATAGTTTTGTCAAACACTTGTGCTGCTTTTCAAATTTGAAACTTTTGGATTTAGAAATAGAAGTTTAAAACTTTTGATGCAATACTATATTGCAGTGCATTGATCTGACTTTTGGGTCAGATATGTGAAGCTCCGTTTGTCGCCTTTTGATTTCATTATAAATGATCTTACATCATTCTTCGACTTTTCTTCCGAAGACGGCAGTTTTAAAAGAATTTTCCTAACAATTTGTTAACCATATGTCATTATCCAAAGCATCCAACTTTTGTGTTCTTTGTACCATATTTCGTAGCACGAGTAATGTGGTATTTGTAAAAGCTCAAGAAAAACAAACGTAAAAAACAGACGTGCAATCTACTCCTTCACACAAGCACTAAGTACTACCCGACTTAGAGGTATTACACAGCAGTCGAAGTTGACCGACTCATAAGAGTAGAGTGAACAGAACAAACCACCTCATGGTTCTCTGCTGGGCCCGGCGTATGCCAATATACTGGAATACCCTTCAGTAGAGCTCTGACACACTTACATCCACAAAGGCACAGAGGTCGAGCTCAGAGAGATAACTAACATGGCAACTGTCGTTCCAAAGCCCATAAACACATCCACGACAGACAACGAAAATGGAGGATTTATGGATTCTCCACTAGAACTTGATGCTGGAGCTTTGTTCGTCCTGAAGTCACGAGGTTTGTTGAACAGAGATTGCTAAAACCATGTCTTGTGCATTACCACTCAATCTTGACACCTTACGTGTCCTCTACTCGCTAGTAATCTGGAATTTAATGCATATTTCTCTCGTATGTGACTCTGCTAGTAATTACTGATGTTAGGATCATGGCTGCACTGTGGCTATCATTTGACAACATCAATAGTGAGTCCGGTGCTATTGGGTCTTCCCTTTGCCTTGACCTTGCTGGGTTGGGGAGCTGGAGTTATATGCATGATACTTGCTGCTCTACTGACTTTCTACGCTTTTAATCTTCTATCTTTGGTGTTGGAACACCATGCACAGCTTGGGAATCGTCATCTTCGGTATCGAGATATGGCTAGTGACATTCTAGGTGATGAGTCCTAACTCCATTATATATGAATATCCAAAGGGTATTCCTAATATCTCGTCTTATTTAGTAATAAATTGGAGAGTTATAAACAAAATGCCACACCTTTGAGAACAATTTTCGCGGAATCGGTGATTTTGTCAGGACCAAGATGGAGCAAGTATTTTGTCGGGCCACTTCAGTTTCTGACATGCTATGGTGCTGTCATCGGCAGTACGCTTCTTGGAGGTCAGAGCCTCAAGGTCAGTATGAGCATCTTTGTCCGCAGGGACTTGTACGTCCACATGCGGCCCTAAAAATTGAAGCAATTAATAATAAGTAAAAATCATGAAGGAAAGTAGAGATGCATATTTTCCATTCATTCAGCAATTAATCTTACTTTAGGCTATTGATAATTGGATCTGTTTATTTTGTTGGATTGCTATTTCTGCAGTTCATTTACTTGCTCTACAACTCAAATGGAGAAATGAAGTTGTACCAGTTCATCATAATATTTGGAGCTGCCACACTGTTCTTAGCACAAATGCCATCCTTCCACTCTCTGAGGCATATCAATCTTGTTTCTTTGATCCTCTGTCTTGCTTACAGTGCTTGTGTCACAGCGGGTTCTATAGACATAGGTAAGATCAGAAGAGAGAAGTATGTGCCAGAAGTCAATCCCTCCATTTACAATCAATGATCATCGATGAGGTAACTATGTATCCCGCAGGACACTCAACCAACGCACCTACGAGGAACTACTCCACAAAGGGATCTCAGCTAAATCAATTTTTCGGGATAATCAACGGTATTTCGATAATCGCTACAGCATATGGAAGCGGAATTATTCCTGAAATACAGGTATTTCTTAATTTAGTTGCTTGTAGGTTGATATTGCTTCAGGATCTGATACGCAAACCAGCTTACAGTGTCGACATATAATTCCTTTGCAGGCAACTTTGGCCCCTCCTGTAAAGGGCAAGATGTTCAAAGGCTTATGCATATGTTTTTCGGTCATAATCTGTACGTATTTCAGTGTTGGCATATCCGGATATTGGGCATTTGGTAATCAGGCTGCAGGATCAATTCTCACCAGTTTTATGGACGATCGCAAGCCACTGCTCCCTAGTTGGTTCCTTCTACTGACCAACATCTTCACCCTTACGCAAATATATGCTGTCACTGTTGTAAGTTCGTTTCTCTTACAAAATATCACTATGGATAGCTATATTTGTAGGTGTCAAGTGTTAACTTTCTTTTAAGTTCTATGATCTCACATCTCTTACTGGGTTGTGATTAACTTGCAGATCTACTTGCAAACATCGAACGAATTGTTTGAGAAGTTATTCGCAAACCCGAATATAGGTCAATTCTCCATACGAAATGTCTTGCCAAGGTTGATATTTCGTTCCATGTCAGTAGTGTTAGCTACATTTCTTGCTGCGATGCTACCTTTCTTCGGAGACATCCTGGCAGTGTTTGGTGCATTTGGAGTCATTCCTTTAGATTGCTTCTTGCCAATGGTTTTATACAATCTCACATTTAGGCCATCCAAGAGAAGCCTAATATTCTTTGTTAACACATTAATTGCATTAGTCTCTTTCGTGTTGTCAACTGTTGGGGCAGTAGCATCTGTCAGACAAATAGTCCTTGATGCCAAGGCTTATAGCCTGTTTGCTAACATGTAAAACTAGAATGAAAACAATGAAAAGTATTGTTGTCCCATGTATCATTTAACATATATATATATTAAAAAGCCTGGAATTTTTGCACTTGAGTCGTACCGCTTTTACTTTTTTCCGTTAAATCAGTACTCGTTAAAAACCAATAAAAAAAGTTAAATCATTCAAGTAAATCAAATATTTAATTAGTATGGTATACAATTATTTATGTTTCTGTATAAGTTTAGGATTGGATTGAAATAAATTAAACATATCATATTAAAGTAGCTCAAACATGTTTAAAAGTTTTCTTAATCATGATTCTTTCCATGCAAAGATTACCGTTAATCCTTTATTTGCGCTTTAAGAGCAAGTCATCGTCATATTGGAAATAATATGATTTGTGGTATACAATATAATAATGTTTACATAAATAAAATTTTTTTTTTAAACATCCTTTCGGTGTATAACTAAAGTTCGATTACAAGTTCTTTTATCAAACCTATTTGTAACTGTAGATATGAAAAGTTATTAGTTTTTCAAGAAAAGTAAGAGTTATGATATCATGTAAATTAATTTTTTACAAACTAACTTCACAATTTTATGCACTTCAACGAAGTAATATCTCCTGAACAATTAAGAAAATGACAAGACTTTTAATCGAGTTGTCGAAACTCTCAAAGAATTAAGAACATGACAAGACTTCTAATTGTGTGTCGTCGAAACTCTTAAAATTAATTTTGATTCTCTAATTTCTTATAATAGTCGTGAAATCAGGTCGAATTCTAAGAGAATGTCTAAACAATATTTTCTCAATTTCAAATAATAAAATAAAGTGGAGATTTTCAATTAATTAACTAATTCTCAAATTTTCCTAAATTAATTGGTTCAAACACAACATCTAAACCAAAACTTACTATTAATTGACTGGGTATGATAGCATCTATATCCATTAAATGATACCAAGAAGCATAGCGAAAAAGACCACATCCTAAATTAAATAATTAAGATAACTGCAACCATTCAATTTATTTTTCTTTTTTTATCATAAGTTAAATATGCAAATTCATAAATAACATATTTGCTACTTATACCAATCCTTCATGAAAATTACGTATAATTGAATTCATGGATAGTTATAGAATAAACAACATTAAATTTATTTGTCAGATTAATCAATATTAATTATTGATGAAGTTAAGAACATAAAATAAGATATACTTTAATTAAAAACATTAATATAAATTTAGAACAAAACCTCACAACGTTACAATTAGAGTTTTGAATCCTCTTGAATCAGAATATTTGAGTAGAGCTATACATGGCTTTTGTTCCAACACCAAAATAGAAGAAAGATGACAGATTGAGAGAAAACTAAGAAGAAAATGAAAAGAGGATGGTTTAAGAGGTGAAAGACGTCTATCTTCTTGTTTTTCTATTATAAACCTAGTCTAATCTTATGTTATAAAGTTTCGTATGTAAAACCAATCCAAATCCTTACATAATAGGAATGGAAAGAAGCTTCCTGATTAAGCTCAACTTTTCAAATGAATCTGACATTAGAAGCGATCCAGCGTTATCAACTGTAGTAATATGCCCACTTTTTCCAAAATTCGTGATTTTCACTAATAATACTCCACTTTGATGCAATCTTCACTTTTCATCTGCTAAAACAAAACAAACATTAATTTTTCTATGTAAGCACAAAAATAAATCTAAAAACAAGAGATAATTCCAATTAATATATCAAAATAACAGCTTATCAAATTCACCCACAATGGACTCATGCTTGTCTTCAAGCATATATCAATTCAATACATCAATCATCCTCATAACAGCCTTTTATCTTCTTTCTTGTTATCCATAAATATCCAAAAGCTAATCGATATTAAAGGTTTAGGATAAAATAATAATCGAGAGAGTAAGCACCCATAGGACACATTCTTAGAATTAAAACATAGAATCTCATCAATTCCATCAAAATGAAATGAAACAAGACTTGACACCCTCTCATGAATTTCACTCTATACATTCAAAGTGCTTAGGGTTCATTAAGCTCCCAAATCAAAGCATGGTGAGTTATTTTCATAAGCTTGCTCAAGAATTATATCTCTACCACTTAACAAAAATGAACTTAATGTATAAATCAAAGGGACTTGATCAGGGTTATAATGTGACTTGGGTGAGATATTACAAAAAGAAGTTTTTAGGATAAATAAAGGGAATTGTACAAACTTATCCACACATGTTTTAACTTAAATTAATCCAATACTCATTTGATTCAACTAGCATCCCTTTTAATCATTTTTTCTTTTTCTTTGTTCTTTTTTTACATGAACATCAAAGAAGAGATCTTCTTTTATTTTATTTTACTTCTCCCCCAATCTATAAAAAAATGAAAAATCAAAATAATGCAACCTGAATCAACTAATTTACTTTTCATGGAAATATTCAAAATCCAATGTAAATAAGCTCAATGCAATTCCTTAGATTTATAGGTTCAAAATTATTAAGACATTAACAACAAGAAGGGTAAAAGTGGCTTGCAACAAGGTTATAATGCAAGAAAAGAAAGGGTAATAACTCAAATTGGTTCTCTAGAGATAAAAAGTAAGGTAGGCTTGTTTATATCAAAACTGATTATCCTAAGTGTCCTTATCATCTTTATGCACAAACTCATCAAAAATGTGGCCTTAAAATGTATTTAAAGGAAATTTCTAGCAAAAATAAGCTATGTTTGATAACACACATCCAAAAGATATGTATGAGCACAAACGTGATGAATGCTCTTAGGCTCAAAACTCTAGTAGATGTCAAAAATACATCAAGTCTTGCACAATTTTATTTAAGAAAAACAATGAGATACTTAAAATAATTTAATGAAACATTAATCATGCTTATCTCTCTCGTGCATTATTTCTTAAACCAAAAATGCACCCTAACTTAAGGATTATAACAACAATAAGAAAATTATGAGGTTGTCGTGAGGAATAATCAATATATGAATCATAGTATAATGAGTCCAAGTAAAGTCACAAAGTTCATCATAATATAAACACTCGCTTGCCCACACCTAAATTATTCATTGTCCCTAATGTATGCATAAGATACTTGCTTCTCACAAAAATAATTAACACAAATAAAGCACAGAGTAAAAGACTCGTTTGAGTTGTGACCATTTGAAAGGAGATGTACTATAGTCTGTGGACATGGAGGTACCACCCCTATAAATTGGAGCAAAGCATTCGAATTCTTCTCAATTTTAGAAAAATTGAGTTCTAATCTTTCTAGCTAAAATGTTACTTATGTCAGATTGATGGAGCCGAAAGATAAAAAGACAGTGGAATGCACAATCCTTTTGTTGCGTTGATGATGAACCGCTCTAGGGGCGATCACGTGGTATGAAATGAAACGTTCTCCTTTGTTGCCTGAGTACACCCATCCTACCTAAAAAATCCCTATCCAATGGTTCTATCTCACAAGTGATATACATATTAGTGTTATTTATATCAAGCAAAATCAGATTAATAGCCGAAGGAGTGATAAGGGAACTAAGAGATAAATTATTGTTAGAAAAGAGAACAATGTTAAATTACATTGCCAACCAATCACCTAAATTAACTCATACTTTACCATAAACTAAATAAAGAACAACTCAGCTTTAGTGCAAGTACAAGTTACAGCCTTTTATCCTGAATAATTAAAAGCCAAGAAACATTGCATATAAATACACTACATCTTATTAAAATAACTACCCTTAAATTTACAGGGATGATAAGAAAACGAGTTAGAAGACATTGATTTTCGTGCTTGAAAAGAATTAAACTCACCATAGCCCATAACAGATTCTTTGTAACACCCCACTCCCGCCGAACCCGAACCCGATATCGATCGTGATACCCGAATCCGGGCCCCGCGAGGGTGG
>JAOQML010000197.1:19664779-19675994 GCA_027568935.1 Erythroxylum urbanii | reverse complement strand
CAAATATGTTCCGACGATAGGATAAAATTCTGTCGGTATATAATTCAATATGTCGACGGTAACTTCTGACCTTCGGCAATATTTGACAGTCAACAATGCCCCGACAGAATATTCACAGTGCGTCGGTATATTTACCAACGGACAGCATACCGTCGGTAAATGGCGAAGCAATTAAATTGCGGGAACGATTCCCGCTTTTTTTACCGTCACCGAGACATGTTCCGTCGCTATTGTCTGTCGCAGATTTTGGGCTAAATTTTTTTCTACAATATTACCGACGGACTGATTATCCGTCAATAAAATTTTGTTTTCTCCGACGGATTATTTAATGTCCGTCGGTAAAAGGCGACGGAAGTTTTGTCGTCGGTAATATTCCGACGCTAATTCGCAATTTTCTTGTAGTGTTAGAAAAAGTGCTTAAGTATCGTAAAGATACCAATCTAATTTTGAACTTGAAAAAGTGTAAATTTATGGTAAAAAAGTGCATAGTTCTAGACCATAAGATCTCAAATGGGAGAATAAAATAAGATAGAGTAAAAGTTAAAACTATTAAAAAGTTACCACTTGTAACTTTGGTTAAGGATGTTAGGAGTTTTCTAAGACATGTATATGTTTTTATAGAAGGTTCATTAAGAACATTTCTAAAATTGTTAGGCCTTGACAAAGTTACTAAAAAAGATGTGCCTTTTGTATTTACTTAAGAGTGTTTGTATGCATTCACTAACGAATAAATTAACTAATTCCCCAATAATAGTTGCTCCAAATTGGAATCTTCCTTTTGAACTAATATATGATAAAAGTGATTTTATTATTATTAAATACAGGAAGGACAAGCATTTTCAACCCATTTACTATGCTACCAAGAATTTGTCAAATGGTCAAAATAATTACACAACTATAGAAAAAATAATTACTATTGGTGGTCTTTGCATTCCATAATTTTAGATCTTATTTAATCTTGTCCAAAGTTGTTTACATTGATCATTTTGCATTACATATTTTTTGACTAAATTGAATCTAAAATTAGGACTTGTTTGATGGACTTTATTATTAAAAAATTTGACTTAAAGTTTAGAGATAAATGGAAGTTGAATTGGTAGTAGACCATCTATCAAATTTAGAGATCCCAAATTTAGAGAAGCTTAAAGAGGATTTCATCAACGGCCCATTTCAAGAAGAGCACCTTTATCTACAATTTATTGAATTTGCTAATCATCAACTTGCTAGCGTGCTTTTTAAAAGGCTTTATTATTAACAAAACAACAAATTATTTTTTGATTTGAAGAATTATCTTAAAAGGTATCCTTTTTTTCTTAAGATTTATATAGTCTATATTATTAGATCTTTTCCCTAATTAAAAGGATGGAAGATTTTGAATCATCACTATGTTGGTTCGGCTGAGGGCATTACTATAGAAATAGGACATTCGAGAAAATTCTTTAGTCAAGTTTTTATTGGACAATACCTTTTGAAGATGCTCAAAGGTATGTATAATTATATCATAGTTTCAAATAGATAGGTAATATTTCTTACTGAGATGAAATGCCTTAAAATTTTATTTTAGTTTGCAAAGTCTTTGATATTTAGGGATTTGATTTTATTGGTACATTCTCAATTTCTAATAGAAATAGATACATCCTAATTATTGTGGATTTTGTCTAAATAGCTTAAAGCTCAAGCTTTACCTGCAAATGATGTCAAAGTTGTAATTAAGTTTCTCAAAAAAGATATTTTCACGATCACATAAAGTAATTATTAGTCTAGGGCACACATTTAACAATTTGTAATTAAGAAAGCTCTTAAGAAATATAAAGTTAACATAATGCCACCCATTACCATCTACAAACTAGTGGCCAAATGGAAGTAAATAATAAAAATTTAAATAAAATTTGAAGCAAAAAGTAAGGCAACATAGAAAAGATTGATCTGATAAGTTAAATGATGTTCTTTAGGCCTATTGAATAGCATATAGGACACTAATTAACACTACAACTTATAATTTAGTATATGGAAACGCATGTCACTTTTTTGTTGAACTTGAGCATAAAGCATATTGGATTATATTTTATTGACTTTAATCTTAATCTTGTAAGTGAGAAAAGGGAACTCCTAGTAAATAAGTTAGAAGAATGGTGCATAATGGCTTATGAGAATTGGAAATTGTTTCAGGAGTGGACTAAAAGGTACTATAATGGGAACATTAAATAAGCTAGTAGTTCAAGGAGGATGATCAATTTCTTTTGTACAACTCTAGACTTAAATTGCTTTCTAATAAATGAAAGTCTATATGGTCAAGGCCTTTCATAGTTAAGGAAAATTTTCCTTATGGCACAATAGAGGTAACTCATCCAGAAAAAGGGTATGTTAAAAGTTAGTAACCATCAGTTGAAGTTATATTAAAGGTAGCTTTGAAAAGAAAGCCAAAGAGGAGTTAAATCTCCAGTAAAAAGAGCATTGAGTTAAAGTAGAAATGTCAAGCTAATGACATTCAATTAGTGCTTCTTGGGAGGTAACCTATATTTACTTGATAATTATATGTCATTTAGTTTTCATTTTAGGATTTGAGACTTAAATTTCATATTTTAATTCATAAATATGTTATTATTAAGGTTTAGTATAGAAGTTATTATTGGTTTCTATATATTTTGGATCTTATTTCCATCTTTTTATTCATTGGGTATATTTGTTTATGCACAAATTTCAAAGCAGGTGAAATTTGGCCAACTATAAAACTTCCAATAACACACCTACCAATATGCTCATATTGGTTTTCGTGTTCCACTACACACTCATTGGAAAGAGTAAGATGACTATGTTTCATATACAAAAAGGTTGTTCTAAAGTTTTACTAAGTTATACAGACCTGAAATGCTCTTGTTGATGGTCGAATTCTATAAGTGGCATCAAAAGTGATTTACATAAGCTTTAACACACTAATATATGTAAGATAGGTAAGTTTTATTTAGGCTTCAGTAAGTTACACGACCAAGAAAATGCTTATGCTCTTCATGATATACCTTTTTGATTCCTTTTTCTTTATAATTTAAAATTTAAAATAACCTAAATGCTAGCTAAATGTTCGGTTTATTGGTTATGTAATTTTTTAGTATTTTTGTAGAGTACGAGGGAAGTAGCATGCTCATGTTTATTCTTTTGCTAATTTTTAAGATTTTTAGTTCTAACATGGCCTATTATGTTCCAACACATCTATATACTTGTTCATTTAGTTTTAGAGGCATTTTAACTTTCAAAAATCTTTATTTTCTTTTGATTTTACTTTTTCTTTATGAAAAGGGTCTACAACACACCCATTTAATGACCCATGTTCATATTGTCTTAACATGCTTAGTTGCACACCCTTATTTCCTAGGTTTTAAACTTTAATTTGTAAATCTAGATAGAAACATAGCCTTGTTCTTACTGTGGTACATAAAAAACTTTTCAAAACTATGCTTTTAATTAAAAAAACCATATCTACAACTTTTATTATTTTCTCTTAGCTTTGTGACTCATCTAATTAGATTTAGTGTTGATTTTGACCATCAACCTCCAATTTTCTTTGAGATTTCAATGTATTAAGGTTTTTTTTATAATTAAACTATATTTTTAGGCCTATTAAGGCATTATCCTTTTAGGATACTTCCATTTACTCACCTGTGATTGTTTGGATATAGACTTTCCTATATTATTAGATTAAGATTACTCTTTTCTAACTATTTATGTGAAGATGTGGTTGAAGGTGAGTCTAATTTATAATATAGCAAGAATGCTAGTTAAATTTTTATAAAAATAAAAGCAAAATTTGAGAGTTCTAGTTTGACCATCTTTGAGGGTTTTTTAACCTTAGTAAACATTATTGTATTTATTTTTGAAGTAATGTTAGAGATTTACCCTTACATATCAAGCATTTGAGACTTGTCTTATTTGTTCTCTTATAGGAAGCAAGTCAATTGTTTTATCCATTAAAAGGTTATGGCAAGATTAACTTTTACATCTCTTATAGATACATTAAATTTCATTTTATTGGGAATTACGTTTGTTTTTCATAATTTAAGATATAGTGACAAAGAGAACAAACATCACACATTAGCATCGGGATATGGAAGTGGCTAGAAAAGGACTAAAAAGTGAATGCATATCTAGTCAACCACTGAGAAAGCCTACCCACTATATCCTACACCTCAAGTTCAGCCTATACTACATTTTACTACACTATAACATACCATCATATTTAAAAAATTAGTGATTAAACCATTCAATGAGAGTAAGTGCATAAATTGGGTGGTGTTTGATCAAGTTAGACTAGCATAGGATGTTTGATATTTGTAGAGTGTTGGCAAATGGGATCATTGTTTCACAATCATAGAGACCATATACAAAGAGCTTACACTTTAGTCTTATCACTTTTTCATTAGAGAAGGAGAACTTTAGCTAGAGTTTGGACTACTATTCAGTTTCTATTGCTTAAGGAGAGGAAAAGTATGAACTATACAAAATTTTCACTATACATAAGACTTTACTTTATTGAGTTTATTTCTTTTGAGGCCTATTTTATTTTCAAAGTGGACTTTTTAGTTAGTACTACTAGATAGATATTGGCGCGTTATTAGTTAAGAGCTGCATTATTAGTCCATATGATCAAAGACTTTACACTACGATCACCAATACTGAGGTATGTGCATACTCTTCTAAATCATATATTTAAATGGGAAAGGTGAAAGCATTGAAGTGGTGAGAAAGATGGATGTTTTCTACTTATATAACATAGTTAAGAAAAGTGTATAATCATCTTGGCCATATATTAGCTTGGTTTCTCAAGCATTAGCTTATATTGCTATGTTAGAGTTATTTATTTGGGCCTATATGTTACCAAATTATTTAGAGGTATGGGGCTATTAGAGATATTACCTAAGATATAGATTGTGTAACAGATGGTACCCATTATTATTGATACTTTAAGAGCCATAGGTATGATACATATAAGACAGGGCCAACAGGGAACTAATTATGTTTTAGTTGAATTACAAAAGCTTGAGGATGCTAATAGAGTTGAAGGGGATCACTTTGATATACTAGAGTAATAATTCTACAAGATATTCCCCCCAACACCAACTACAATTGGACTTGAGCATTATGGTGACCCTTTTTTTACTACTAGCATATCTATTTTGATTATCCACCTCTCAATAGTGTGATCAAGTTTGGATCTTTCAATTGAAAACAAATTTATGGGTCTAAAAGAATATCAGAGATGGTAAGTAATAGAATTTAAAGTGAATATCAAGATTTAAGGCATATAATAGATGGATAGAGCATGTTATCATCTGAATTACTAATCATTTAGAGCTAACATCTTTTCATGCACCCATGCGAGGTAGTACAACTCCTCCATTTCCCTATTTGAGCATGAGGTCACTAATTATCAAATTTTGGATTTTATAGCTACTCTAGTGACTTAAATTGTTTAAGATCCTAGAGATGAGTGATAGTACATTTTATATTTTCTTTAATATTTATGTTTATTTCTTTTCATTTTATTTTATTTTATTTGATAGTTAGCAAATGACTTACCCGGCTAAACTGATGATAATTTACTTTTCCTTTTTCTTATTTATTGTTTACATACTAAACCTGATATTAGTTTCTATTTTTGGTTTCTATTTTCATTTTCGTGTTTTATGCCCTTTTTTTTTTTTTGCAAAGATTACTACATATAATTTGGATGGAATCCATGCTATACAAATTGGGTAAGTACCAATTTTCGGTTACCTTTCCTCATGTTGATTGTTTTTCATTACTTTCTATTATTTGTTGTGTCTATTAGGGACAATATACATATTTAATTATGGGAAGAGGTATTATAAATTTTGCTATAAATTTGATTGTACATTAAGCATATTTTATTTCCTACTTGTTGATTCTTCCTTATCGAAATCTTGAATCTATCAATTTTTGTCTTGTAACATAATTAAGTTATTGTGAATCATTAAGTTAGGATAAAATAAAATAGGAAGAAGGCAAGATTTGATGGTCTCTTACTTGCTACATTATGAATGGATATTTTGGTAGTCAATTTTGATGAAATTACATAGGATTTATTCATACATAAGTCTAAATTGAGAGTGTAACATCCCCTATAGAAAACCTGCAGCCATCCACATACATAGCAACCAAATTCTTGTACATGCATTCAAGGTATACAATTATATATAATGCTATACATATACACATTACAAAACTCCCTAGTGCTTAACATTATAATTTAACAGTAGTAATACATCTTTATGTTTACATGGTAATCTAAAAGAAATCATACAATTTACTTTCTTCATTACATGGGCAATCATCTGTAAATAAAAACACAATCTGAAAATACCTTTTCATCTATCTATTAGCCTTGGTCTTTGCAGATGTTCTCTGTAGCTTACTCCTATGACTTGGACCTACAAAGATTAATACCTGAGCTAAGCTTGAAAGCTTGGTGGGGAAAACACTTAGTTTGGATGATTATTCAGAGTAGTCATTTGCCAAGCACACACATTCAGAAATATCACAACTCATATACCATAAATTTACATTCATAAACCAAATATTGATATTCAATGCTCATGTAAAAAATGATGGCATACTTAAGCAAAGTACATAATGCAAATACTTCAACATATTTTCCATATACCAAAAAAGAACATTTATAAGTCAAATATTGATATTTGGCGCTCATTAATACAAATTATCAATATAATTGCACATCATTACAATCAATACAAATGCTCATCAATACCAATTATTCATGATGTCATGCTATATTTATTATTGATGACTATTAAATTTCCTTTTTATGTTAAGCATGTACATTTTCTATGGGTGTGGATAATAGGTGCTGCAGATATCTAACGATATCAAACTGTGAATACTTGAAGGTATCGAAGGATACCCAAAGTTATCAAACTGTGGATACCCGAAGGTATCAAACTATAGAAAAAGGTTATGTCAAATAGTAGCAGCTGCACTGTAACCCTATAGGCTTGTGTATCTATCCATAACCAAGACAATGGAGCAGGCACTATAACATTTCTTTTAACCATTTTCCAATTTCACAATTCATATATTGACAAGTCATATGATATACATTTCAAGTCATAAAATCTGTACCTGTGTTCTTACATGCAAGTCATAACTTGCCACCATTACAAGGGTTTCAAAATCACACTTTTATAATCATACTATACATATATGAGCAATAAATATGCATACAAATAATTTATATACATGTAAGTTTTCTTTGGAATGCATTATGCTCAATCATAAATTCCAATTTCAATCACCCAATTCATATACGGTAAATCCTATGTCATTTATTTGTATGTGTTTGAATAGTTTCATACACATTCAAAGAGGTTCAAAGAAGATTTAGTAAAAATAAAAATGGCAACAAACTCAAAGTAGTGCAATTTGGGCTAAGCCCACGGTGGTTTAAAAATAGGCAAACAATCAGTCCAGAAGCAAATCATATGATGGATTCCAGTTGTTCCTTAATATTCTTATAGAAAATGTTTGAATTAGGTTTTGAGGTCTTTTATACATTTCTTACCATATTTCTTCTTCTACGTCTTTCTCACAAAATTAGCCAAAGATCCTAGTGAAAAAAATTTGTTGCACATGTTTGCTTCTTTCCTTTGTTTACAATAAAGAATATTGTTAGTAATAACCATATATAAATAATTAAACTAGTAAAGTATATTTAAACATATAGTATTAAAAATTATATTTTCAATATAAAAAGAAAAATGAGTAAAGACCTTTTATAAAAAGTTATTGATCAATATCCATCCAATCCCAGTTAGTGTTATCAAAGTCTAAATCATCTTCATCATCATTTTCTATTTCTATATTTAAGATATTAGGAGGTATGTCCACAATGCCTATAAGTCAATCTTCTCTAGACTAAGTACGGTCCATGTCACCATTATTTTGAAAGAAATCACTAACATAGTTATTTGGTTCTCCTAAGTATGGTTCTTCAGCATTTTCATTATCATCCAAAGGTACATCAAACAAATACTTAGGTACCTTCTTTTCCACATAATGACAACCTTCCTTAATACAATCAACTATATAAAACACCTAATTAACTTGTTTTCCTAATACAAAAGGATCATCCATAAAGCATAACTTTTTGAAGTTTACTCGAGTAAGGCCATAATTATCTTTCTTCTATTGATACTAATAACATTTGAAAAAAATAGACTAAACTATCCTCAGTAATCCACATCAATAATTTCATCTATTGCTCTGTAATAAGTCACATTTCCAAGTGTTTGGGTTTGGTCTTTAGAACTTGCAAACTTAATGTTGTCAAAGAGACCCCACTATTTTGACTCTTAGACCTATCATCCCATATTTTAGTCATAAACTTGTATCCATTAATAACATTACCTAAATATTTCTTTGCCTCATTGCTAGGGCCTTCTAAAAACCAAAAGAATATGACTTAGTTTGTCATTAAAAGATATCACCTTATCCGAAAACCATTGATGAAACTCATTGGAATGTGATAGTTGTGCATTAGTGTGTTTCTAAGTATTTGGCATGTGTTTCTTGCATAAAAAGTTATTATTGCTATGTTTTAGCAATTATTTTGTATGTTTTTGTTTAGTTTAATCTTCATAGTTGTTCTTTTATGTTTGATGTTGATTTAGGGTAAGAATTGTGACATCCTGTTACTTAGGATAAGGTTAAAATATGTTTATAAGAGGTTACCGAGAAATTAGGAAGTATAATTCATGCTTATGCATAATGTGGCATACACAAACATGAAAATATTGATTCTTGCACATTAATATGATTCTACATGCATTCATTGATATTTTTCGGGTAAAATCAATTTATGAATGGGGATTGTGAATTCTAATTATCTTGAATATTAAATTATAGTGTATTAAAATTTATTTGGAGACTATTAATAGTATTTTAGAATTTTTGGTAAATTTTAGATAATTTTCAAAATTTTGGAGTATTTTAGACTAAGGAAAAATTTAGAAATAAGAGACAAAGGGAAGTGTGACATTTGGTAGCTTAAATGAATGATAAATGGACTAGTAATTAATTGACAAATGGGCAACTTATTGTCACACAAGTGGAGCAATTTTGGAGTGACTTGTGGACTACCTAATTAGTGACTAATGGCAGCATCTTGAATAGAATAGTGGCAGCATCTTGAGTGGACAAATGTAAGACATGCCTTAGGACAAATGTTGTGCTGTAATGGTGACACCTACCATGTGATATAGCAAGTTTTTGCAGCAGAGTTTTGTTGCTTCTTTCGTTGGGTTCCTTCACCAAAATTGCTCCTTCTCTCTAAAATTTTGCCTGAACCTTAGCCAAATTGCTGCATCAAAAGCAACTTTTTACCTTACACAAAATAACCAAGAAGACCAGCTGAAATTTACCTTCATCTTGTTGTTTAAAAACACCTTGTCTGCATCTTAAGTTTGTGATGAATCTTACAATCTTGGAGGTTTAGTGAATATGGAATTTTGAGCTGAGGTAGAAGCCTAAAAGGGTAAGCAACAATCTGAGCATTATAACTTGTTAAATGGTATGCAAATGATGTTTTAATTGGAATGAATTGCATGTAAGGTTAATGATGAAGTGTGCTGGAATATTTTATATGGAGTATTTTACTGAACATCATGTTTATTTTGGCTATAACGTGATTTGTGAATATCCAAATTGGATGATTTTTAATTTAGATTAAACTAGAGACCTAAGGATGCATTTTTTATGAAGGAATCGAATTTGGAATCTATCCTTAAGAGCCTTGAAATTTGGCTTGAAGTTGAGAATTGTGTTCTATCGAGGTACGAAAATAGTCTGTGGATTTTTGTTTATAACTTACATGATACTGAATCAAAATGCATGAAATTGATGTCATTAGACACTTAAGAATTGTGAAAATTTTTATTAGGAGAAGTTATTGTCTAAATACCTCATTGTATAGGTCATCATGGTCATACAAATTTGACCCGAAATCTGCTTAAGAAAATCTGGAAAAAAATGCAGAACATGTTATATGGAAAAATATGGAATGGGTACTGTTTTGGGATTTATGAACAATTATGAATTGTTGAACTGTGTATTGATATTATTGAACTGAAACTGAAGTGAAAATGAAGGGGTGATCAACTGTACATGATAGAATTTTGATAATGACATGTTTGATTAATGGATTTAGGATGAAAAAGAGGCAATGTGCTGGAATGTTATAAACTGGAGAATTTTCATTGAACATGCTTCGGTATTTTGATTATATCTTCATCTGTAGATTTCCAAATGAGTTGATTCTTAATTCAGATTAAAGTAAAGACATATGGATACAAGTTCTTTAAGAAGTCAAATTTTAATTATGTCTCTAAAACTTCAAATTTTGGCTTAAAAGTGAGTCTTGGCTTAAGCTGTAGCACTCCTAGGGACAGAAATCATATCTTATTGTTATCGAATAAACTATATTGATGTAGGCTAAATCAGACAAATATGTCTTCAGAAAAGTTGTAGCGTATTCTCTTAGCTTTCAATTGGTATAAGGCGTGTAATTTTTGGATATTGTAATTGAGAGATATGAATTGTACAATTTGAAAGCATGATCATGATCTAGCTAAAAAGTTCAAATGTACTCAGTCTATAGTATTACGGGCATAACTCATAGAATAATTAATCAAATTGTATGATCTTTATGTCATTAGAAACTTAAGATAATGGGGAACATTGTTTTAGAAGGAAGTGTTGCCAAATTACTCCATTTACCTTATTTGAATACTCATGAAATGTTAACTTGAAAATTTGTTTTCAGAAAAATCTGAAATGATTAATAGGGTTTGATATTAGATTCCAATTGTTTTTTTGAAGTGCAAACCCTAAGTACAGATTAAGTTATGTGAGTTTTAAATTATGAATGATCATGTGACGTGAAATATGGAAAAATACCCTAGATTGTCATTGAACATGCAATGTACATATTTCATATACATAGACGTGCATAAATGAATACTTATACAATTGTGCAAAATTATGATATGTGTAAATGTATTTTGCATGATATAGAGGAGCATTTAGAGCGCCATCATCCAAACATTGCCAGGACTTCAACACGATAAATTTCTGGAGCAATTAGTGAGTAACCTAGATGGTCTCACTTAATATTTGTTTGCTATAGATT
>JAOQML010000197.1:19631186-19643217 GCA_027568935.1 Erythroxylum urbanii | reverse complement strand
AAGGTTTATAAATAACTTCAATTACATACTTAGAGTTAGCACAGTAGCATAATACAAAAATACAACCATGAATGCTCTTGTTTGATATGCATGTAAAGTGCCAAAAGTTTCTGAACTAACTTAGTTACAAAAATAAAAATTCTTTTAGTCAGCCGAAGCTTTTGCAAGGTTCAACATTGATCTACTATTTCTGCACCCGAGGAGTTGAAAAATAATGGGGTGAGCTGGGAAGCTCAGTGGCTAATATGTTTATAGCCATTAACGACGAACCACTCACACACAAACAAACATGTACATAAATTTATATCACATTTAATTATACAGTATCCACGGTTCAAGCTCACAGATAACCATATTCTTACATAAATTGAATCAGATAAATTTTTCAATCATCAAAACATAGCACTCAATCATATGTCATGTTTATCAATTCAAAGAAAAATGCACACATATAATGGCTTGAGAGAATCCCATAGAACGAAATGATGAAACCGAAGTTTACCCCATGAATGAAATGAGTCCATTTTTTGGAGCTCATATGCCACAAGTAGGCAGCCAGGAGAAGGCTATAGGTCAACGTGCACGTGACAAACAAAATGGTATCTCTCTTGCCCATATAAGCAAATTTATGATGTTTACATATTTCATACCATAATCATATATTTTCATGCTTCTTAAATTTTCTGTTTTTCATCAGCACAAAAGCAACATAATTCTTACAAAGCCAACATGATATAAGTTCACAGAACATTTTTTCTACATTCACAATGAATAAAAGCAAGCATTTAAGTATACGTATAAGCAAATAATTCATCTCATCAACATAACAACTATAAACATATTACCCACCTATTTACTTGTAACTCCAAGATAAAGTTTGGCTTTCTTCTTATTCTTGCCTTTGACTTTCTTGGTTCCCTTCAAACAACCATATTTTCATCCAAATCAACATACACGAATAGGACTTCCATAAAGCTATATTATCCAAAGATAAGCTTAGACTTAATATACTCTTAATTTATCTAAGCTAGAAGGACTAAGATCTAGTTAAAAGTTCATAAAAATATAAGAACACAAATCTTTTGTTCCTCTTCTTTCTCTCTTCATTTTCAGCATATAACCTATCTTCTCTACTTCCTTTTTCTATCAAAACAAGAAGAATAAATAAATGGTTACCTAAAACTCAGCTAAACCTTCTTCTCCCACTTCTTATCTCCTTTTTCTTTCCTTCTTCTCCTCTCTATGCTTTGGTTCTCCTTCTCTTCTTCTAGGTTCTTCTACGACTTTCTCTCTTTTTCTTTCTTAATATGCACGACTCTTTTCTTATTAGTTTAAGACCAACTTTTGTCTTTTCAAGCTTACCTTTCCTTGTTAACCTAATGCCTTCTAAGTCTTTAACTTAATTCTAACTCTTTCTTTTAATTCATGCAACCACACTGATTCATAATATATCTAATTAAACTCTAAAATTGCTAATTCATGAATTCTAACTTATATTCATGCTTGCTAACTTAATAAAATAAATTCTAAGAAAAATTCGAGGTCCAACATTTCTTCCCCCCTAAAGAATTTCTTTCTCAAAATTCTCACCTAAGTCTGAAAATAGGTATGGATACTTCTCCTTCATAGCTTCTAAAGATTTCCATTTTGCTTCCTCTCTTGTATGGTTCTTCCATAAAACTTTAAGTACCTTTACAGTCTTATTTCTCAAGACTTTTTCCTTTGAATATAAAATCTCCACTGGTTGTTCTTCATAAGTCAAATCTTCTCTTAAGTGAACATCTGATGGTTGGATTATATGTGACGAATCTGATCTATACCTTCTCAATAACGATATATGGAAGACATTGTGAATCCTGGATAATTCTGGTGACAGGGCTAACTTGTAGGCTAGAGGCCCAATCTTCTCAATAATCTCATAAGGGCCTATGTATCTTGGACTGAGTTTACCCTTTTTACTAAATCTTAAAACTCCTTTCCATGGTGAGGCTCAAAGGAATACCTTATCTCCAACTTTATAATCCATCTCCTTCCTATATGCGTCTGTATAGCTCTTCATCCTGTCTTGAGCTGCCTTGAGTGTTTGTTTCACTAAATTAATCATGTCTACTATATTTGGTACCAACTCAGGTCCTAAAAGTTTCCTTTCACTTTCCTCATTCCAACAAATAGGATTTCTGCACCTTCTACCATACAAAGCTTCATAAGATGCCATTTGAATTCCTGAGTAGTAGGAATTATTAGAAGCAAACTCAATCAAAGGTAAATGTTCATCCCATGAGCCTTTGAAGTCCATAACACAAGCTTTTAACATTACCTCTAATATCCTTATTGTCCTCTCTGATTGACCATCTATCTGTGGATGAAAAGTTGTGCTAAAATACAACTTAGTTCTCAAAGCCTCTTGTAAACTTTCCCAAAATTTGGATGCGAATCTGAGATCTTTCTTAGACTATAGAACTTGGAATTCCATGAAGTCTGATTATTTCATCTATGTATTTCTTGGCCAAGGCGTTCAAAGAATCTGTCTGTCTAATTAGTAAGAAATGTGCTGACTTGGTTAGCCTATCAACAATCACCCATACTGCATCATTCTTCTTGCTAGTTCTCGGTAATCCCATTAAGAAATCCATTGTAATCTTCTCCCATTTTCATTCAGGAATAGGCGAAGGTTTAAGCTTACTGGCGGGCGCTTGATGTTCTAATTTAACTTGTTGACGTACCAAGCATTTTCCAACGTACTCTGCAACATCTTTCTTCATTCCTCTCTACCAGAAATGTTCTTTTAAATCTCTATACGTTTTGGTACTCCCCAGATGCATTGCATATGGAGCATTATGTGTCTCATCAAGAATTTCATCCTTTAATTCTTGCATATCTGGAATACATAAACTATTGCCTACCACTATCAATCCATCTTCTCTTACTTCTATTTCCGAAAACTTACCATTTTTAATTTCTTCTCTGAACTGGCCTAAGTACTCTTCTTGTTCTTGCAATTCCTTAATCTTCTCATTTAATACTGGCCTTACTTTAAAATTAGCCAATATACCACCAGATTCGACTTGCCTCAACTTCACCTTAAGTTTGGCTAATTCCTTCAGCAAAGGAAGATATATCGTCTTCACATACGCCATAGCAGATTTCCTGCTCAGTGCATCCGCTACAACATTAGCTTTCTCTGGGTGATAGCCTATCATCAAATCATAATCCTTCAATAATTCTAACTACCTTCTTTGCCTCAAATTTAACTCTTTGTGGCTCATCAAATATTTAAGACTCTTGTGGTCCGTAAATACCTTGGTGGTGACTCCATATAAGTAATGTATCCATATTTTCAATGCAAAGACTATAGCAGCCAATTCCAAGTCATGCGTGGGATAATTCATCTCATAAGGTTTTAATTGCTTGGAAGCAGAGACAATCACTTTGTCTCCTTGCATCAACACGCACCCCAATCCTTTACTCGAGGCATCGCTATAAACTGTATATCCATCACTACTGGAAGGCAAAGTTAGAATTAGTGCAGTTGTTAGCTTCTTCTTTGACTCCTCAAAGCTCCTCTGACATTCTTCTGTCCATATAAATTTCTAACTCTTCCTTGTCAATTTTGTAAGTGGAGTTACAATCATGGAAAAGCCTTCTATGAATTGTCTGTAATAACCGGCTAATCCTAAGAAACTTCTCACTTCTACTACATTCTTGGGTGCTTCCTATCTAATAACAGCTTCTATTTTTCATGGATCCACATGTACTCCTTTTTCCAAAATGATGTGTCCAAGAAACACCACTTCCTTTAGCCAAAATTCACATTTATCGAATTTGGCATACAACTTTTTCTTTCTCAATGTCTCTAAGGTAATCCTTAAATGTTCTTCATGCTCCTTATGCTCTTGGAATAATCAGTATATCATCAATAAATACTATGATAAATTGGTCTAGGAAAGGCTTAAAGACTCTATTTATTAAGTCTATGAAGGCTGCAGGGCCATTAGTTAATCCAACGGGCATAACTAAGAACTCAAAATGCCCATATCGTGTTCTGAAAGTAGTCTTTGACATATCAGACTCCTTTATTCTCAATTGATGATAACCCGATTTCAGGTCTATCTTGGAAAAGAATTTTGCTCCTTGCAATTGATCAAACAAGTTATCTATACGTGGGAGAGGATATATATTCTTAATAGTGACATGATTGAGCTTCCTGTAATCCACACACATCCTTAAGGATCCATCTTTCTTTTTCACAAAAAGAATTGGAGCTCCCCAAGACAAAGAGCTAGGCCTAGTAAAACCTTTCTCCAATAACTCTTTTAACTGCTCTTTAAGCTCCTTCAATTCTGCTGGAGCCATTCTGTAAGGTGGAATTGATATTGGTGCCATGCTTAGAAGAAGCTTAATGGTGAACTCAACCTCTCTCGGTGGTGATAGTCCTGGTAATTCCTCTAGGAAAACGTCTGGAAATTCCCTAACCACAGGAATTTTTTTAATTTTTCTTCATCTACCTTCATGTCTACCATATATGCCAAGAATGCTTCACATCCTTTTCTTATGATCTTCTCTGCTGTTAGAGCTGAAATAATTCTAGACGGGCTTGCTTTCTTGGTTCCCACAAACACCACCTTTTCACCTTTGTCCAGCGCAAACTCTACCGTCTTCTGTTTGCAATTCAAATTGGCACTATATTTTTCTAAAGTGTCTGTGCCCAAAATCACATTTAGTCCTTTCATCTTCAATGGAATTAAATCCACTACTAATTTCACCACACCAATACATATTTCACACTCTTGATAAACATGACTAATAATAACATACTGACCAATTGGGGTACTAACCATCAAAGGACTATCTAGTGGACTCAAATTTTTATCATGCACAATCATACTTGACGAAACAAATGAATGGGTAAACCCCGGATCAAACAATAATATCATCATTAAATAATTTAACCATACTAGTCACAACTTCTGGGGCTGCTTTTGCTTCCTCCCTCGTTATTGCAAATACTCTAGCTGGTGCTTGCCCTTTCTGTTGTCCTGGAGGATTTACTTTCTTAGCTCCACTAGAACTACCCACTTCAGTTGTAGACTTAACTTCTAAAGTCTCAGCCCTCTTTGAAGTTTGCATCTGAGTTCTCTCATGTCGAGCATACTGCAGACACTTTCTAGCCATAGGCCCTTTCTCTCCACAATTAAACCAAGCTCCAGTCAGTCGGCAATACTCCCCTTTATGGAATTTGCCACAATGGTCATGTTCGCTCAAGGTTATACACTCTAAGTTTCAATATTTTTAACCTTGGTAATTACCGCAAATGCACGAGTCATTCGCATAGTACCTAAGGTGTCGATCCCACGAAGAAGACTAAATTCTAATGGCAGTTAAGTTCGCAACACCTAATTAAACAACTATTGCAATAATTAAAATTAATTAAAAATCAAATATGAGAAATTAAATCACCAAAAGAACAAATATAAGCAACTCACACAAATAACCCAAATTTCAACCTAAAAGTAACCAATTAAGAGAAAGGGGGAATTTATTCGAAATTAAAGAAAATCTATCCAATTACGAATTTTTTTGATTTAATGGGCCTAGACGGTCCTAGGGTGAATTGCTCTCTCTCGAGTTATAATTCTTAACCCTAATTGATATTCCCTAATTCAAATTATGGAAATTGTAATCTCTCAATTTGCAATTTGTCCAAAACCTAAATTAGTTCTAACGTTGTCTATTAACCTACTAGGAATCTATGCTCGATCTCTCATTACTAGACTCGAACAGTTTGATTTAATTCTCTACCTATCGATTTACCTAACTCTCGTTAACCTAAATCGATGATTTTCACCAGCACACCCTCTCAGTTTATTGCCTAGTTATGAAGAATCGAATTAAATCACAGTAAATTTAAATAAAACACAATCAAAATAATTTTATTAATCTCAAGAATAAATCAACTCGAAGGTGAGTTTAGACAAACATCAACACTCTACGAAAAATATTTCTAATCAATCTCCAAAATTCCATACATCAATGAAATCGAAATAACAATTAGAATATACTTCGGAATAGATCTCGGAGGCATGACTGCAGAAAACTACCTATTCTGGGAAGTACTCTCGTCAAGCGTGTCTCCGTGTCTCTCTTCCTTCGTCTCCTTCCTTGATCGATTGATCTCTAACTAGATTTTCAGTTGTATTTTTGGTAGAGTCTCTCTTTTGCAGCTCTTGGCTCCCTTTTTCATTTGTCACATCATGTTCTATTTGTAGCTTCGGGGCTCTAGGTCAAAGTTGGGGTCAAAATGGTTCAAAAATCTGTCCAAAACTCGAGTTTTTCTATCAATCCGATGCAGTACACGATGGTGGCCCTACCTGCCACGATCGTGGCCTGAAGTGCACGATCGTGGCCTGACTTGACGCTCTCTGTCACGATCATGGCCTGTGCTTTTTAGCCTGAAAACTCTTTAACTCTTTCTGTTCTTCCCTGTTTATCCTGTAACACTAGCAAACACATCAAGGTATCTCAAAAATATATAATTTAAGCTCAAAGATTAAAACTAACCCATAAAAACACTTAAACACAAAAACTAACGTAATTAAACTCTAAATACATACTAAACACTTAAATTGAAATTAAAATAATTATCAAATCTAGTCTTAAAACACCATACAAATTGTAACTATCAACATCCTCACACTTAAACGTTTGCTTGTCCTCAAGCAAATAAAACAACAACATATAACAAATATATAAAACACACACAATGCAGTAATGAGGCAATGGCTTCGACTTCGTGAAATAAATTTAATCTCGAACACAATCATTCAGTTATGCCAAATTATTAACATGTAAAATATGTGTTTTAGGTGCTTTGAACTAAATATTCAACTTAATCGAGACCTAAGTGTTAACTAATTTTCCCTTTTCAATTGTACACACACATTAATAACTTTTGGTCCCTCGAACTTCGTAACTATTCCTAAGTACATTTTTCATGAAAATCCAAGCTTATTACAAGTCCGGTAGGTTTTTATTCAAAACACATTTTATTTATTTATTTATCTACTTTTTTTTGGGACCTAGCCTTTTACTTGGAGGTAAACATTTGTAATGAATGTCAATCCGACTACTCAACTAAGTCAATTGTTTACAGCTTAGTTGAAACGTCATTATAGCCTTTGTACGCGAAGGCACACATTTGTGATGTGTGTCGATCCGGTCACTCAGTGACATCATGTTTTCAATTAGCTACTAGCTCTACTCATAACCCGAAGGTCAGTGACATAGTGATTATTAAATTAAACCTTTTTTTATTACCTACCTTGTTGCTTTTAGCTATTTGTTTCCATGAAAAATACTAGTTGAGCTACTTAACCTAAAAGGCCTCAATTTATGAATGAATGCGACAATCTATAGGGCTCTAAATTTTCACTAAGTCCTAATTAAGCTGTATAATTCTCCAAAGGCTCCCTAATTTACTATTTTTGCAAGATAATGATCTTCCACAACCTAATACGCGATGTCCAAAATTAAAAACAATTCACTCAATCTAGGACATTGACACATTCACACACTTCACATTATGTGAACTAATACTATCTTACAGAATGCTAAAATCCACATACAAACAAAAAAATATAGAATCCCTCCCCACACTTGAACATTACGTTGTCCTCAATGTGAGAAGGAAAACACACAACATATACATAAACAAAATATGCAAACAGAAATTTAGAATAACAAGGAATAGAATAAATTAAAGAAAAATAAAAGTAAAAGTAAAATAAAAATGACAAAACTAAACACACAAAAGATAAAATAGAACTGGAGAAATTTTTTTTAATAGGTTAGATTTGGATCCTAAGGAGATGCTGGTGGTGATGGTGTGGGAAGTGGTAGTTGAATACCCTGAGCTTCGAAATATCAATGGAGTTAGTGTATTTCTCGGCTTTGGCATCTTTGTGTACACATCACTTCCTTTAATGTTCTGTTGGTTTCAGATAGTGTATCCAAAACCTTGGTCTAGCATTGGTCCTCGTCTTCTTCTTCTTCTTATTCCTCGCTTGTTGAGCCCTTTGCCTGCCTAGTAGGCGCGGAGCTCGAGCTTGCCTGGCCCGTCCTGGTCCGCACATGTGTCTTTTTATTTATATCCCACAGACTTATATTGGTGGAGTGAACAATCGCTGCTCGATATAGATGATGGTGGTCGAGGAACTCAGGTAGATGCACTGTTAACCCCCTGCTATCTACACCAAAATGCTCTGCTATAGTGGAAACCAGGTACTCCATTCCAATATGGTTGCTCCGCGTTCGCGGAATTATAGCAAGAGCATTTAGCATATGTGTGGATTTGCAGACTGGGATACTGTGGTCTATGCACCATAGTATGAATAGTTCCTTGGTTGAACGCTTGTTGGTCTCTGATTTATCAAAGACCAGTTTGCATATAAATTTATGTAGCAACAAGTGTTCATGTGACCAGATAATGTTGTTGTGGGCATTTTTGGCATAAAAAAGCTCAATTTTGGTAAGCTCATGCCAGTATTAGGAGGGGCGGAGGTCATCATGCTAGTCGACAATAGTGGACTCGAGGAATCCACATATGTCGCACATAATGTCTATTGTTAGCTCATACGCTGGCCCTCTCAACCGAAACTATAATCCTTTGGTGTTCTTAGGGTCAAAGGTCAGGGATGTGAAAAATTCTAAGGTCAGCTCCTCATAAACAGAGAATTGAAGCCTAATGAATTGACCCCACTAGATCTTCTCTGCTAAATTTTCTAACCGCTCCTGCACCTCTATCCTATTCAGTGTATCGAAATCAAAATATTTAGGCACAACTATATACCTAGAGCAAAGGGAACGGAAACGAGTACCTTCCTCCTCGGAGTAAATGAGAAATGAAGCTCTAAAATCTGTTGTTCAGTTCCGTCTCCTCCGTTCGGCGACTTGTTGTGCTCCATAAGGCTTTCGTTAGGCAGTTTGCTTGATACGAGGTATGATTGGGTTGAATTTGGAAAGTTGCCGATGGAAATTTTCTAGAGATATGTTAAAGTGTTTGGAAGTTGAAATTCTAGAGAGATAAAGAGAAAATGAAAGTGAAGGTGAAAGTTAAGTAAGAATTGAATAAATAGGTGGTAAAAAGGGTAAAATGGTAAAGTTGTCATTTAAAATTTGTGTCCTCCCCTTTTGTTCATTATCGCAGGCCACGATCGTGACTTGCTATGCCATTATCGTGGCATGTGGCATATCACCGAAGGATTTTCTCAATCGCAGGCCACGATCGTGACGTAACAGGTCACGTTTGTGGCCAGTGCCTATAACTTGATTCCAAGACCTTCTTCTTCCCATCCTTTCCTCCTCTCATTTCATAATTCTTCTACACTTCTCTTAATACGCTTGCGTACTCTTCCTCATAACTCCGAAATCCTATTCCTCTTTTGCTTTTATTCATGCAATCCAAAATAAACCTAACTACAAATTTCACTAATCTAACTAAATTCAACATGAACTAATTTTTCCATGGGTTGCCTCCCATGCAGCGCTTCTTTTAACGTCGGTAGCTCGACGCTCCTTTTAAGTTCACAGAGGTTGGAATGATTGATTTGATGGTAGCGTCGTCATTAATCTCAAAGTCTGAATGTTTGCTACCATATTGTGATTTCCACCTTCCTTGGAATTTTCTTTACTTGCCTTCTCTTTTGCGAGCACTTCTTTCGAAAGAATTTTGCAAGATTCTCAATGTCTTCCCATTCTCCTCGAGGTTCGGGTTTATTGCGAACCGCTGGAGTTAAAGGAGCTTCGTACTCTCTAATAATCACTTTGAAGGTCGGTTGCTCCTTCCCTACTCGTATAGTTAGTTCGCCCCCATCTACATCAATAATTGAGAGTGTAGTGGCCAAGAATGGTCGTCCAAAAATCATCAGAGTATCCTCATCTTCATCGATATCCAAAATGTAGAAATCTGTGGGAAAAATAAAATTTCCAACCTTGACTGACATATCGTGTATAATCCCCATCGATCTCAGCAAAGTTCTATCGACTGTCTTAACCAAAAACTTTGTGGGCACTAGCTCTCGTAACCTCGATTTAAGTCTAAGAGTGTAAGACATCGCATTGATATTTGCGCCTAAGTCTACGAATGCCCTATCTATGATAATCTAGTTGATACTGCAGGGGATGAAAAAGTCCCTTGGATCACCCTTCTTCATTATGTTGGGCACAGTTTCTAGCCTTTACTCCTCCTCTCTCTATATGATGGATTCTTGTAATTTTAACTTGGCATGTATCCATTCTGTCACCTTCTCGATTTTGTTTGGTTCGATTTCTTGTAACATTTCTGCTTCCTCCTTCCGAGCATATAATTCCTTTTTAGCAAAAAATTGGTGTGGAAATATCCGTCGAGTTAATTGCACTGATTTGCTAACAATCTTATTTGGAAGGTCGTCTTTAATTACTTGACTTTCTTCTGTGTCCATCATTTCCAGCTCCTTATCTTGCTTCTGACTTATAACTATGATATGCTCCTTTGGGTTCAATTCGGTGTTGCTTGGGAGAGTTCTAGCATTCCGAGTCAACATTGCTTCCGCAAGCTGCCCCACTTGGACTTTTAAGTTATGGATAGATAAAGCGTGATTCTTTGTGACTTGCTCGAATTTACTCTCGAGCCTCTTGTGAGCTTCCTCCATTCCTCCTATCTTATCCAAAATTTTGTCCAATTTTGAATCCATCAAGCTAGTTTTGTCCTATTGGAAGCTCGATTGTCCTTGGGGTCTGAACTATCCTCCGTTGTTGTTGTTTGACCAGGAGAAGTTTGGGTGATTCTTCCACCAAGGGTTATAGGTGTTGGAATAGGGATTGCTACCCCCTCCACTTTATAGATAGACTCCCCGTCACCTTGTTGGAAGTTTGTGATCTCCTTAATAATTTTGGTGGTCTTCGTTAATGGGAAGTATTTATTTAAGAAAGCTCGCACTAGCTGTTCCCATGTCGTAATGTTGGTGGGGCTTAGTGAATGATACCAAGCCTTCGCTTTATCCTTAAATGTAAAAGGAAACAACCTAATCCTCATTGCATCTTCCGACACTTGGTGATACCGAAAAGTATCGCAAATCTCAAGAAAATTCACTATTTGAGCATTCGGATCTTCATTTGCAATTTCATAGAATTGGATGTTCTACTGAAACGTGTTCAGGAGGGCTGGCTTGATTTCAAAAGAGACCGCTTGAACAGGTAGTCTAGCCACTCCTTGATTTGTATGATTGAATCCCGGCCTCATAAAATCCATGAGTGTCCTCTGTTGTTGCCTGTCAAGGTTAACTTCTTGATCCATGTTTCTTTGGAATTTTCGGTCATTTGTATTTTTTTGGTTTCTTCTTCTTCTTCTCGCCGAGCTTTCCTAAGGGTTCTTTCTAACCGTGTTATGTCTAAATCGGACGTCTCAATTGCGCGACTCGAAACCCTTGTGACTCTTGTGTTCATACAAGAGTACGAATCCTAAGTAAAATGAATGAAAGAAAACAACAAACCTAATACCTTAAATTATAGAATTAAATTGCCTTCCTCGACAACGACACCAAAAACTTGTTCGCTCAAGGTTACACGCTCTAAATTTCAATATTTTTAACCTTAGTAATTACTGCAAGCGCATAGGTCGTTCGTGTAATACCTAAGGTGTCGATCTCACGAGAAAAATAACTAGCCCTAAATTTTAACGGCAGCTAAGTTCGCAACACCTAATTAAACAACTATTTCAGTAATTAAAATTAATTAAAAATCAAATATGAGAAATTAAATCACCAAAAGAACAAACATAAGCAACTCACACAAATAACCCAAATTTTAACCTAGAAGTGATCAATTGAGAGAAAGGGGGAATTTATTTGAAATTAAAGAAAATCTATCCAATTACGAAATTTTCCGATTTAATAGGCTTAGACGGTCGTAGGGTGAATTACTGTAACATCCCGTTTCCAGAGAACGGGTCGGACCAAAGAAACGGGTCCAGGTGTGGTAAATTGCCACACCTCATGCT
>JAOQML010000197.1:19593321-19603890 GCA_027568935.1 Erythroxylum urbanii | reverse complement strand
AAAAACATTCCGATGCTAAATTTACATACGGTTTAACAACTTACCGTCGGTAAAATTAGCGTTGGAAAATTAATTTCTGACGGTAAGTGTACCGACGAAAAATGTTGGACGGTCGGTAACTTTTCACTTGAAATTACCGATAGTTATTTTATTCTGTTGGTAAAAGTACCGACGGAATGTTTCTTTACCGTCGATAAGTTTAGCTACGACCGAATCTCCGATGTTTTTGTCCGTCGGTATATTTTGTTGGTAATGTTAAATACCGATGGAATATTTGTTATTTTCGTCGGTATTTTCCGTCTCTAACTCACTATTTTCTTGTAGTAAAGGGGGAGTATTGATAGGCCCTTAAAAGTTTACGAGAGAAGGAAGAAGCAGAGTCCAGCTCAAGGACCAACTTTGGGTGGGACTTGAGGCAAAAGGAAAAGAATAACGTTTGTTATGTTATTATACTTTCAATAAACCGTGGCATATGGATTCTGTTACATCCTTTGTCAACGTCATTATGTGTGTTTACTATGAGGTGACCAGTTTGTTATAGTTGGTTATGAATAATAGATATAAATAAGGCTAACAGAGGACAAGAGTGATCATCCGGGGTATTCTATATTTGTTTTTGTTTTCATGCTTCTTGGAAAGCATCGGGTGAGCAGGGACGCTGCATCTCTTCATGCAGTTGGTATATTTCTTTTTCGGTCATAATACAATATCAAGTTATCTTATCAGTCTACTTATCATTCCCCTTCTCCTCATTCTTTTATCTGATATTATTCCATTGCATTTGGGTTTCATCACACCGCCCCGAGGTTCTCAGTGTTGGTAACAGAATAGGGTTCATAGTCATTTGCTGCTAGTATGTTTATGGCACTGGTGCCACAGTTGTCTATTGTATTAGACATTGTAGGTTAGGTTAGGGTATAGGAATCAGATTTTTTGCTCTAATACTATGAAAAAAGTCGTAGGAAAAATAGAAGAAGGAAGAAATAACATTTTCTTATTTCTTACTATGTAATGTTTTCCAAGACCATTATTTATATGCCTCTTACCTTCTTCCTATTGGTTGCTCTTCCTAGAATCAAGGGAAATAATAACTAACATATCTGCGATAGCTATACAAAAATTGAAAGAACTATCTAGTACTATTTACAATATTGCATGTGCTAGGAAATGAAGTGAAACGAACAAAGGTTGTCGTATTTGTTGAAACGTAAGATGTCAACATGAGGCCTGTGACGTGGCCCATTTTCTTCAATACTCCTTGTCCAACGTACCCAAGCCGAACGTATGTTGTCTACTGTATCCAAACCATTAGCGTGTTTTGGGTGTTTTATCACTTTCTTTTGCTTGAAGCAGGTCTCTTTATCTGCTAAAGCCGAAAAAATTCTAGAACTAAAGGAGATGTAATCTACTTTTGGACACTCTTGGACATGGATGGTGGGGCTACAGGAAAAAATGAACTCACTTTTTGGTCCATGTGCGACGTTTTAAATGCAGGACACTGCAGGTGTGTTATGTTTTCTATCAGTTGGATATCATATATAGCGTGAACTTGATCATACATATTACATGCTTCTGAATTTGTGCTGCATACTTTAATGGTTTTCAGTTGGCTCTTGTTCTTTTTTCCACTGTTTCAATTCTATCTGTGTTTTTGCTTGTGTACCTGATAGCTGTTTGATGAGGTTGATGCTAATAGGTGCAAGAGAATGAGTGTTGTACCAGTGTTTCACTCTTTGAGAGTTTTCAGTTGACTGCTAAAGTCTTGGAGGAATTGCTAATATTAAAGCAAGCTAGATATTTGTGCTTGTGACGTCATTATACAGCAGCTACATACTGTTGTCCTGTTACTGTAGTTATGTTTTGGCCTAGCAATTGACCAGCTTCAAGACATCTTCAAGGGAGTTCCCAGTCCTGTTTGAATTATCTTTAAGTTTTCACTTAGATGGTGTGATTTTGTTTTCACTTTAAGAATTTTCTCTTGAATTTATTCGCTTCAAATCTGACCCTCTTCTGACTGGTGAATGCATTTAGAACTGCTTTTGAAGATGCTTTCCGCCAAATGTATTCATTGCCATCAAATTTGGAAGGTCTTCCGCCAATGCCAGAAGATGGAGGTCATTGGTCTACACTTCATTGCTGGGTGATGCCAACACCTTCCTTTCTGGAGTTTATTATGTTTTCAAGGTAATATACTAATAACTGAAAACTTCTCCTGATCTTGTGTGAATTGCTCGTCATCTCAAAATTGGTAGCAGTGATCAGTGATGCGTTTTAGTTGATGCTTAAATTTGAATAGGATGTCTGTTGACTCTCTTGATGCCCTGCAAACAAACCCAAGTAAAGCCAGTGGTTGTCTGTTTGGCTCATCCCAACTTGAGGTAAAGATGCATGGATCCCAAAATGCCTGAAATAGATGTTCCATGTAAGTGTACAAAATTATTGGTATTTTTTTTGTTTGTTTAATTATAAACAGAAGAAGCACTGTTACTGTCGAATATTGGAACTCCTTGTTAATGTGTGGGCATATCATAGTGCACGTAAGATGGTCTACATAGATCCACGCACTGGTTCCTTTGCCGAGCAGCACCCAATTGAACAGAGGAAGGGAATCATATGGGCGAAATATTTTAACCTTACATTGTTAAAGAGTATGGATGAAGATCTTGCAGAGGCTACGTAAGATGGTCTACATAGATCCACGCACTGGTTCCTTTGCCGAGCAGCACCCAATTGAACAGAGGAAGGGAATCATATGGGCGAAATATTTTAACCTTACATTGTTAAAGAGTATGGATGAAGATCTTGCAGAGGCTGCTGATGATGGAGACTATCTGAGGGAGAGGTGTTTATGGCGTTCAGAAGTGCATTGGGAGGGGATTTACGAAATGGAGAAGGAGGAAAGATACAGGATAAAGATGGACACAAAGAGAAAGACCAGAGAAAAACTTTATGAAAGAATCAGGCCTGGGAATAAACAGAAGCCACTCGGGACGTAGGAAGCTTTCAATTTTGAGCTCCAGATAGTCCACAAGCTCTAACTTTTAGCTTAACACTTGGACGCAGAGTTCATATTGTTTCCCTCATCTGCACACGTAGAGTGTAGGGGAGAGCAGAATAGCTGCATTTTGCATTGTATATCACAAAATTTTGAAGACGACTAACTACATCATCATCCTCATAGGTTCATCCTTTTCTTGTTCACAATAGTTTTGGGTCATCAGATTCAGAAATTGTATTCTTTAAATCACTGTATATCCCTGCGATGTAGAGGCAATTTTTTTTCCAGAATGATGATTATAAATTCGATTCTCTCTCTTTTCAAGTCCATATCCATCAAACAGTAGGGATTGCTTGATTTTAGAGCGAGTGAAGAAGAAGTTCGATATAGGTAGGCTCTTTGAGCTTGTTGCTTTGTCGGTTCGGCCCGAAGTTAAGTCTACGAACCCGCGATTTGATTCATAATAAAACCCGACCCATTATAGTCGTATCAAGTATGTATGTTTACCTGGCAACCCGGAAGTTTTAAAATAATTACCAAATTCCCGCGCCTACGCTGGAACCAATTAATTACCAGCTAGTGTTACCATCTTGTCTGTCTAGGGTTTCAAAATCACTGCAAAACCACCTCGGAAGTCAGAACAGAATCTGTCTCTCCCGCTCTCTTTCGCTTAGGTGACTCCACACTCAGTCTTTCTTCTCTTCGCAATTCCATGCATTTTGCTTTCCTTTTTCATCTTCCACTTACCATTTTTTCGTTCATCCTTAGCTGAGCACATTTCTACTTTATGGTTTTGTTGTTCCTCAGTTTTAGTTTGTTGGTGTAGTTATGTTTGTATCTGCCTGCGAAGATGAAATGGGCTTCTTGGCTTACTCATGAATTTTTCAAGTTGTTATTTCTTTTTTTCTATTTAGTATGTTTGATTACTGGAGTGGACTACACTACTCAATTTGATGACGGTGGTTGTGAATTTTGTGCCGTCTGAATGCATTGATGATGTGTTATTTGAGCTTGCTCTCCGTTATGCTTCTTTTTGATTACTGGAGTGGACTACACTACTCAATTTGATGACGGTGTTTGTGAATTTTGTGCCGTCTGAATGCATTGATGATGTGTTATTTGAGCTTGCTCTCCGTTATGCTTCTTCTTTTTTCTTAGTTTACTGATATTCTGGTTTTAGTTGATGGTGAGTATTTTCTTGGTTTAAGCGAATTTTCAGTTCTCTGCTTTCTATCGGCTGCGTACCTGTTGCCTAACATCCCAATGTGAGATTTTGTCGGCATTTCAGTTGAGTGAATAATGATATCTGCATTTTAGTATTTGGAAATTACTACAACTTTTTGTTTTTGGCATGTCTGTTTGGAAACGTTTTTTGCATCAATTCGAAGTCCAAAAAGACCCAGAATCTGTATATTGTTAGCTGCTCAATCCTTCCATACGGTTCCTTCCCAGCCATTGAAAATCTGCGTTATTTTGATTGATTATGGCTAACTTATTGACACTTTCTTGTTTTAATAAGAACTGTTTTATATCTGTGGTTGTAACTATTGAATTTTGGCGTTGGAACATGTAGGTATATTAACTAAAAGGTGGTGGAAGTTTTCAGCATCATGCATGCTATAAAAGGTGGTTGGGTTGGTCAAACATTTGCCTTAGCTAAGTGCAATGAATCTGGGGGCAGGAAGTCTCGCATTCGTCGCTCAAAGGAGGAGAGAAAAGAAATGGTTGAATCCTTCATCAAAAAGTAATATGATGATGATTACCTTTGGAGAAATTGCTGCTGTTAATCTTTTGATTCCTCACCCTTGTTCCTCATAAAGAATAGGAACATATCAAATTGATTTTCTTGTATGTCTTTCTGTTGTACTGATGCTTGTTCCTGCATGATTATAGAGAGTAAGAGAATGCTTTGAGCTTTGAAATCCAACTCTGACAATCTGGAAGAGGAAGTACACAATTTTCAGGGAACTGGGTTCTTGGTAGATTATGGGTAGTACAGCTTTCCACGACTTACATATAACACCAAATGATGTCCATAAGTTAGATCATTGCTATTATGACTGAATTTAAGGAGGAAACTTCTTCTACTTTAATCACTCTCAGATATCTGTTTGGTTGGTTATTAGAAAGTATATGCAACCTGGATTACCACTCATACGATTGACTTGCATGCAGATACCAGAGTTTGAACGGTGGGAACTTTCCATCTCTTAACCTCACGCACAAGGAAGTTGGTGGATCCTTCTACACTGTTAGGGAGATTGTTCGAGAGATCATCCAGGAAAACAGAGTGTTGGGTCCTGGCAAGTCAATGCTTGGGCTACAAAATGCAGATCAGTTATTGGAGCAGCATCCTCTGGGTACAATTTCTACAGAACCACGAATTCCTCACTCAATATCACCAAATGGAACTGCTTTTGTTTCAGATCATGGTCAGCGTATAAGTGAAGAATCTGAGATAATTTCTATTGGAACATGCACTGAGTCTCAACAGCTGGGGTTCGAAAGTGAGCAAATGATTAATGGTAGTTGTGTAACTATAGAGAATGAAGAATCTGATAAACCAAAAGTTGAGGCAATTCAATTAAATGAAGTGCTGGAAACAGAGGAAATTGGCAGAGAAGTGCCATCATCTAGGGCTAAAGTAATCCAAGTGGAGGATGTAGTAGCGCCTCAACAGCTGGGGTTTGATGGTAACAAAATGCTTAACGGTGGTCATGTAACTAAAGAGAATGAAAAATCTGATGAACCAAAAGTCGAGGTAATTCAATTAAATGACGTGCTGGAAACGGAGGAAACTTCCAAAGAAGTGGAAGCATCTAGGGCTAAAGTAACTCAATTGGAGGATGTAATGGTAGAAACATTTCCATTGCGACCTTTTCCGGAATCAGCTGAGAAATCTGATGAAAGTTCTACTGAAGTTAAACCATTTGACCAAACTTTCAAAGAAACAGATATGGAAAGAGAGCAGCTGGAATCAGGGAAGAACATTTATTTTACTGATGAGATAACTGGCTCAACAAGTTCCTCTTTGGCTGCTTATGAAGAAGTGGAAGTCTTGGTAAGTCCTATTTTGGAAGGAAACTCTGGTTTGGGAACTGAAAAGGCTTTGAGAGTTCCTGTGTTGGAAAGCTCAAGTTCATCTTCCACCAGACAAGGCATTGCTAATGATACTCATGAAATACTTGTTGAAGCCAAATTGTCTCAACCTGATGAGGCAGTTGCAGAAACTAATGTGAGTTTATTTATTCAGTCATTTGTTAATTTATATATTCTGTAATTGTGGGCATAGTTTACTTTAAAATTTTTTTTCTAATATGTTTGTGGCGTTCATAAATACTGACAATGTAGATGAACGTGCACGTAGCCTGAACATGGCGGTGTAATATCATGTTATTCAAATTAAATTGCTATCTGGAATGTGGTTTGGTACGTAATGCATGTCAAATTTAAGCTAATTTTCTTTTCTTAAAAATCTATTCTAAAAATAGGTAAAGCTGGCTGAAAGTAACTATCAGCAAACTCGCTGAAAGTAATTACCTTGCACGTGTTAATAGAAGGTCAATTGCATCTCAAATTCAGACATTAAATTGGGACTGTGGTAGTGATTATAACTGAGTTCTAGTGGTCTACGGCTGCTGTCTTCTGCTACTTTTGATCCACTTTTACGTGAATTTTCTTGACGAAATTTATTAATCACATAGGAGTTGATCTTACAAAAGTTTTACCTTTTTAGTGGGCTGTGATTTATGTAGAAACTAAGTTGCGTATTTACTTTTCTTGATGCCATGTTTTAATAAAAGATACATTTCTTACTGCAAATTGTTTGGTGTTCACCTGCTTTGAGCTGTTGCTGATGACCATTTGCAGGATTTGAATGCTCAAATCGTTGGCCAAACAAAGTCTTCGGATGGAGCTAGCACTAGGACTAGTAGTGGCAAGTTGGTTACCCAAGAAGTAGACAGAGAAAGTAAAGCTGATGTCCAACATAGGTGCAACTTGCCGAAAGGAAACAACCCGCAGTTAGATAGAATTAATCTGTAAGTATACCCAGGAATTTTAACTTCACAACTTTCTACATGTGTTTCCAAATGGCAATCTTAATGATCTAAAGTTAATGTTTATGTTGAATGATAAAGATTCTCCTTGGTTTATGTTCCCAGCGGCTCATGGGATGGCGCATCCAAAATTCCTGTGGAATCAGAAAGTAACCCATTTTGGGCTATCTTTAAAGGGTTTGTAACTGCTTTCATGAAATTTTGGTCGGAATAAAGTCTCTTAAGAGTATCATTTGTAAACAGTTTCAAGGGGATGAGTTCTGCTGTGTCAGAATAATACCTAAACTTTCCCGGGTAATGTTGGTGCTAAACAGTATATATTAGTATGATGTTTAGTCTTATTGGAATCAAATTATTGGCTGTAGATGAAACAGTTTTTAAGATGGTGCTTGTTATGTGAATGGGTTTTCATGGAGTTTTGTTCCATTTAAATGGTTATTGATAAAGTCTAAGAATATTTGAGAATCACTTCTAATGATTTAAAATGTTATGCCTTACTTTTGGCTCATGTAATTAGGCATTTTAAAATGTTTGTAATTACTCTCCTGATATTTATAAATATTCTCCGAGTATTTTATAGTTGATATATATATGAATAGCTCTACAATGTAATGCTATTCATCAATTCAAATTCTACTCTTTTGTTCCTACATCTTATCATGGTATTAGAGGCTCATTAACAGGATGTTTTTTTATTCCAGTTTTCTTTTTTCACCCTGCGTTACTGTTCTCTTCCTTTCCAACCAAACTTAACACCACCCATCATAACTATTACAAATCTCATCGTTCTTACTTTGGACAATACGAATTATCTTTATCCATGGAGAAAGCAAATGAGATTCATCCCATTAACCTGTGATCTCATATCCCAACCCCTTTCAAGGCTTTCGATTCTTCTATCAACTCTTCATCATCTTTCTCCGAGTATCTTCGGTGGCAAAAAATGGACCAATTTGCGTTCTATTGTCTCGGTGCAATCCTCTTCTCTGTCATTTCTTCAATCATTCTCTGATGTAAAACTGTAAGGAGCTAAGAGATTTATGGACCACCTCAAAAGTCATTTCCCACAACAAACCTCCGTGCACAAACCTTTACTCTTTTGTAGCTGATTATCTCTCCACTATTGCCTCCACTGCAGAAGACCTTGTTGTTATATGTGCCCTCGTATCTTCAGAAGATTTGGTGCTTTTTATTCTTAATGGCTTGATCATCTGATTTTAAGTAATTCATCACTGTGATTGAAAATCGTGAAATCCCACCGACCTCTGAACTCCACTCCAAATTGCTCCTTCACGAGCAAAGACTGTTGATGTTTCATCAAATCTTCGCCTAGACCTTTAGAGACGGCGTTCGCAGCAGCAAAATTAACAGTGGCAGCGTGAAATGAGTTCAAGTTGTCTGGTAACTTTATTTCTATCCTATTTTTTGTCAGTCTTATTTATTTGATGGATAAATGCATGTCTCTATCAAGCTCTCTAGCATTATTCTAATTACTTTGACAATAATATGTCACAAATACAAAATCGCATTCTCCAGTTATCAAGATTCATGCGCAATCTAAGAAGCAGCCCAAGTCCATTTCTATCTCCCTTAATTCTTGGCCCAACACTTCTAATACACTAAATGAGTAGCCCGAACTCAACCTTTTCTTCTTATGCACTAAATTAATAGCCCAAATCCAACCTTTTTTTATTATACCCGACCTCCCTTTTTATAATAACTTTTTTACTACACAATGAGCTATTTTTACTGTTAATTTATTTCACCAAACTTCCTCCAAAATGCCTTTGTAAAAAGATTGGTCACATAACTATCACTAGTCTTTTTTGGTATAGAAATAACCCCTTAATATCTCCACATAACCCTTCTATGCCTCAAACCGTATTCTATGCCTGTAACCTCATGCACCCTCTCTTTGTTTATTTCAAGTGACGTTAAAACGTGGCTTCCAAATACAAGTGCTTATGTGCACATGACTCCTAATTTGTAAGTATTAGAATTCGGACAATCGTATCAAGGTACCAACAAAGTGATTGTTGAAAATGGTAATACTTTTCCTATATCTTCTACTGGTTTATTAATACCACCGATTCACTTTCGCTCTGTTCACTGTAAAGACATCTCAATTGTACTTTAATTCACTACAAATCTTTTTTCTATTTCTAAATTTGTTAAAGGAAACTCTTGTTTTATTGAATTTAATTCCTCTATTAGCAGGTGGCATTCACAATAATCCTTATCTTAAGAAGATGCCTTCTACTTTCACTAATCCAATTGCTCTCACTACTTTTCAAGTTCTGTTTCAAGTTTGGCATTAATATCTTAGTTACTAATGTCATCAAATAAAGCTAGATTTATCGACATTATCCTATAACTTATAAGTCTCAAACTGTTTATCTCTTCCAAACCTTTAATTCTCAAGTTAAAAATCTCTTTTCCTCCAAAATCAAAATGTTTTAATAAGATTAAGCACCTAAACTCATCAAAGGTCCTTTTGCACATTTTTTCTCACTTCTCAAAGCATTTCATACTCCATTTCTTATCCTAACATGTCATAACAAAATGTGGTTGTCGAACATAAAATTTTTCATATTATCAAAACTAGTCTCACCCTCATGCATACCTCTCAACCTTACTTTTTTTTACAGCTATGTTCTTTTAAACCTCCTTTCGTCACCAACCTTTGATCATAAATCTCTATATGAGGTCTTTTTAAAGAAAATCTCCCAACCTTGATCATCTTTGGTTTTGGGGGTACATATGCTTCCTTATCTTGGCTAAATTAGGTCTGATAAACTACCTCAAAAAAAATTTCTATGTTTTTATAGATTACTCTATTACCATAAAAGTTATTGTTATCTTAACCCTTTCATCGACAAAATATATATCTCTCAGTAATGTTAGATTCTTTGAAACTGACTTCTTTTTTGCCAAACCCTCCAACTGATACCATACCACCTTTCCTATCTCCTCCACCTTAACCTTCATGCTCTCACCCATCACCAGCTACACCACCACCACCACCTACTCCACCATCTTTGCATCCCAAGATCACTCGCACCAGTGAGCATAATCATAAACTCAAATCTTTTCATGAACACACAACCTACAACACTATTACCTCAAGCTCCAATTAAGCTTCATCATACCTTGTTTACTTGGGTAAACAAATTCTCATATTTGCAACAAGTTATACTATAAGAGTTTAACACCCTCCATCATAATAAGACTTGGAATTTGGTTCGTCCACCTCCCATCTCTAACATTCTCAACGATAAATAGGCCTTTCATACTAAGCGCGAACTTGATGGTACTGTTAATCGCTACAAGACTCACCTTGTTGCTAAAGGCTTTCACAAGTCTCTTAGTCCTGATTATATTGATATATTTAGTTATGTTGTCAAACCCATAATCATTTGTATCATTCTCATCTTTGCTGTTGGACCCCACACTCCGCCCTTAGGTCGGCGGCGTGTGTTTGCGGGACATACCGCGGCATCCAACCTTACTCAG
>JAOQML010000197.1:19579519-19593221 GCA_027568935.1 Erythroxylum urbanii | reverse complement strand
AGTAAGGTTGGATGCCGCGGTATGTCCCGCAAACACACGCCGCCGACCTAAGGGCGGGGTGTGGGGTCCAACATTTGCCTTTCTTAAAATTGGTCAATTCATCAACTTGATGTTAACAATATCTTCTTACATAATAACATTCAAGAATTAGTGTTCATATATCAACCACTAAGTTTTACTTATCTTTGTCATCTTAACTATACGTGTAATTGAAAAAAATCTTTATGGCCTCAAACAAGCCCCTAGAACTTGGATTCATAAATTGAGTGAAAAATTTTATAGCCTTGGTTTCGTTTCGTTTTTTTCAAGTCTGACACCTCTCTTTTTATTCATACATCTTCCTCCCACACCATCTTTCTATTAGTTTATATGGATGATATCTTGATTATAAGTTCTTCACAATCATTCACTCAAATCCTTATTCATGGCCTTCATATCACCTTTACCATTAGAGGCCTTGCTCGTTTTCATTATTTCCTTGGTATTGAAGTTACAACCACTTACCTCCTTCTGACACAAAATATACACTCATAATCTCCTTCTTTGAACTCACTTTGATCAATCAAATCATGTTCCTACATATTTTACGTCCATTTTACCTATGTCCAAGAACCATAGTCTCTCACTTTCTGACCCTACTGAATGTTGTAGCACTGTTGGAGCTCTTCAGTATGTTTGCTTAATCATATCAAACATTCAGTTTATAGTAAACAAAGTATCTCAGTTTCTCCATTGCCCTACCAACATTCACTAGATCGTAATTAAATCATTTCTATAATATTTGAAAGTTATTTTTTCTTATGATATTAGAATCAAACCCACCCATCTTATCCTTCATACATATTTTGAAACTAATTGGGCAGGCTATCCTGATGATTATCACTTCACCTCAAATTAGTGTATTTATCTTAGAACTAATCTTATTTTTTGGAGTACTAAGAAACAATCTATTATTACTAGATCTAGTACTGAAGTTAAATATAAAGGTATTGCTTTTATTGTTGTTAAGATTTATTGGATTACTTCTTTACTTGATTAAATTGGATCCCATCTCTCACTCCCACCTTATAATGTGACAACCCTAATACTACATTCATTATTCTTGATCTTGCCTCACATTCTATGATTAAATTGGATCCCATCTCTCACTCCCACCTTATAATGTGACAACCCTAATACTACATTCATTATTCTTGATCTTGTATCACATTCTTACTCAAAGTACATCAAAATTGATACTCATTTTATTTAGGACTTAATTGCTAAAAAGATACTTTTTATTCCTTGCATCTTTACTACAAATCCAATGGTAGATTCAATAATGAAAGCATTAAGAACTTTTTTCTTTTTATCAATTTTAAGATAAGTTTATTGTAATTTCACCCGTGATCTTGATGGGAGCCGATAAGAAGTGATTCTCCAATATTCTTCCTTTCATTTAGTTTCCTAGAATCATATAATTACACATTCTAGAATATCTATAATTACTCTCATGATATTTGTTAATACTCCCCAAATATTTTCCTTTTATTTTTAGGATAATCTCTCTCTCTCTCTCTCTTTCTTTTCATATGAGTTATTTGGAAACAATCTCTTTATTAGTTAGGGATAAGGCTGCGTACTATTAGACCTCCCTAAACTCGGTATATTAGTGAGATTCATATTGAGGGTTGTTGTTGTTGTTGTTTTAGGATAATTGATACAAATATAAAGGGCTCTATAATGTAATACTAATCATCAATGCAAATTCATCATTCTACTCTTCTGTTGCCATATTTTATTAGTTACCTTATTTCATTTGTGTTTGTCTTCTTATTTAATACTATTTAATTGCATTGTATTTTTGAAATATGAGATAGTTGAATTTTCAAATTTTGGCATTTTACATTATCAAGAAAGTCCAACCAAAGTAACTGATGAATCTTCTTATTGCATAGCAAATTGGCATCAACATCAACATGAGAAAAGAAGAAAATTCATTTTAATCAACTGTACGGGTTTTCATAGGATCCTGAATCCCAAATCAAAATATTTTTTAATAAAAGAATCTTAACAATTCAAATATATATGCTTGTGTATGTCAACGATGTTTTTCACTTTTTCACTCCTTCAGCCATTAGGTAGTGAAAGAGGAAAATTCTCACCAAACTACCACTTGGAAGAATAGTTTGTACTCTTTACAACTCATTCGCCTCGCCTAACGTTAACGTACACAGTTGGACCTCACGATAGTTAGAGAGGTAACATAAAACGATCATCAGAGATTATTGGTTGTTTGCATATATGAATTGTTTCTATCAATGTTTGTGTTCTTTTCTTAGCAAATTATTAAGAATACTGACGTTACGTGTTTCTGTTGCTTGCAATCAATTTCTTTTTTTTTTTTAATTCTCTCTCATTAATCATTCCATTTCAGCATTACCAATTGCATGTTACAATCTCGTTTTCATTAACCTCAAACACATGAGCTGTTATAGTAACTTGAGTTCTACTGTCCGAATTTATGTATGTTTGAATAATTTTTTATTGGAATTGACATCATTAAGTTACTCTCTTATCTTGTGGTATATTGGAGAATTGTAAAATTTGATGTACCTTTTTCTTTTCTTTTTTCACATAAAAAAACAATATTAAATATTTGTATCAACCTTGACTTCATCTAGTGAAGCGTCGTCTCAATATAATACGGAATGTTATGTAGCAATTAAATAATCATTAAAAACAATCCATGGATTCATCCTCCCCCTTTTAGTGACTTGGTGTTTTCCATATATTATTAAGTACAGGGCTTGTGTTGAACTCTTCTCCCAAGGAAACTGAACAGCATTAGGGGAACTAAAAGATTAGAAAAACAAAAGGTAAGAAAAGGGCAACTTCTCTTCTAGAGCAGCCTTGACATGAGGAATAAAGTCGGGGTTAACAAGGTAAGATTGTTGCCTGCTTGCCACACAAAACCTGCATAAAGGTCATTACAATTTACAATTCTATAACAATCACGGTATATGCCACAGTTGCCAGTTTTTCTTTTTGCTTTTAATTTTTTTAACGTACAATACCTATTCAGGAAGGTTGTCGCGAGAAAAATACCATAAACTCATCATGTTTGAGGTTTAAATTTAAGAGTTGGCATTGGAATGCTTTTGAAAATGCGTTATGAAGGTCTAAATATCTAATGATTATTAGGTATCTGGCACATGCACAGCTATTAAGAAGTTAACATATGGGTTTTGTATAACATATCCAAATGAAACTTGATATTTAAAATGTACGATTTTATCTCCATTGACAACATAAGTAAAATTAGTTAATAAATAGAAGCATAGGTTGCATTTGAGAGAAGGAGGAGACGTGGAGTTGTAAAGGAAAAGACAAGGGGAACACTTCACGTGGGAAGATTCATTGACATAATGGGTTTGGTTTGGAATTTGGTATTTGGTATTTGGTAAACCCAATCTAAAAATTAAAATATTTTTGTTGTTATTATTAGTAAGAAGAAGAGGAAGATCCTTCCCAGTAGATGATGGTAGATGGGTGTATTCAACACCACGATATGTGGTATCCTATGCAAATAGAAGATTGACAGAGAAGATCGTATTTATGCCCACGCGCATTTAATAGTTGAATTATCCATCGCCATCTAAATTAAATTATCATTTTACTGAAATCATATTCTTTTTATCAAAAGTATATGTTAAATGGCAACAAAAACACACCAAGTTGGAAAAATAAATTTCAAATCATGAGAATTTTACGAAAGATAATTTCACAGCTGTTTGCAAAAACTATAAAGCGAGCGGCCACGCAAGGCGGTTAGCGCGTGGAGCAGTTAATTTAGTTGGGGAGGTTTTGTAAATGTCATGTTCCTCTTCCACACGTCAAGTCCAGAAGGGCATAAAAAATAAAATCGGAAAACCCGATCCGTTTCAGTTACCAACAACTTTGTCCTATTGGAATCACCATACCAGCACTGACACGTGGCCCAATGAACAGCAAGCTTTCCACTTGTTTGCTTTTATTCCATCCTCTCCTCATTTTGTGGCTTCACCCAAAATTGGATTCAGCCTACATAAACTGTTATTCTTATTGCATTAAATTAGGAAAATAAGTAAACTGAAGCTTAAAAGGCAAGGGGAGGACAAAGGTAAAACGCACACACTATTCATCATTACTATACTATGCCATTCCCATTCTCTCTTATTTGTCATCTTCTTCCTCACCATCACCACCCAACACAACCAGCTATCACTCATAAATACCTTTTTTTTTTATAGACATAAAATCAAAATACACTCCAACCACTCTCTCTTCCCTTTTTCCTCTTTCTCTATTTCTCTTACCTTGCCATACACGCCTTCATGTTCTTTTCTCTAACGCAACCTCCATATATATAATCTCTTCACTGCCTTCTCACAACTTCAAAGCACTCTCTTTTATTAATTATCATGTCTACCCACCTCCAACTCCTCCAAGATTTCCCGCAAATTCGACTCTCTCCCCTCAAGATTGAATCTCTACCCTCTCGCAGCCACACGCTCGATGACGATGACGCCGCCACTCAACCACAAAACAGCGCCTCCGCTGATGTCTGCCGCACGCCCACATCCGAGGAACACAGGATTCCAACCACCCTTAGCTGTCCACCGGCTCCCAGGAAGCCAAAGAGGCCCTCCATTTCTTGTAAGCGGAAGTTGTCGGAGCTTGAATTCTTCGAGATCGTGAATCGCGAAGAGGTTGACTCTTTTTTCAGATCAAGTTTTGAGGTTGTCTCTAAGAGGAGATGCGGTGTTTCCACGTAAATGAAAAGATATCTCTTCTTTGTGTCATTCAACTATATATTTTTTTTAAAAATTTTACTGTTTATTCAAATGAAGTTACTGTAGTAATTACGATGTGTATTCATATCTGTGTATGTAGCATTGCATTACACTCTTTCATCTGCTACCCAGAATCCAATTATATTCATGTGGCTACGGATCCATCTGCAATTGCCTTTTTTTCTTTGTTCCGGTCTGGATCTGAATCTCTTTCTTTTCTTTTCTTTTTTCTGTTTTCGATTTGGAATGGTGGCCAGCTTGATCACTGGTGCAACTAAATACTAATAACTCTAGTTTATAATAAAAATTATGGATTAATACAAGCTGAACATGAAGAGTATACGGTAGATGAGTTTGGTTTTTCTTTTCTTGGAATTAGTGTCAACCCTTAATTAGATATTTTTCTCTGAGGTATTTTGAGCGATTTACACGACTTCGGGATTGATAAACATCTTTTGTTCCTTTCATTCATGAATGTGAATGTATGGACGTTTGTTGCTTAATTAGTTTTGTAGTTTTCAGTGTTTACAAAATTAGGCAACGTGACGTGTGATATGCAACCAACCTTGAATATGATATGATGTTACTCTTTTTATCATTATTCTAAAGCGCAATTTAAGACACTGTTTTTGTATAATCAATTCAGCCTTACTTGACACAAAATTTGACCTTGTAAATTTACCTTATCATCAGCTGGCATGCCAGTCCAGTGTAGTCTATATAGTATGGTTAATTTTTTTTAGGAACATAAATATAAGAGGACTTTCTAAACTTAGATATGATAATGGAATGAAGAACTAAACCCATCTAATATTGGAAGTGATAATTTAATCAATACGGGGCATGGCTCATTTGATTTAAAGGATGCCCATGTGCCAATTAAGAATGGTTGGCCGCTTAAGCATCACACACACATATATATATATACAAACAAACATTAACAAGAAAAGAAAGGTCTGCCCTTGGGGCGTTACGCAAGCGTAATATGGAAGCATATTTCAATGACCCTTTTTGGTGGCTAGTTAGCTTCAACTTTACGTGTTATCATGTCGCTCTGGAAAAGGGTGTGGAACGTGAAAGTCAGGCTTAGCTTAAAATGAGGCACTTGACATTAATTCTTCATCTTTTCTTTCTTTTCTTTTGTGTGTAAAAAAGAAGGCAAATGTGCATGTGAAAGGACTGATGATGATCAACCACCATAACAAGGAAGCAACTGTTCTTCTGTCTCATGTTCTCTTTTCGTTTTACTGAATAAAGAACAACTCTAAATTTTCTGGTGTAGGATTTAGGACTTAGGATAATCATATTAAAGAAAGTGAGGAAGAAAGATGTATCTGAGACGTAATCATGGAGCAGAAGTTGGGAAGTAGTAGTGGGTACCCACACCACATTGTCCACACCACATTGTCTATCTATCGTCCAAATATGAAATGTTAAAGCTGTTTTAAGTACGCAGATTACCAGCTTTAATTTGCTTCAATAAGCAGACAGTATCATATTCTCCCACCGCCTCGTCTCCATCACGTATTCTCATCTTAAGAAAAGCAAAAACTGGGGAAAGGGACAGTGATAAAGGAAAAGAAAGTGAAAGAAAATCCGGGAAAAGTGAAAGAAAAGTGGCCTTGAAACTCCATTTTTGTGCCTGAACTCCAACCCTTTTGTCTTGTGAGATAAGACAGTTGCGTTTCTGTGGGAAAATGTGTTCCTACTTCAGAACGTTCGTAGTTGGACCTGGAATCCCATTTCACTGAAATCAAGGTCGTAGATTTTGTCCTTTACATCAGAATTTCGGAAAAAAAATTCAAGAAACCGAATTTAGTAATTGGGTTTTGGCATTTTTCTACTGTCACGCTCAAAAAGTGTTATTGGTCCAGGACATGACAGATAGGGCCCAACCAAGTATTCGGCGTTCTAACATACACGCATAATCGGATAAAATGATGTCACTGCTTTTACCAAAATAATACAAAATCAAACAAATATAAGCATAACACTCAAAACGTTACTGAATTGATGTGACCAAATTGCGGACTTTGCAACCCGAATTGTTCCTCCCCTCGTGTGTTCTTAATAAAATATGACCGATTTCGTCTAGGTGTTTCGCATCACCCACTCCTACAAATTGTTTTGACTATTTTATTCAATAATTTATGTAAAAATAACGGTGGAAGCTGAAAATTGTGTAACCATAAATTTTAATTTGTATTGATTAAAATGTAGATAAAATATCTTACTATAATTCTATTTTAGTATTGAAATTATCATAACTTTTTAAAGTTTTATAAGCCTCGGTAAAAAAAAAGTCTCTATTTTATCTATTTTTATTTTTAATAAATATTAAGAGTCTACCTCGTAAAGAACAAAATAAAATAAAATAGGAACAATAATAACCCTATATAGGGGCCCTTTCTATCTTTGCCCATATAGGAATGGCCTTAATCATAATAGTGGATAAAAAATCTTACTCAACTTCTTTGTTACGGTGAATCTCTTCCATGTTCTTATAATTATATTTTTTGTTATTCAATTAACTGTCAACATATTGACTTATAATCCTTAACCTGCTGACTTATTTGTATTGATGCCACACGTGAAGTTAGAAACAATATTTTTATTCTCTCTTTTCTTTTTCATATGGGTAGGTGACTGATAAACCTAAAGTAAGAATTAGGTGGAGGATCTCGTGCCTTGTACAACCAGTTAATTGATACACAGTTAACAGTCATGAAAAGTGGTGTCTGAACAAAGACTTCATGGCATGAAGAGAGGTTGAAGAATGTCAGCTTTGCGAAAGTGAAACTGGCTATTAACTTGTGGGGTGCAGTTGATTGCTCAAGCGTATCATAAAAACAGAAAACAAAGCTTATGGGCAACTTTTGCATGGGCTCATAGGCTCTTGTTTCATAGGCTCGATTCTGATTTGAATTTCACTATCTGACTTTTATGGATAAGGAGAACCCTGCTTACTCATTTGGGCTGGAAATCTCAAACATGTCAAAATGGGAAAAGTTCTAGTTATCAGCTAACTGTAATTAATTGTAAGTTGTAACTAATTGTTGCTTAAACGATTACAATCAGTTGTATTGTAGTTATATAGTTTGTTTAAAGTTTAAATAAAAAACCCTTTTGTACGGCATTAAAAGAGTTGCCTTGTGCACCACTATGTATTATATATAACACCTTTTAAGCTCTACGGAGTAGATGAAAAGGTCCCTATATGGCAGATAGTAGAAGAATTTGAGACAATAGATCATATATACTTTTTAATTCTTTTATTTTGTATATTGGTTTTGATTCTTTTGTACAAGAAGGTATACCCTCTTTCTTATCATATATACTTTTTAATTCTTTTATTTTGTATATTGGTTTTTATTCTTTTGTACAAGAAGGTATACCCTCTTTCTTAGATGTAAATGAGATTTGATGTTAAATAGTATTCACCTTTTCTAAAAACAATTGGTAGTTATTAGCAATGTTTTAAAAATTAAATCGGATATTAAACCGATCAAAGAAAATATTTATTGTTTAAAGGTTTAACCGGTATCAAATTATCCAGTATATAATAAATAAAAATAAAATTATAAGACTAAGAAAAAATTAAATATTTTATTAAAATAAAAGAGTACACTAATATTTATTATTATCTAATAAATAAATAATAAATTTAATTTAATAATTGAGCCAATTAATGGATTAATATAGAAGAAATTTCTCTAACTTAATTAATGTCTAATAAAAAATATTCTTTCTTCTAGGTTAATTGATAGAAAAATAAATTAAGATTATTTGTCTATGGCAATCAATATGATTAATCTTTGGCAATGAATAGTATTAACCCCAACATATAACCAGGAAGTATTATAGCATGTCTAGGGTGTATTAAGAAGTGAACATAATGAATTAAGTACATCTTAGTAAGAGAAATAATGGTACGTAATGTAAAAGACAAGGGTAAATGAATAATTTGTTCCCTTTGGCATGAGCATACATACTTAGACGTGAAATATGTATGGAAAATTTTGATATGTTTATTTGGATTTATGAATTTGATGTGAAGGGAATCAATAAAAGAAGTATTATATAAGTAAAAGGGATGTTTTTGGTTAAACTGGATGTATTTTTGTGTTACTTTTGCATGATAAGACCAAATTTAATTGATTTGAGATGTGTATTTCGCTGAATGCATAGGTTCCACTAACAGACTCCAATTGGAAATTAAAATAGAGACAGATATAAAACTTTCATGAAGGAACCAAAATCTAATTCTGCCTAGAAGAGTTTTGAATTCTATTTTGAAGTTGAGTTCTGGCTACTATCTTTGTTTCCGAACAACCTGTAGTTTTTGGGGTATAACTTTTGATATAATTAACCAAATTGCATGTAATTTATGTCATTAGAAACTTAAGACATAAGGGAATGAAATAAATTGATAAGATTATAGGCCAATGTGGGAATTGAAGTAAGAAGAAGGAACAATATGCAATTTTTCTAAAGTCAACTCATGAACCAATAAGATTAAAGCATGCGTGTCCAATATAATTGCAACACATGGTCTAATAGAATTGCAACACAGGGTCCAATATAATTGTAAAATGTGGTCCAATATAATTTTAACACATGGTCCAATAGAATTGTAACACGTGGTCTAATGGGATTGTAACACATGGTCCAATAGGATTGTAACATATGGTCCAATGGGATTAAAACATGTGTCTAAGACTAGAAAATTCATGAAAAAGCATATGGAGAAGGGGGATGGACGACTCTTTGATGGCTTAACTTTAGATTTTTCTTCTCTCCATTTCATCTTCTTCATTCCATCATTTTCCACTTGGTGATTCAAGAAAAGCCAAAGAGGAATGGAAGGAAAAGCAGTAGAAGAACTACTTTGCCAACTTTAAGATTTGGGACTTCACTTAGTTGATTTTTGTATTTTTGTATGATTGAATGGATATAAAGATTCATTTGGATGTGGAATTGTTGCTGGATGTTGTTATGGTGTTGTTTGGAGTCATTTAGCACGAACTTGGTTGTATATGATAAGAGATTATCGTGTAATGGAATTGTTTGAGTCATAACTCAGCCTAAAAACTTCCAAATTATGTGATTTCAGTTGCATATGAAAAATAAGACATAGAGCTAAATATCAATAAAAGGGACTCTAACTTAATTCTGTCTCTATTACCTTGGAAATTCAGATCGAAAAAGGTGACATGATGCACCCTTATGTTGGAGTAGCTTGTGATATCTTACCTATACCTCGTGATTTAGAAGTCCAAATAATTTGATTGTTAGTGCTATAGAAACTAGATACATAGAGGAAAATATTTTTAGAAGACATCAAAACTCAGTTTTGACGTTTTCTATACACATATTAAGGAACAAGTAGTGGTATGTATGGAGAGAGTGTCTGTCACGACTGTGAAATTGTTTTCGTTTATGGTTTTTAACAAATCTTATCTGAACCTCTTTGAATGTATATGAAACTTTTCAAACACATAGAAATAAATGAAATAGGACTTATCACATGTGAATTGGGAGACTGAATATTGGAATATAAGATTGAGCATAATGCATTCCAAGAAAATTTACATGTAAATAAATGATTTTTATGCATATTCATTACCCATATGAGTATAGTATGATTATACAAGTATGATTCTGATACCCTTGAAATGGTGGTGAATTATGACTTGCTCCATGAATACGAATATAGATTTTATGACTTGAAATGTATATCATATGACTTGTCAATATATTAATCATGAAATCAGTAAATGATTAAAAGAAATTGTTACAGTGTCTGCTCTAGTGTCTTAGTTGTGGATAGATAGGCATGCCTATAGGATTACGGTGTAGTTTGACACCACCGGTGTCCACAGTTCGATACCTTAGAGTATCCACAGTTCGATACCTTTGAGTATCCACAATTTGATACCTTCAGGTATCCACAGTTCTATACCTTCGGGTATCCATAACAACCGTTATCCACACCCACAGAAAATGTGCAAGCCTAACACAGAAAGGAAACTTAATAGTCATAAATAAGAAATACAGCATGACAATATGAATAATTGGTGTTGAAGAGCATTTGTATTAATTGTAACGATGAGCATTTATATTGATAATTTGTATCAATGAGTGTTGAATATCAATAATTGGCTTATAAATGTGTATTTTCGGCATATGGATAATATGTTGAAGCATATTTGCATTATGTACTTTACTTAAGTATGTCATCATTGTTTATATAAGCATTGAATATCAATGTTTGGTTCATGAATATGAATTTATGGTATTGAGTTGTGATATTTTTAAATATGTGTGCTTGGCGAATGACTGCTATGAGTGGTCATCTAAACTAAGTGTTTTTCCCACTAAGCTTCCAAGCTTAGCACAAGTGTTAATCTGTGTAGGTCCAAGTTATAGGATATGAGTGGTCATCTAAACTAAGTGTTTTTCCCACTAAGCTTCCAAGCTTAGCACAAGTGTTAATCCGTGTAGGTCCAAGCTATAGAAGTGAGGTACAGGGAACATTTGTAGGGAAAGAGGACAACATATAGAAGAAAAAGTATTTTTGGAAGGTGTTTTTAGTTAAAGATGATTGTATATGTAATGGTTAAAGGAAATTCTATATTTTCTTTTGGATTACCATGTAAATGTAAAAATGTTTTACTACTGTTAAAATAAGCATTGGGGATTTTTGTAATATTTATATGTATAGCATTGAACTGAAATGCATGTCGTGAATGTATGTATAGAAAATTGGTTGCTTTATGTGTGGATGGTTGTAGGCTCTGTACAGGAAGTGTTACATAATATTAGTAGGCCTCAAGATTATGCTTCTTGACAAGAGGATATTAACTATTACTCATTGCCAAATTCTAGAAATCAATGCTTCCAAGTCCAGAATTTGACACTTAAATCCGAGTCTTTATTTTTTTGGTAGATACAAAGAGGGCAAAGCCCTGAACGAACGAAATTAAGTCATCTACTTAGTAATACTTGCACGTTGTCGGGCTTGACCCACCAAATCATCAGCTACAATCTACTGCATCGACTCTGGACAGTCCTCAAACTGTTGGAGGCCTCGTTTGTCAACAATGGCCAACTTGGCCAAATGATTCGCAGCCATGTTAGCTTCTTTGTGTCTATGGGCAAGGTTGACACTCCAGTCACGCTTGAGATAATCATCAATGGTACGAATAAGTCTGCTTGGTAATGAAGCATTATTACATCTATTCAGCATTTTGACAATACCAACATTGTCACATTCCACAACAAGGTTACGTAAGTCACAACTCCAAGCAAGATGAAGCCCATCAAAAATGGCCCAAAGTTCTGCATTCTTGATTGAGCTAATACCGAGACAAAGGTTATATGCCATCAACCAAGAACCATCCGCTTTACGAAGCACACTCGCAGCGTGCCCAATGCTCGTCGTGCTCTCCCACGCTTCATCCGTATTTAGCTTCACTTGATTGAGGGCTGGAGGGGTCCATCTAATGGGCTGTCGCTCTCTAGGATTGGTCGTTCATCTGTCATGGTAATGTTCCCCATTGACATGCCTCGCCCACGTCAAGCTTGTACCTTTGACATCCCAACTGTCCTGCTCAACATCATTAAACACCAGATCATTTCTTTCTTTCCATGCAAACCAACAAACAATGCCAAAAAGGGTATTCCATGAAAAATTCTCAGAAATCACAGTTCTATGGATACTAAGATTTAATAATAACTAATCGAAAAGGGTGTAAGAAAAGAAAACTCCCTGCTCCTGCTTAGGTACCAAATCCCTCCAAACGACGAGTCTTTATTAATAAGTAATGTTTGATGACCATTCACCTATTCAAAGTTTAAACGAAGCGTACTGGAAAACATTCAACCATATGAACATTTATAAACATTGTGCGAATCGCTCAACAGAGTATTAGAAAACCTTCCAACTTTTGAGACTGGAATATTTTGCAATGTTTACTATTGAAACAAACATCTCTTAACTATGAAGTAACAAGCCTTGCCTGTAGATATCAATTCAAAGGACACAGGTTTTAGTAAATAAAAGGGCTATAACATTAGTGAATAAAGCATCTTATTTTCTAAGAGACCATTACTTGCTTCCTCCATACAGGAGACAAGATGAGAACAAGAGTATGGTAAGAAGTCGTGATGGTCATCAGATGCAGGCTAACAGGCCTAAGCTTGATGATCATTCGGCATGTATTCATATTTACGGTCTATCTTCTAGCAATTACCACTAGTTTTTATGATAAGTGGTTTAGTGACTATAAATTGTTTTGTTTTCCTTTTTAGTAATGGAATTTGCCAGAGATAAAATGCAAGTTATTGTTGATTGTTGTTTGCTTGTTTACTAGACTGCTAGAGAAACATGAGAAGAAAGAGCCTATTAATGTGTTATGCTAGTAACCCAACTCTAATTTGGTTGAAGAAGAGCATTAACTTTTTTAGTTCTTCATGGTTCATAAAAAATCGGTCGGTTTAATTTTTTCATAATGGTTAAAAATAAAAATCGAACAAAAAATAGGTCAATTTGTGCTTAATTAAGTTAAACAGGCCAATTTGACTGCATTTTAAAAACTTCGAGTATTAGTAGCTATTATTATTATAAAGAGTAAACAAATATTATTTTTTTAAAAATAGATTTTGTTATTTAATAAGAATTACAATTCATAACCACCACATGATGATCAACAAGTTGGTTCCGTTACTTAATTATAACCCTCTACTTATTGGAATAAAGAGTAGAGTTGTATAGTTTCTTCTCTTTTTTTTTTCTTACTTTCTTCCTTTCATTTTTTATTGGAATTTTTAGTTTTTTACTTTATAAAATTTAATTTATGTTTATTTTCTGTAAATATTAATGTAAT
>JAOQML010000197.1:19559734-19573055 GCA_027568935.1 Erythroxylum urbanii | reverse complement strand
TCCTTTTTCAAACCAAAGAAGAAGAAAATAACATGGAGCTTACCTTAACAAGATGATTCTTCCTCTTTTCTTCTTCTTTTCCTTCTCTTTTTTCCCACGATTTTTCTTCTTCTTTTTCTCTCCCACGTTTTTCCCTCTTCCTCTCTTCTCTTCCACAACTTTCTCTAGTCTCTTCTTCTCTTTCTTATTTCAAGTCTCATCTTTAGCTTATTCTTCCAAAATTGCCCCTCATTTACTTCCCCTTTCCAATTTTACCCCTCCTTTCGTTTAATCCATCTACTAACTCCTTTAATCTTCTCAATACCATACTCTAATTTAATTCTAACATGCCCATTAAGAATTCTAATTTCTATTTAGGCCTACTAAATTTATGACCCAATTCTAAAAATAAATAATTACCCCAACAAACAACATAAATAAATAATTAAGCAATTTAGCAAAAAAATTAGGATCCAATAACAATAGTGGCTTTGCCTGTCACGATCGTAGCCAGCACCTTAACCTTTTTGTCACGATCGTAGCCCAATGTGCATGATTGTGGCCATACTTGGAGGCTTTTTGTCACGATCGTGCCCTGTGTGCATGATTGTGGCTTGGCTGCTGCTGGCTTGTCCTTCTTTGTCACGATCTTGGCTTGATGTGCCATGATCGTGGGCTAGGTCTTTGGCCCAATACTCTTCGAATCTTCTCCTTTCTTCACCGTTTACCCTGAAACACTAGCAAAAACATCACAGTACCTTAAAAAAATAACATTTAAGGTCAAAGACTTATACTAACCAATAAAAAACACTAAAACACTCAAATTGACATAATTAAACCCTAAATGCACACTCATCACTCAAATTCACACTAAATACATAACAAATTAAACCTTAAAACATCATGCAATTGACAACTACCAACATCCCCACACTTAAATGTTTGCTTGTCTCAAGCAAACAAAACAACAACACACAACAAACACAAAACACGCAATGGAATAATGAGACAATGACTTTGATCTTCATGAAATGAATTTAATCTTGAACACAATCATTCAGTTATATCAAATCATCAATATGCAAAATATATGTCTAAGGACTTTGAACTAAATATACAACTTAATCAAGACCTAAGTGTTAACTTATTTACCTTTTTTAATTGTGCATACACATTAGTAATTATTCGGTCCCTCGGACTTTGTAACTATTCCTAAAAACATTTTCATGAAATTTAAGCTTATTACAAGTGCAATAGGTTTTTATTAAAAAACACACATTTTTTTAAAACTAGACTTAGTCTTTTACTCGGAGGCAAACATTTGTGATGAATGTTGATCCGGTTACTCAACTAGTTCATTTTATTAAACAACTTGGTTGAAACGTCATTATAGCATTTTTACGCGAAGGCACACATTTGTGATGCTTGTCAATCCGGTTACTTAGCTACATCATGTTTTCAACTGGATACTAGCTCTATTCATAACCCCAAGGTTAGCATAATAGTGATTTATTAACAAAACAAAATTTTTATTATTATTGTTGTTGCCTACCTTGTTGCTTTTAGCTATTCGTTTTCATGAAAAATACTAGTTAAGCTATTTAAGTTAAAAGACCTCAAATTACGAATGAACGTGACAATATAGAGGGTGATAAATTTACACAAAGTCCTAATTAGGCTATATATTTATCCAAAGGCCCCCTAATTTACTAATTTCACAGGCTAATGATCGTTCACACCCTAATAGACTATGTCCAAAATTAAATGAATTTCACTCAATTTAAGCCATTGACACATTCACACACTTCACACAATGTAACCTAATAACTATCATACAGTATGAAAAATTACATTCAAAAGCAAAACACACAATCCCTCCCTACACTTGAGCAACACATTATCCTCAATGTGAGAAGGAAGCACACACAACCACATGAATGACGGGTAAATACAAAAATTAAAGTAACAAGGAATAGAAAAGAATTAACAATAAAAATAAAAATAAAAAAAACATAGAACTGAAGGCTAATTTGGAAAAGAAAAATTGGGCTAGACAGAAATCCTAAGGAGATTAAGGTGGTGATGGTGTCGAAGGTGGCAGTTAAATGCCCTGAGACTTGAAATACTGATGGATCCGTCGGATATCTTTGTCCTGACGTCGTTGTGTGTGTTCCATCTCCGCAATTGTTCTGTTAGTTTTGGATATTGCATTCAGAACCTTCTTCTAGCCTTGCTCTTCCTCTTCTTCTTCTTTCGATTCTTCACTCGTTGATTCCTCCTGTCGAGGCAACGCTGAACTCGAGCTCGCTTGACCTACTTTGGTCCGCATATATGTCTTCTCGTTGATATCCCGAAAACTTATATTTATGGAATGGATGATCTCTACCTGAAATAAGTGGTGATGGTTGAGGAAGTCAAGGAGGTGAACTATAAACCCCCTTCATTCAACACCAAAATGTTCTACAATGGCAAACACTATGTATCCCATTCTAAGATGGTTGCGCCACTTGTATAGAGTTGCAGTAATGGCATTCAACACATGCGTGGATGTGCATATTGGAATACTATGATCCATGCACCACAAAATAAAAAGTTCCTTAGTGGGAACACTTGTTGGTTTTTGACTTATCAAAAACTAACTGGCACATAAATTTATGCAACAACAAGTGTTCATGGGACCGAATAATGTTATTGTCTACATTCTTAGCATGGAATCGCTTAATTCTAGTCAGCTCATACCAGTATTAGGAGAGACGAAAGTCATCGCGTTGATCAACGATGGTGGATTCGGGGAATCCACACATCTCGCACATAATTTCAATAGTCAGTTCATATGCTCGTCCTCCAAATCTAAACCATAATTCTTTGGTATTCTTAGGGTTAAAGGTCAAGGTAGTAAAGAATTCCAATGTAAGTTCCTCATAAACAGGGAATTGGAACTGTATGAACTGGCCTCACTAGATTCTCTCGGTTAGGTTCTCTACCCGCTCACGCAATTCTAGCCTATCTAATGTGTCAACATCAAAGTATTTAGGAACTAAAATTTGCCTAGAATGAAGGGATAGAAAATGAATACCTTCTTCCTCCATATAAATGGGAAATGGTGCTTTGAAGTTCGCTACTCAGTTCCTTCTCTCCTGTCCCATAACTTGCTATCTTTTATAAGGTTCTCGTCGGGCCAATTGCTTAATGCGTGGCATGATTAGGCAGAGTGTGGAAGAAGTTCAAAAGGATAAAATTTCTAGTGAGAGGTGAGAGTGTTTGGTCGCTTGAATTCTAGAGAATTAAAATGGAAATGAAAGTGAAAGTGAAAGTGAAAAAGAAGTAAGAACTGAATATATAGGTGGTAAAAGGGTAAAATGGTAATAATTCCATTTAAAATTCATGCTTACCTTGTTTCTGCATAGTCGCAAGCCACGATCGTGGCATGCGGTATACCACCAACTCAAATATCCTTCCAATTTTTTCTTTTCCCAATTCTTTAGTCTTTCACTTCGTAACTCTTTTATAGCCCTTTTTTGCTTCTCTCTTTATGTTTACACAATCTTCTCGTGATTCTGAAATCCTAATCTTTTTCCACTTTTATTCAATAAAACCAAAAATAAACCTAACTATGGAATTCAACTGTTCTAACAAAAGTAAACAACGGACCTCTTTTTTTTCCATGAGTAACCTCCCATGCAGCGCTTCTTTTTACGTCAGTAGCTTAACGCTCCTTTAAACTCACAGTGGTTGGAATGAATGATTCGATGGTAACGTCGTCATTAATCTCATAACCTGTACCTTAGCTACCATACTACAATTACCACCCTCCTTGCAATTTTCTTTGCCTTGCCTTCTCCTTCACGAGCGCTTCTTTCGGAAAGCATTTGTAGGATCCTCTATGTCCTCCCATTCACCTCGAGGCTCAGTTGCCTTGAGATCCACTGGAGGTAAAGGAGCTTCGTATTTTTTAATGGTCACCTTGAAGGTTATATACTCCTTCCCTAGTCACAAAGTTAACTCGCCCCCATCAACATTAATAATTGAGCGCGCTGCGGCTAAGAACGGTGGCCCAAGAATTATTGAAGTGTCCTCATCTTTGCTGATGTCCAAAACATAGAATTCCATGGGAAAGATAAATTTACTGACATCTTCTATGATTCTCATTGGTCTATGCGATGTTCTATCAACCATCTTAACCAAAAACTTAGAGGGCACTAACTCTCCTAACCCTAATTTTAGACTGAAAGTATAGGGCATCATATTTATGCCTGCGCCTAAGTCCGTAAATGCCCTGTCTATAATAATGTTGTTGATACTACAGGGGATGAAAAAGTCCCCTGGGTCATCTTTTTTGGTCATTATGTTGGTGGTTTTCTTCCAGTGGTTGCTTCTTAACCTTCTTCCTGACGGACTCCTGTAGTTTGAGCTTTGACTATACTTGTTTTATCACTTCCTTAATCTTGTTATGATTAATTTCCCGTAATTTTTTTGCTTCCCTCTTTGCATATAACTCTCACTGCTGCACAATAGGGAACAGAAATACCTATTGAGTTACTTGAATGGAATCCATCACGGGCTCAATCGAAAGGTCTTCTTCTACCTTTTCTAGTTTCTCATCCTAAATCTAACTTATAACCATGATATACTCCTTTAGGTTTGACTCAATGTTGCTTGGAAGAGTTCCAGCATACCGAGTAGACATTGCCTTCGCGAGCTACCCGACTTGGACTTCTAAATTGTGTATGGACAAAATATGATTCTTCGTTACTTGCTCAAACTTGCTCTCTGGACTCCTATGAGCTTCCTTTATACCTCTGATTTTGTCTAAAATTTTGTCCAACTTTGACTCCATCGAGCTTGTTTTATCCTGCTGAAAGCTTGATTGCCTTTGAGGCCTGAACTGCCCTCCATTGTTGTTATTCAGTCAGGAAAAGTTGGGGTGATTTTTTCACCCAGGATTATAAATGTTACAGTAGGGATTGTTTTCCCCTCCTCATCCATATTGGGCCCCTATGTAGTTCACTTACTCCTGGTTGTCCTCTCTCATTAAGTAGTAGTCTACAGTATCATGATCTACTTGACCACATAACTCACACATCAATTGCATGGCCTTAATTGGAGTAGAGGATGATGCCTTCATACCATTGAGTTGTTACGTCAAATTATTGATCTTTGCTTGCATCTGCATCATCTGATTGACCACAACAATTCCTTTTTGCTCTCTAAAAGTGTTGGGTTGCCTACCTTGCTCACTCGTCTATAAGCAACTATTACTGGCCATCTTCTCGAACAATTCCTCTGCTTCATCGACTGCCTTTCGCATTAAAGATCCTCCCGACGCTGCATCAATGGTGTCTCTAGTAGGTGGGTTAACTCCATTGTAAAACATTTGCAGAAGGAATTCTTTCGGTAGGTTGTGGTGTGGGCACTTCCTCTGCAGATCCTTATATCGCTCCCACACTTTATAAATTGACTCCCCGTTACCTTGTTGGAAATTAATGATTTCCTTTATTATCTTACTGGTCTTTGTTAACAGGAAGTATTTATCTAAAAAAGCACGCACGAGCTACTCCCACATCATAATGTTAGCAAGGCTCAGTGAGTGATACCAAGCCTTCGCTCTATCCCTAAGTATGAAAGGGAACAGTCTAATCCTAATAGCATCTTTCAACATCTAGTGATACCAGAAAATATCACAGATCTCAAGAAAATTTACGATATGCACGTTTGGATCCTTATTCGTCAGTCCATAAAATCGGACATTCTGCTGAAACATGTTCAGGAGGGCTGGCTTGATTTCTAACGAGGCCGCTTGAACTGGCAGCCTAGCCACCCCTTAGCTAGATAGGTTGAACCCTGGCCTCATAAAGTCTATGAGGGTTCGTTACTGCTGTCCTCGAGTTGCTCCTTGGTCCATGTTTCTCTGAAATTCCTCGGCCATTGTTAACCTTTCTATCTCTTGTTCTTCTTCTTCTCGTCGAGCTTTCCTAGGGTTACATTCTAATCGTGTTATGTCTAAATCTATCGCCTTCGCTGCACAACTTGAACCCCTCATGACTCTTGTGTTCATGCAAGAGCACGATTCCTAAATAAACGAATGAACTAAAACTAAAAATTATAACTAACCTAACACCTTAAACTATAACACCTTAAACTATAAAACTAAATGTTGCCTTCCCCGACAACAGCACCAAAATTTGTTCGCAAGGTTACACGCGCTAAGTTTTACTATTTATAACCTTGGTAAATTCCACAAGCGCTCGGGTCGTTCGTGTAGTACCTAAGGTGTCAATCCCACGAGGTAGGTAATCTAGCTCTAAAATCTAAAGTTGCCCTAAACTACAATAATTCTAAACAAATAACTAATACAGAAATTAAATCAAACAACAATCAATTATTAGAATTTAAAGTGCCGAACTATAAACAAAATAACAATCACACAATCCAATCCAAAATTAAACTAGAAATCACTAAGTGAGAGAAAGGGTACTTTGATTCGAAACTAATGAAAACCTTACTAATTATGCAATCACTGAATTAACGGCTCTAGACGATCCTAGAGTGAACTACTCTCTCTCGGGTTATAATTTTTAACCCTAATTGGTATTCCCTAATTCAAATTATGGAATTACAATCTCTCGATTCTCAATTGGCTCAAAACCTAAATTAGTTTTAAAATTGTCTACAAACTTACCGGGAATCTATACTCGATCTCTCATTACACGACTATACTGGTTTGATTCAATTCCCTACCTATTGATTCACCTAACTCTCGTTAGCCCAAATCGATTATCTTCACTTAGCTCACCCTATCAGTTTGTTGCCAAATTATTAAGAACATAATTTGAATCACAATCAATTCAATAAAAAAATAATCAATTAAACTTTATTAATCTCAAGATTCAAAATCCGAAGGTGAGTATAAACATAAACTCAACATTCAAAACAACTATTCTCAACACCTATTTCAATTCCATAAACGAATAAAACTGAAATAAATGGAAAATACTGTAGGAAACAGATTTTCGGAAGTGGTGACAGCAGGAAACTGCCTATTCTGGGAAGTACGTCGCGTCTACCTCATTTCCATGTCTCTCTTCCTTCGTCTCCTTCCTCATCTCTTGATCTCTCTCTAGGTTTCTCTTAGAATTAGCCGAATCAAGCTCTCTTACACAACTCTCTGGGCTCTCTGAAGACTGCTGGTTCTATCACATCATGTTCTATTTATACTTTGGAGGCTCTAGGTCAAACTTGTGGTCGAAATGGTCCAAAATATTTTATGAAACTTGATTTTTTCTGTCAGTTCGACGCAGGGCACAATTGTGACCAACACCTTAAACTTTCTGTCATGATCATGGCCCAATGTGCACAATCGTGGCCTAACTTGAAGGCTTTCTATCACGATCGTGCCCCATATGCACGATTATGGCCTGGCTGCTACTGGCTCGTCCTTCTCTATCACGATCGTGGCCTGTTGTGCTAAGATCATGGCCTAGGTCTTTAGCCCAAAACTCTTCAAATCTTCTTCGTTCTTTACTGTTTAACCTGAAACACTAACAAATACATCAAGGTACCTAAAAAATATAACATTTAAGCTCAAAGACTTATACTAACCTATAAAAAAATCTAAAACACTCAAACTAACATAATTAAATCCTAAATGCACACTCAACAATCAAATTCACACTAAATACATAACAAATTAAACCCTAAAATATTATGCAATTGATAACTATCATATCTCCTACAATAATATATTTTGTTCTAAAGCCTCACCATATATCTGTTCTATCCATGATCAATCTCATACCCTCTTTCTCCATTATAATGCACTGAACAATTTTAAGAAATTATGGCACTCTTCTCAATTGCTTCCCATATTCTTGGCCCTAAATTATCATTCCATTTGGCAGCCTCTTTCCTTTTTCCTCACAAAGATTTTCATCAATTCTCTTCCAATATGCTCAAACAAACCTAAAACTGACATTTTCCTTACATCAACCATAGTCTTATTGAAGGCCTCATATAAGTTATTATCAACTAAGTTAATCATAGAAGCTTCCCTCTGGAAAGCCCGACACCATTGCTAAACTGGTACATAACTCTCAATATCTTCTGCTGCCCTTTACTTCTTAGCTCTAAGCTTATCAAAATTTTCTTCATATTGCTTTACTGTGAAGGATTTTGCAATTTTCCAAAGATGCTCCTTCATCTCTTCCCCTTTATTTCCTCTTCCATGCCAATTCATATAAACATATCTAGCATAAAACCTATACTCAGTATCTGGACACAAATCAGCAATGGCTCTATAAAGTCCCTACAAGGGAAAACATAACCATTTGAATAGGTATATGGATGCAAATCTACATATTCCATAGCAGTTACACTCTCAATGAAAGTAAAAACAAGATTGATGTGATACTTTTACCTTCTATTGGTCAGTCATTATTGTCTAACTAATTTCGGAGCCCAAATGAGGTAAATCTTCTTTCAGCCTTTCAATGAACCACTTCCATGTGACTTTCGACTCAACTTCAACCATAGCCTAAAAAAAAGAAACATTTGATTGTTTCCATCTCTTCCCATAACACATAAAAGTTTACCCTTAGTTTTGGTTTTCAGCCAATATCTATCTAGGCCAAGAAAATGCCTGCATCCATGCCTAAACCTATGTTTAATAGCTTCTAAGCATATATACATTCTTTCAAATAAAGGTGGAGATGTTGGAATTGGCCGAGACACTGTCAATGTAACAGTACTTCCTAGGTTGGTCTGCCTAATCACTTCAGCATAAGACCAAAGCTCCCCAAACTCCTCTTTAATATTGATCACAACACTGTCTACTCTTTTTTTTTCTTTGCTCTTCTTACCATACTGATGGACACTTCAACACCTAACAATCCTTAAAGTAAAATTTGATATCATCATTCTTTAACAATGGCTCCCTTTTAAGCTTATCCTTCAACAAGTCATATAAGATGTTGGTGTTCATCCTAAGATTTATATATACCTTATTACAATCATGATTGTTCCTGAATTTTCAAACTTGAAATGACTGCAACTTCTTATCAAATGCTCCATACATATACTATGGGCAGTTCTCTGTCCTATATTTACCTTGGACAAACTTGGGCTAATATTTGGTAAACATGACATCCCTCTTTGTTTTGATGGACAACAAACTCACTGCATGCTTACATTGCAAATGATTAAGAACAGTCATCCCTACTTTAATGTAAGGCTCAGTTGCATCTTCATCATAAATAGGGTATTTTCTTTTCCTTCTAGTAGCATCATCTACCATATCATTTACATCACTAACAAGTTCTCCATATTCATCAATATCATAATATTCAGACAAAACTATCTCATCTTCGTCATTTGCATCACTTGCATCTACTTTATGTGGTCCACTATCTCCATAATCTTCATCAGGACCATTACTTCATCTCCTTACTCTAAATCCTCTTCAACATCTTCATCCGGACCAATACCTTCATCTCTTTGCTCTAAATCCTCTTCAATGTTGTCATCCAGACCATTACCTTCATCTCTTTGCTCTAAATCATCTTCATCATCTTCAACCTCCATATTTGTATCATCTTCATACTCTATATTTGCATCATTTTCATCCTCCACATTTGATACATTGTCTAAATTACCTACATTACCTCCAAACCCTTCATTATTAACATCCTCACCATTATCTTCATCTACATTGCCTTGATTAACCTCATTACGTTCATCCTCAATCACTTTAATAGGTTTATCCACACCATGTTCAATATAAATATCAATACCACCTGTACCCATCATCTGACTAACCATATCTAGCATACTAGCATATTCTTGTACAACCCTTAAACCACTACATAGTTCAAAATGAGGCATAAGATAAAACATCTTTTTCACATTGATATACCCACTTCTCTTACATACATCAACCAGCTCAAAATAGTTTAATGAGTCAGGATCAAATTCAATTTCATCCATAAAACCACCCTCATAACATTATCACCCACACTAACAAAACATCCCACATAGTGAAACCTCATAGTTACTTCATCAAATGTCATTCTGCCAAATCGAAATGACTAACTCTAGGAAAACAAAGAGACTCAGTCAAGATGTTGAAAGAAAACACTGAAGTGAAAGTGAGAAATTGAAGCCTAGCACAGCACATGATGCTTAACATATTCATAACAATTCCATCAACCAACCAATTCAATATATATATATATATATATAGGAACTTACTAAGTTCTATTAATTAAGGTACGTGGCGTTATTTACACCTATAAATCAAGAAATATGTTCTTGCTATGGCTCCTAGGCTTCTGAAATTTTTTACCTATAAGCTTTAAGGGAGTTGCATCACTGGTTTCCAGCCTATATACCTACCTAATGGTTTATTAACTCAATGTTTCAAAAAATACCCATATTAAATGCAATCTTTATTCAATTCAATTGTTACATCAACTTTAAGTTACTAGTAATTAAAGTCTATAGGATTGAAGTTTCTTAACAAAGTTCGAAAGCTAAGAAAGTCTAAGGTACGTGGCATTGTTTACACCTGTGAATCAAGAAACATGTTTTCGTTGTGGCTCCTAGGCTCGTGGAATTTTTCACCTATAAGCCTCATGGGAGCTACATCACTAGTTTCTAGCCTATATACCTACCTAATGGTTTATTATGCCTCAATATTTAAAAAATACCCATATTAAATGCAATCCTTATTCAATTCAATTGTTACATCAACTTTAAGTTACTAGTAATTAGAATCTTTCATATTTAAGTTACTACTAGAATGTTAAACAACAACTTTATGTTATTATCAATGATAGTCAGAGTATTGCAAACAACAACATAAAAACAATACATCATTTGCAATTAAAAAAAACACCCTCATATTATAAATACTCCCACTAGTAAAGCAAAACATATTGGAGACATTAGTTGGACGACTTACTTGAATGGACGGACAACTGCAACCTACAAAGAAAGAGGACATCAGACTTGTCAGACTATTATGGATGCTTTTCAACATAAAACACAACCTGCAAACAATAAAAACAAACAAATGATCTAATATATTAAATCAATGAAGGGGAGCTTTCCTATACTAGCTTGTGGTTAAGTTCTGAATGATATTTAGAGAATGATCTAAAAAGAGAGGGTTACTAAGATTTATTTTGTTGTGTAAAAATTCATCTGACTAGTCATCAATGGCCAAAACCCATCTAGATTTTTTCTTATGTGCCAATTTCCAATTTTTTTAATTCCTCTAATTTTATTTTTACTTGGACTTATAAAAGAAGTAGAAAAAAAACTTAGTCCTCTCCTGAAGCAAGTTTATTAAGAGATGAATAATTTAATTCATAGACAAAATGTTTGAGACCTTAATTCTATTTGGATAATAGGCAATGCCTATACATTCATATGGTTTGTATATATACACAAGGATGTAAGAGTAACTCTAAAAAGGATTATTTCTCTATATGATCAAATTTCATTTCCTTCTTACTTGATGTTTTCTTTTTTCTTTTTTCTTTTTCCCTAACAATGTTTCTTCCCTTAATAAAACCCTCAATTGAAATAAAGGACTATATGTTAGACTTATGAACTAATAATGTTAGAAATTAATCAATAAGTCACCCCTAAAAACTTAACATTTTGTTTCTTTAAAATGAATAGTTTATTTCTAATTTTTAGTAATCAAACTACAGTTGCAAGTTTCATATGTTAACTTTTCCTTTAATAAAACAACGACTTAACATTTAAAGAAAAAAGGATGTAGGAGGGCAACGAAATTAAAAGCATCAATTTAAGATTTTGTAGGACCAACTGCTTTTCTATTGTGCTCTAATTGGTAGGAAAGATGAATTTTTCTACTTTAGCAAGTACATCTTCCATTACCCGAGTTCGGTATAGTAGGCTTCAGTTTACCTATTCTAAGCTACCTAAAAGGAGATAAAGTCATTAGATTAACACTAGCAAACATAAATAATTAATAACATTAGAAGCAATCAATTGGCATGGAATCATAAAACTCCCAAGTTCCTTTATCCTTATATGTAATTGGTCATGCAAGTTACTCAAAGGAACCATAGCATAATCCTCAAGTTTATTTTTTTAGAGATAATCTTCTTCAAACTTACTCAATATATGAAGGGTATATTAATATGAAACTTCTTTAAAATATTTCATACTTGAAGTTTTCTATTATTTTCTTTAGCATCTAAGGTTACAGAATGGGTAGCTGATAGGATTTGACAGTGGTTCAAGGTAAATGCTCTTGACCATTTTCGGTAGAACATGAAACTAATACCAGTTTGCTTCTACCTATCTCATTCATACTATCTTCCTTAAACTACTCTATCCATTGCGCTTTCTTCTTTTTACCAGTCTAACCTTAGACTTCTCAAAATCAAATGTTTTACTGCTCTTAAGTCTAATGGCTAATACTTAATTCTAGGACTTACCTTAGTTTCAAAAGATGATGTGTGAACCAGGAAAGTCAACCCATTCAATAAAGACCGGAGCGTGGATCGGGCGACAGTGAAGATGCGTCAACCAAGCAAGGCATTAGTTCAACAAAGGAAGAAGTGCGGACAACCGATAGTTTTAATGCATAAACCATACAACACAACCATTTTATGAAGACTAGAGTGTAGATTGACCGACTGTGAAGATGTGTCCAAGAGGGAAGACAGTGGAAAATTTAGGGTGTAACTTTAACTTCTAGCGTTTCTCTTTTGACTTTACCAAATTTAATAACATCTAAGGTTAAAACTTAAAACACCACGCAAGCTTTTACTCTTTTAAACATGGCATTTAAAACAATAGTAACGGTGCCACGTTGTACATTGCAACGGCTGGTATAAAACATGTCCTAATTTCCATCCAAAAAGTCTTTAATTGAGTAGACTTGTGAAATTTTAGCCCTTCGTTGAGCAGGTTATAAGTTTAAGTCCCAAACTAATCAAACTCAAAAAGGTTAAGCTCCAATTTGGGCTTTTAGCCTTAATCCATATTGACAATTTGATGATAAAGTTTTAGAGATATATCGATATCATATAAATGACAAAATGGATATTTTGAGTTGACTAATGTTTCATAAACTTTGATGACAATATGTAAGCAATATGTAAGATGTATGTCAATACCATTATAGCAAGATGCAAGAGATTGCAAGGAGTAGACCTAAAAGGCATAGTATCTTGATGAAATTGTTTCACCTAATTTAGCCTACTAAAAGCATAAATATGGACTACAATTAAAGGCTTTTCTATAGTATGATAATAGTTATCATTAGAAGAAAAACAATTGCATAATTTTTCTTAATTATACTTGATAT
>JAOQML010000197.1:19540498-19559634 GCA_027568935.1 Erythroxylum urbanii | reverse complement strand
GCAGATAAAGAATACTTTGTGAAAGAGACCTGAAGAGGCTCTGTAAGTGTAGAAATAATACTTGTAACATTGAAGGAAATAGTGAAATCTCAGACAAACTCTGAGGACTGGACGTAGCCCAAGGTTAAGGGTGAACCAGTATAAATTGTGAAGTCATATTCTCTAACTCTTATCTTTTTAATTTTCTTATTGTTAGAAGAATAGATACCAATTTCCACTATTGCATTACTTGTTAAATTAAGTGCATTGTTTAAACTTGTAATCATTTGAATTTGTCAAGAAAATCAAGAAGATTTTAAAGATTCATATCTTAGGCAATTTAACACAATTCAACCCCCCTTCTTGTGTATTTTTCATATATACATGATTTCTATATTAACAAGTGATTTACTTCACAAACTATCTTCCTCAGACTACTCTAACCTTTGCACTTTCTTCTTTCTGTCGCTCTAACCTCAGACTTCTCAGAATCAAATGTTTTACTGCTCTTAATTCTAATGGCTAATACTTAATTCTAGGACTTAACTTAGTTTCAAGATATGATGCGTGAACTAGGCAAGCTAACCCCTTCAATGAAGATTGGAGTGCAAATAGGGCGACGGTGAAGATGCGTAAATCAGGCAAGACATTAGTTTAAAGAAGGAAGAAGCGCGGATCAGGTGATGATTTTGATGCGTGAACCAGGTAACACAACCTTTTCGTGAAGACTGGAGCGTGGATTGGCTAACGAGGAAGATGCATTCAAAAAGGAAGACGGTGAAAAATTTAGGGTTTTCTATAACTTTTACTTCTAGGGTTTCTGTTTTTACTTTACCTAATTTACTAACATCTAAGGTTAAAACTTAAAAAACCACACAAGCTTTTACTATTTTAAACGTGGCATTTAAAACAATAGTAATGATGCCACGTTGTATATTGTAACGGCAGTTGTAAAACACGATTTTCATCCAAAAAAGTCTTTAATTAAGCAAACTTATGAAATTTTAGCCCTTCATTGAGCATGTTACAAGTTTAAGTCCTAATATGATCAAACTCAAAAAGTTTAAGGCCTAATTTAGGCTTTTAGCTGGGGATTTAACACTTTAGTTGATGCGTAAGTTAAGAATAAATATGAAGAATTATGTGAATAAAAAATTTACGTATATAAGTATATTTATGTTCATATTGTAGAGGACATAAAAGTTTGTGAGGAATTTGATTCATTGTTTGATTGAACAAGTTGGCAAAATTAAATGAGTGTGGGATTTCCTAATTTTATGGATCTTATTGGTAAATTTTTCACTACTTTTCAATTCAATGATGATTTTGAGCTTAATATGAGTTTAATGTTGCCATGAGATCTGTAAAAAAAGTTAATACTGAAAGAGAGTCACTCTTGAGTTTAAAGTGTGATTTCAAATCTAATTCAAACCTACTAATTTGAGGCATGAATGGTCTATTGATTTTTGCTCTATAAAACCCAATTGCTTTAAAAAGTTCTTAACTCAAAAAACCTATATAAAATATTTGAAATGATTCTTTGATTATAATTTTTCAAGTCAAATAGAGAATGTGAGAAAATTTGCTAAGGTAGAGTTTTATTTTCTATGGTGTATAGAGCATAATAGTTTAGTCAACTTAGGTTATTGGTTGATCACATAATTTCAATTTGTAGTAAAAATAAAAATAAATCTTTAATATTAGAATCTTATATCATTCAAATTGTAATTAATTTAAGTTTTCTTAATATATTTAACACTTATATATATATTTCTTATTAGGTGGAACCCCTATATTTGAATTGTTTAGGCATGATGGGTGTCATTATACAATAACCCGATGATAGGTTCAGCTCTAAGCCTCCTAATCTAGTCGCTTTACCTTCCTTTAGGACTATCTAATGTAATATGGCAAAGATTAACCAATAGCCCATAACTGATAGAAATTCCATCTTCTTCCTTCACTCCTCAACCCTTTGGTGTTCCAGCCTACCTAGACAACATTTAATAGAAACTGAAGTGTATGGAGCATAAATTGACAACCTTCTTCATAGATCATAGGTTTACACCTCCTTATCCCCCCTCTCTATAAGTGCTCACTTCCTCTCTCTCTACCTTATATTCATGAAAGTTATCTCTCTCTTTTGTACTTTGTCACATTATGGATAATATTTGGTTTGAGTGTGGAGGAGGGTTTTATTGTGTTTTTTTTTTTGGTTCTTCTTACATGATGCCTTTACTTTCTCTTTTAATTTGGTTCAGCCTTAATGTAAAATAAAATGGAGTAGCTAACAACATATCTCCACAGGCCAAGGACTACAAGACCACCCCATTCATCATTGGGCGACAGGAGGGATCATACCATTTAAGCCTTTTTTATGCTTTTCCCAGAGGTCTAAAGAAAGTTACAATTAATAGGATTTTCCTAACCCTCCTTTCCCTAAAGGCTAACTTTAGTTGGTTAATTTGATTAGTTCATCTATGATCAGTAAGTATAATGGTTCTAATGATGATTTTGCACGTATTTCATATGTATCTTATAGTTTTGATTGTTATTCTAATTAGTTATTTTTGTTTTATTTTATTTTAGTATGTTAGCTAGTTTGTTTTATGTTAGTCCACCATAAGGTTTCATCAATTGTATTTTGAATATATTGAATTTTATATATGCTATAAGATTTGGTCATTCAAGTATAAGAATATTAACATATTGGATGGTCGAATTAGCTAAGAGTATGCACTTATACAAACTTTGATAACCAAGCGATAGAGCATTGTGTGAAGTTGAGGTGACTCAAATTAACCTGTGAGCTTTTGAGCCATAAAGATTGATGCATCCATTGCAATCTATATTTTCTTTGATGTGTGGTGTTCTTCTTTATGAACATATCCCTAAAACTTGCTTTAAACCATTTTTAGACCATATTAAAATATGCAACAATAGAAATTGATGAAAGGCCATCTTCATTTTTGCAAATTTTAACTTAAATAGCCTACCTGGTTTAATATCCCTAGTCAACTTCTTTGAGCCATAAGTCATTTTTCTTTAGTTAGCACCCATATTACAAGCCCATAATTTTTTTAAAACCTTACCTAACCATAGATGTATGTAAAGCATTTAAACTAAAGTGACTTACAAATTTAAGTGTGGAGGAATATAGGAATTGAATGGTGTGATAAGAAATATGGGTTTAGAAGTCTTTAATGTTGTTGTTTCATTGTAAATATTATTAAAAAAGAAAAACATCTTTTGAGTGGCTATAAGAAAATAAGAGATATATGTTATTTCTTCTATAAGAAGGCCATGGTTGAATTTTAATAAGTGACATCACTTTCATGGTTTAATCTACATTATTGTTCCCTACATTTGTTTAAATACTTTGCTAATGTTTATAGTTTAAACCACTTTTATCCATTATTCCTCAACTTAACCTGCAACCTCATTACAACCTGAAATAAAAGTCCTTTTTTGATTTGTGCATATGTATACTCTAAGTGGTTGAGATTTGGTGAATAAGCAAATATATGATGGAGTATTTGCATTGTAGGAACTTAAGTGAAGCATCGAACCATAAAAGATATAAGTGGCATAAGTAATATAACCATAAGGAAGTTCACTAAAACTTTATACATATTTTAGAATTAGATTGTCCTATACATATTTTAGAATTAGATTGTCTTAGTTTATCTTTATGCGTATTTCTTTTTATAATTTGGTTATGATGTGTGTTATAATCTAATCTTGATTGGTTTGAATCTTAGGGTATGTATACTCTTTGATTTTATGAGAAGTGGATTGTGGAATCATTTTGTTTGTCTTGTTTTATTTTTTAACTACATTTTACTTAAGGATGAGCAAAAGATAAGTGCGGAAAAATTTGATAGAACTGTTAAATGTTATTATTTTGAGTCTTAATTTGTTTATTTTGTGCACAATTTTTGGTTTAATCTAAGGGAGTTGCATATATTTTAGATTGAGGTATGCTTTGGAAAACTTAAAGGTAAAAGGAATTAAAAAGCTATAAATTATGGTGCTATTAGAAAAACAGACAAAAAATAACAATAATGTTCCTAGTGACTTGGTGTGGGTACGTTTAATAGTAACTACAATTGTTAGGATTCAAATTCATAGTTAAGTAGTTTATATTATAATAAAGAAATAGAATCACTAAAAAAGAGGGTACATTTCAAATATATAATCAACTTTGGGTAGGAGGAGGAGGGCATGACTTTTGCTTTATAATTTTTTTTTTCTTCAAATAGACGTCAATGACAAATAATGACCTTTAGTGGCTAAATTATTTTTCTTGGTTGAATGGAGCTGAAGCCTTTGGTACTTTGCAGATTGTGAGATGTTTGGGTCTTAATGTAATACATTTTTATTTATTCAAATATTGAATTGTTCTTCTATACTTATATGTTATGATTTTTTGATTAATTCTAATGTACACGATTAGTTTATTAATTGAAATAATTAAATGCTAGATTAAATATTGAATATATAATTGTTCATTCCCTTTAATCTTTGTAGTGACTCGGGGTTCATAATTTGCTGTATTAGAAATCATTAGCTCCTAAGAAAAACATTTAATTGAATTAAATGTAACTATGGATATTATGTTGTCTTATTTTCTTGGTGTTATTTTAAAAGTTGTTGTTTAATTAAATTGTAGATTGCATATGAGGTTGTTAAAAAGGGGGCTAAATAGATTGTGTGTCTCTAATTAGCTCATCATAAGGAAAGATAAGTATTGACTGTTGCAACAAATACATGGGTGATAAATAATTTTCTTTCGTATTGATAATCATAATTCCAATGATGGATGTGATCATAGATCAAGGTTTGTTTTACTAATAATTTACTTTTATTATTTGTTTTAATTTGCTAATTTTGATTACAAAATTTTATGTTATCATAACCTTTTATTTGGTTAGTGGTTTGTTATGTGGTGGTCAATGTATGGGATTTCATTATAGGAATGATCCTTACTCTCCTTTACTACATTTATTTTTGAAATAGAAGTTTTAGATTTAATTTGGGTGCAGATGACAACATCATTAATATAGTAAACTAATAATAAATTTAATAATACTAACTAAAATTAAATCTAATATAAAATTTATAAAATAATAGTAACAATTAAAATTGTGTTTTTAAAAGAAGTTGTGTCTCATCATCATCAAAAAGTTTGAATTTTCTACCATTATTTAAAGAGTCATAAGCCATAAATATATACATTAAGGTATTCTACTACATTTAAAAAATTATTAATCAATAATGAATGAAATTGTTTTCTATTGTAACAATTTATAGTTAAAATTTTAAATACATTTTAAATAAGCTATCAACCGACCATTAGTAGTTGTTCTTACTTTGTTCGCTATGACATATGTAATTTTTTTGTAAATCACCTTTTTAAGTTCAATATAATTGACTTACTTGCATTGACACCATCATTTTTTGAACCATTAAGAAAATTTATCTTTATTAAGATTAAGTGATGTTTTTCATTAATTAAAAAATTAGTATGGACAATAAAATCAATATTAATTGGATTATATGTTTTCTTCTTACTAGGCATTATAAATACATAATGGAAGAAATATAGAATCGATATAAAAATTATAATTTTTAAAAAGTTTTTTATTAATAAATTACCTATTTTTCATTCTTAGATTATAAGTAAAGTAAGTAAGACAATTAAATATTTGATATTCTAAATGAATTTGTTTCTTCATAGAATACATTAAAAAAATACTCTATTACATTCACAACCTAATGGGAAAGTTGTTCGACTATGTAACATAATAACAAGTCTTGTTAAGGTTAAAACACTTTCACTAAACAATCTCCATCACTCATTTGTAATTAAAATTAAGAGTTATAATAAATATTTAAAAATATAATATTGGTAATTAAAGAAAGAAATTAAAATTATGAAATTGTAAACTACATTTTTTATATCATAAATTCTCCCTTTGTATATGGTTAAACAAATCCTTGAACCTTTATGATAAAACTTAATTTCATTTATCACCTTTGATTGCTTTTCATCAATAAAAAAGCTTTTACACGTAATCACATTAGAAAAAACCGCTCATAATATCTACATATTTACATGCATCTTTGCTATATAGACAATAAGGATTAAGAAAGTAAGATGTTAAGTGAATCATTTAAGTAAGATGCTTATCATATTGCTGGTAAAAAATATAAGGTTTTTATACTTTCTTATTATCTTTAAAGATTTATAATTGTCTTGAAAACTATATACATACTATCCTATGTATAACCCAAAGATGATATATAGGAAAACAACAAAAAATTATATAGTTGAGATTGAGTATAAACACATGTGATTAACATGTGTTATCAGTCCCTTTAACATTATGAGGAGGGGTAATCGTAAGCTTATCTGCTAGTCAATGAAAAGTGGAAGAGGATAAGACTTTTGTCATAATATCTGCAATTTGTTTAGAAGATGAAATATGTCAAATAAATATAGCTTTTTTAGCAACCAAATAATGAAAAAAATGTATGTCAATCTCAATATGTTTTATACGAGCATAAGACATAGGATCTGCAGCTAGGAAGGTGACACCAAGATTATCACACCAAAGAGTAGGGCATAGATGAGATAGACCAAGTGTCTAAAAAGTGATGTCTCAAAGTTCAACAATAGCAAGATCAATGCTATGATATTCAGCTTCAGAACTAAACAGTTATTTCTTTACACATTATAAAATGATATTTGGACCCAAATAAATGCAGTAACCAGAGGTAGAGTGATGATCATTAGGATAACCATCCCAGTCTACATCATAATATGTTTGAAGGGAAAGTAAGGATGGTTTATTAAAGGTAATGCCAGAAGAAGTAATGGAACAAAGATACCATAAAATTCTTTTGATAGTAGACTAATGAATGTCGGTAGGACAATTTAAGAATTGAGAAACTTTATTGACTACAAATTGAATGTCAAGATGAGAAAGGCAGAGCTATTGAAATGTACCGACATTATTACAATATGCAAAAAGATTAAAAAGAGGAATTCTATGGTTTTAGAAAGAGAAAGGGTGAGAGGTATAGGTGTAGGAACGTGTTTAGAGAGAGGAAGGTTTTTGTGAATGCAACAAACATAGTGAGGAAATGAGGATCTATAAAGCCAGGAGGTTGAATCATGAAAACTGGTTCTTAGAGGTGACTATTTAAAAACACATTATTGACATCAAGTTGACAAACAGACCAATTATGGAAGATAACAAGAGTAAGAATGAGATGGATGGTGGTGGGTTTGATAACAGGACTAAAAGTATAAGTATAGTTAATGCATGTTGTTTAATGATAACCTTTAGTAAAAAGGTAGTATTTGTATTGCTTAATAGAGCCATGAAATTTATGTTTGAAGTGGAAAACCCATTTGTAACCTACAATGTTTTCATTAAGTGGAGGGTAAAGGATGTTAGATCGGGTTGAAAGGAGTGAAGGGTGGTAGAAAAGGTGAAAAAATCATAAAATGTTCAAGGCACACGAGTGTGATCTAGGATGAAAGGAAGTAGATAGGTCAGATGTGGTAGAGGGAGTGTACGAGGGGAGGGGTAAAAGTGACAAAGATAATGAAATAAGAGAGGGAGTTAATGGCAAGAAGGAGGGTGGTGATGTGTAGTTGTAAAAAAAGTAGTTTTCAAGAAAACAAACATGATGAGATGTAAATTTTAGAAGTAATGGAGTCAAAGCAACGATAGCCTTTATGGTAAGGTGAGTAACTAAGGAAGACACATAGTAAGGATTTGGGGAGAATTTTTTAAGACAAGTAGAGGCCAGTAACGGGAAATATACAACCAAAAAACATAAAGATGAGAAAGGGAAGGTGGAGTATGAAAAAGAATTTCATATGGAGATTTGTGATGAAGGACAGGTTTGGGTAAAAGTATTAATAAGGTAAGCAGTAGTCAAAAATGCTTTAAACCCAAAAAATTTTAGGAAGAGATGTATAGAGTGTGTCCTATCTCAGTAATAAAAATTTTTTTGTTTAACGAAACCATTTTGTAGGGGAGCATAAAGGCTTGATATATAAAGTGTAGACTTATAAGAGGTTAGATTGGTGGCAAAGGCCTCTTTGATGAGTTTAGATGCTCTATCACATTAAAAAGTTTAAATTATAGTGGTGAAAAGATTTTCAATGGCAGTTTTGAAAATTTCAAAACAGAGTAGGACATGTGATTTTTTAGCTAAGGGACAAATGTAGGTAAAGCAACTGAAATCATCGAAAGATATAATAAAGTAATGTTAACCATAAAAGGAGAGAAATGGTGAAGGTTCCCAAATATGATAGTGGATAAGATGTAAAGGTTGGGTAGAGATATGAGAGGAGTGAGAAAAGGGGAGAAAAATACTTTTTCCCTTAAGACATGAAATATATGGATTAACAACATTGGATTTTATATGTAAAAATTTAGACAATATAAAGAGCATAGATTGGCATAAATGACCTAAAAGCTTATGCTAGATATCAAAGGATGAAGAGGAAACTACAAAGGCAACAAGATTTTTGACGTGGTGAGGAACTCTCATCAAATAGAGATTATTGTAGATGGGTCTTATAAGAAGTGGGGTCTTAAATTTGAGGTCCTTCATAATGTAACCAAAGGATTAAATTCAATAAGATAAGAATTATCAGTGAAACAATTAGCAATATATAATAAATTTCTAGGAAGATGAGGAACAATTAAGACATCATGAAGTTGAAGTAAACGAGAATTAGTAGTTAGAGTAGAGGTACCAATAGAAGAAATAGAAAAAGTTCCATTACTAACAACCGCTTAGTTTAAACCATCATATGATTTAATTGAGTCCATTAGTTGAGGAATCAGAGGACATATGAGGAGTAGATCCTGTGTTAAGCAACCATTTTATAATGGTATTGGAGGTAAATTATGAGGTATTTGGATTAGGTTAAATATTTATGGTAGAAAATGTTGTTGCTAGTGTATTTGGGTCAGAGTATCTAAAATGACAGTGGGCTATAATATGGCCCCACTTCCAACATATTTGACATTATGTATTGGGCGTGAAGCTAGAAAAATTATTATTATTATTGGGCTTAGTCATTAAGGTGATGTGTGGAATAGGAATTAGGTTGGTAAGGGATTAGGCTGGCTATTGGCCTTACTGGAGGGGACAAGTAATTTAGGCCCAGAGGCCCATTTATGGTTGAGTCGGGAGTAAACTAGGACTATGACCCAAAGAAATTAGAGTTAGATCCTCATCATTTGGTCCCATCGATGTGTGAAAAGTTTTGGTTCAATGAAAGTGGCCTCAAGCATTCGGAGAGGAGAGATTATACAACATAGTAAGGGAAACCTCAAGTGATGTGGAGTACGTAAGGATTGAGTACATTGTTCGTGGATCAATAGTTGATAAATGCTTAGTTGACTATAATTATATACCCATATTTAATGTGATTTTCTTGTTATTTACTAGTTTAATAGTATTTTTGGTACTTAATTTGCTTCAAGTGCATTTATAGGTGATAATTTCCTTCTTAGACCAAAAGGATAAGAATTCAGATGAAATCATTATGTGAAATGATGATTTAAAGCAACTTAGACCAACCAACCATGTATAATGACTATGTAAGTCTATGTAAACGTGTGGAGATTGAAGAATATTGTTTCTGGTCGTGTGAATTTACACACGTACACGGTCATGTATATTGACTGTCTAAGTCTCTATACCCATGTAAAATCATGAATTTTGGTATTTTTGAGATACACGATCACTTATATGCCTATGTAAATTGACCGTGTATAACCCAAAAATCCTAGTTTTTATTATAAAAGGATGTGAATGGAGGAAAAATAAGGAAAGTTAAAATTTTAAAAGATTTTCAGTCATAAGACACAAAGAGAGGTGACAATTTTGATTAAAGGACGAGGAAAACAAGAAGAATATGTTGAAAAATCAGAGAGATAACAATATCTAATCTAACTTGCAAGAATGTCCAAAGAGAAATTTAGAATTATGATTTCTTTGCTGTCTATTAGTTCTTTTTCATGCTTATCTTTGGTTTTGTTTTCTATGAGTAGGAGTTAATTTTGTTTAGTGCCTAGGTATAATGAACCCTAATTTATGATAACAATATGATTTGATATTTTATTTAACGCAATTTTATTGATTAGTTTACTACGATTTAATTATACATTTTATTCTTATTCTAATATATTTGAACTATTAGTTTGTGATTTGATTTCATATGATTGAGACTGAGAAATACTTTTGTATCAATAGATCTACCATAATTGGAAGGAGTTGTATGTAAACCTAGAGATAAGTCGACATAAATACTCTAGATTATGGTCAAACCTAATAGTGAAATTCATAAATTGGTAATGCAATCCCAAGGGTTTTTAATAGAAAGATTTATGTTAATCAACTAATGGATTAGTTGATAGTATTCTTAATAAAGATATTCACATAAGATAGGAATTTTCATGGTTCAATAATCAATAATATAATTGCACGATAAAGGATTAATATATAAGGATTATTAGGGGGATTCATCACTTAGGTATTATTTATTTGATATAGACTTTTTTTATTATTTTCCCTATCTTAAGTTCATTATTGTTTTAATATTTCTTTAGTTATTTTGTTTGATTTTTAATTAAATCCATAATCTGAATCGATGGTTAGATAATAGAAAAGGGTAATTATTAGTACTTATAGTCTTCGTGGGATCGACCCCTACTTATTTGTGTTAGCTATAGTTATGTCGTACACTTAGAAATTTTAATATTGATAATTTATTACAAACATAGAAAGCATCAATCAAGTTTTTAGGTTGTTTCTAGGGACTAGTAATATTAGGAAAACCTAGCTTTTATTAAGCTAGTCATTTTTTACTTTCTTCTATTTTTTTCTGTTTTAATTTATTTTATTTGATTGACTTGTTAGTTTTCTTTTTTCTCACGAATCTTGAATCTTGGTTTGTTTATAACCTAAAAGTAATACAATGAGCTTAATCATCCAAAAATTGAGAGAACAACTCGTAGAAATCTCCACAGGACATAACTAAGAGAGTTCAAGCTAGATAGGCAAATAGAGGACTTGGGAGGTTAAGTTGATGCTGAAGAATAAAGAATAATGGCAAACCAACTGAGGACAATGTTCGATTATGCTAGCCCAAACTTAACTAAAGCAGAGTCCAATATGTTTAAACCGACTGTGAATGCCAATAATTTTGAGATCAAGTTGATTATTATTCAGATGGTGCAATAATTTGTTCAATTTGATGGACTACGAGATGAAGACCCAACCGCACACTTCTCAAATTGTTTAGAGATTTGTGATACATTTAAGATAAATGAAGCTAATGATGATGTAATAAGATTATGTCATTCCTGTTATCTTTAAGTAATGGATAAATTCAATGCCAATTTCATCACTCACTCTGTGGGATCAAGTGATAGAAAGGTTTTATTGAAGTATTTTCCACCAACAAAGACTGCAAAATTGAGGAACGATATCTCTCCTACTCTTAGGCTAATTCTAAAACATTATATGATACATGGGAAAGGTTTAAAGAGATGTTAAGAAGATGCCCACTTTATGGTTTACCACTTTGGATGCAAATCTAAACTTTTAATAATGGCCTGACTCAAAACACAAGGCAGTCAATTAATGCAGCAGCTAGGGGTACTCTCAAAAACAAGACACCAGAAGTAGTTCACATCCTTATTGAGGGCATGGCAATGAATAACTACTAGTGGTGCTCTTCTATAGCCAGAATTAGTAAGCCAACAGGAGTTTATGAAGTGGATGCAGTAGCATAATCGGTGAACCAAATGGAAGCATTAAGTGGAAAAATTGATAGACTTACGATAACTCCACAAGGTCAAGTTAAGTAGTGTGAGGTGTACGGGCTAAACATGGAAGTCAAAAATGTTAAACAGTACAGCCTGAGCATGTGGATTATATGGGGAACGCTGCTAGACCCAAAACAATCCATATAGCAACACATGTAATCTGGGATGGAGGAATCACACCAAATTCTCTTAAGAAAATCAAGGCCAAACAAAGAACAAGCCTCTACCAAGTTTTCAGCAATAAGCACCTCAAGCTAAGAAGCTTACTTTAGAGGAGATGATGTTAAAGACTGTTCAAGATTCTGACGTAAGACTTCAATGAACAGAGGCTTCTATAAGTAATTTGGAAGTTCAGATCGGTCAAATCACTAAGTTGGTTTATGAAAGACCACAGGGGAATCTGCCTAATATAATTAAAACAAATCCTAAAGAACAGGTAATGGAAATTATCCTGAAGAGTGGAAAAGAGAACCAAAAAGAAGAAGGAGACTACTGAGAGTTAATGTAAAGCCGAAAGTGAAGGCCATCTTAGAGAATTTAAGGAATATCGATGAAACTTTTGAAGGAGCTACTATCTAACAAGGGAAATTTGGAGAAGTTATCAACTGCTACACTAAGCGGAAGGAGCTTAGAAGTTTTGAAAAGCAAACTATCAGAGAAGTGTACAGATCCAAGGAGTTTTCTTATCCCTTGTGAAATTGGTTGTTTAAAAATAGAGAAGGCTTTAGCTGACCTAGGGGTCGGAATTAATATGATGCCTTAGTCATTGTTAAAGAAATTGGGAATAGGTGAACTTAATCCTACTAGGATAAGTGTGTAAATAGTAAATAGATTTGTAAAATATCCTAGGAGAGTTATAAAATATGTTCATATTAAGGTTGATAAGTTTGTCTTCCTAGTTGATTTCATAATTCTTCACATAAAGGAAGATGCAAAAGTGTCTTTAGTCTTTGGTCAACCCTTTTTTGGCAATTGCTAAGTTAATAATAGATGTTGACAAAGCCAAGTTAAAATTAAGGTTGGGGATTAAGAGGTTACTTTTAAAGTGTCTAATGTCATTAATCCTACTCTTGCACAAATTGATGTCATTAAAGCTAGTGAGTCTTCTAATGCTACATTTTCAGAATTTTTGCAGGACTCTACCTTCAAAGGAGCACTGAACACTATAAGAAATTATATTTTTAGTGAAAACATAAGTTGTCACTAAAAGCAATAATATTAATCGCTACTATTAATAGTGTCTAATTTTTTGAAACCGTCACCTCCCATCACAAATACATCTGTTATTATTAAAATAGTGACTAATTTAAGAAAATGTTCACAATTATGAAACAATTTTGTGACAAAAGTACCGACACTAAAAATATGAAATGTGTGACAACACTACATAGTCATACATGTTTATCGACACAAATAATATAAAGTAGTGATAACTAAAGTCGTAATAGCACTTAATTTTACTATAGCAAAAGTAACGACACTAAAAACTATAGAATGTGTGACAACACTATATGATCACAATAACTTTACACATTTATGATAAGTTTGTCGACACAAATATTATAAAACAGTGACAAATAAAGCTATAATAGTACTTCATTTTATTGTGACAACATCATCGCCACTAAAATAATTGAAAATGGTGACAAAATATTTATTACTCATGCTTTTTTTATTAGTGTCCATTACTTCTTAGTTACTAATATTTTAAGGAAAAAAGTGTCAACATTATCTTATCACAAAAATGAAAATTTATTCTTACAAAAAATATTGTAACTAATGTGTTTATTATTGTCATAATAAAACTATTAATTCAACAATGAAATTGCATTAGTAGTAAAAAAATTTACATCAGTGACCATATTACCTAATGGATTTCGTCACAACTATGGAAGTTATATGTTACAATAATGTTGTCACTAAATAAAGAGTAGATCTTACAATAAATTTATCACTAATGTGTTTGTGTTTGTCATAAATAATATTATTAAATTTAACAATTTAATTGCTTAATCGATAAAAAGTTTTACATTGGAGGCTATAAAATAGAAGTTGTCACAAATGATACAAATTTTTAGTACCAAGATATATCACACAAGCAAATAAAAATTATGCTAACTCTTGCAACTCCATCGTCTATATCACTTGCACGTTTATTTGCTTCAACTAAATTTTGACTTTTTTCTCCATCACTTCAATAAGGTTCTTTTTCTTAGGAACCCTATTAATGTCAATCTTGATATCAATAAGTGAAAGCCACTTCAAATTCATCCGACTCCTTTCTATATCAGGAGCATCAACCAAATCATGTTGCATCAAGAGAGGGAAACTCACAGAGTTTAACAGACTTCAGACTACAAACGTATAATGCAAAAATGATCATCAATAGTCTATGGAAGCCTATAAATGTTATGCCCAAAGAAATGCAAACACAAAAGAACATCAAGAACATTGATTCACCATAAACTAAAAGAACGAGGAAAATTAGCTTCTCAAGCTTGTCGTGATTTTAATAGAAAATATAATCATCATAAACAACTACTCTTTCTCTCCCTCTCTCTCTCTTAATCGATCAAAAAAATAATCTCAGTTGTACATTTATCATAAAAATAAGAAAATTAAATAATTGAAGTAAGAGAGGATAAAGAAGAGTACTCTGTTCTGGTCAAGGACATCGAGGATGACAACAAGTTTACTTTATTCCTTACCATAGTTGACGACTGCTACCCTTCCAATCTCCATGTATCTCTTGAAAGGTCTTAAAATGAGCATCGACGATCTCATAGGTCTTCTCATCGACCTTGATTTCTAACTTCATAACATCGCCACAGGCAAGTGCCTCAACGAGCCTTGTGCCAACATTAGGGTCATTCTTATTGAAGGAGCTGATGTTGTAGGGGTTATTGAAATGGTCTACAACCTTCTCGTGTATAAAAGTGAGCAGAAGGGGAGGAGCATCGGCAGTGCCAACTCTCTCATTACTGGCACCTGTCTTAAGATTATCTTCGAAGCGAAGTGGAGCATTGAACTGACTGTAGGGATTTTCTAGCAGATCTATTAAGTGGACTTAAGCAACTCCAATATTTTGGGTTTGTGGTTTATGTAACGACTAAACGGTGATTTAAAAGGGACACATGGACAATCCAGATGATTTAGATTCAGATCTTATAACTATTCATTGTTATTTTGGGTTAGGTAAACATAGCACTTCGTTGTATAGGGATTGAAGATTGAAGATGAACCGACTTAACATTATAGTTTAATTGCCTAATGTCACGCCGTTTTGACTATGTGTAAAGGCCCAACAAACAAGAAAAGATATTATAAAATTAATTATGTTATATTCTCTTTATGATTTAACTTTTGTGATATTACTTAAAGCAATCTTTTACGTTTTATTTTTAAATGACATCGTAATGTAATTTTAAATATTACAAAATAAAAAATAATATTAAAATTAAATAAAATTTAAATATCTTAATTTATGCGCGTTGGCCCACCACCTTCACCTTAGGGCAGCCTGGTTTAAAGAAAAAAGAATATGTCATTTCTAAGACTAGATTTGTTTTGTTTTTTATTTCGGTCGAGCTATTGATTCCTTGGTAGCCCTAGTTAGCTCTTCTTCTGATTGATCTTATGTTAGTTGTTTATATACATTTAATTTATTACATATTTAAGATAAATAACTTAAAAATAAATTCAACATATAAATTCTTTAAATTCTAATGCATTTTTTAACCTTTCAAAAGGATAACATCTTCAAAGCTTGCGATTTTACTTCTTATAAAAATTATTCCTATATTAAAAGAAAAATAATTTAGTCTACTATCATACGGAAGATTTTTAAATTATAAAATGTAAATTAGATTCCAATTGCAAATAATAGTAATTATTAGTATGAACAATCTAATTATACTTATGATTATATTTATAATAAAGAAACTACATTCACAATATAATGTAACTTAAACTCAAACATGATATGACAAATTTAAAACCATGCCTAACTAAAAGGTGATCACGGCTTGACTTGATAGTCCAATTTTGATATAATTAAAATTTGAATTAAATTAATATTATTTTATTTATCTATTTTTATGAGTGATGATAAGATAAATTCAGTAAGTGAAGGTGAGGAAGGCGATGATGATAATGATTAAGCATTGGCAAGAGCTTGTTTTTTAATTTTGAATAGGTTAAGAGTTTTGCTTAATATTTTGGAACAAGATTTTCATTGTATTTAAACATTTATTTATTTTGATGAAATTTCAAAGTTATGTTTAGCAAATATCTATTGATTTATAAAATATTACTTTTGGATTATCAATACATGTAGTTTGAATATTTTATAAGAAAATATTTAAATTTTTTGCAAATAAGAATATTAAAGAAAAAATGCGACAAGTAGTTTCTAATCCCTAAAATTTATACAACAATGACAAAATTAATCATTAGAGTGGTTAATCTTAATATTTTATTATAATAAGAATTAGTTATTATTAATTTGTTACATCTATATTAATAGTAAACTTTGTAACAAAAACTTGATGATCAAGTGACAACAAAATTTCTTGTTACAAAAATTACGAATAGTAGTGACCATAGTAATATTTCCTTTTTTTGTTGACAATATCAACTAGACACTAACTAATTGAATTTTTATTGAAAAAATTTTTCTTCACAAAATGTAAAATATCGTGTAACGGTAAACCGTTTCGTCACGGCAAGAAAAAAATATTAGTAAACAAATTATGTTTTGTCACAATTATAGTTCATTCCTACCAAAATTACTTTGTTGCCAGATTGTAGATGTTTTTAGTTACAGAACCTAGTGATAAAAGAAAATTTGACACTATTAATATATTGATAGTGACAATTTAATTGTAAAAGATATTAAATTATCACAATTACCATTATATTAGTGATAAAAATCATCACAATTAATCCAAACAATAGTGCCAATCAATTATTTTGTCATAAAAAACCTCATATCTATGATGAAATGATAGTTAGTCACAAAAAGTCGTCACTAAATGTTTTAACTCTTGTAGTGATAATAACCTTTGTAACAAAAAGTTGTTGATCAAATAAAAACAAAATTTCTTGTCACAAAAATTACGAGTAGTAGTGCTCATAGTGATAGTTTTGCTTTTTTTGACAATATTAAGTAGACAACAACTAACTAAATTTTTATTAACAAAAGTTTTCATCACAAAAAGTAAAACATTATGTGACGGTAAACCATTTTGTCAAAACTAGAGAAAAATATTAGTAACTAAACTATGTTCTGTTACAACAAATAGAAAATATTAGTTACCAATATACAATTTGTTACAATTACAATTTATTCCTACCAAAATCATTTTGTCGCCAAATTGCATATGTTTTTAGTGATAGAACTTAGTGATAACAGAACTTTTGACACTATTTACATATTAATAGTGACAATTTAGTAGCGTTCAGACAATTTAATTGTGAACGCTACTAAATTGTCACAATTATCATTGAATTAGTGACAAATATAAATCGTCACATTTAATCCAAACAATAGTTCCAATCAACTGTTTTGTCATTAAAAATTGTTTTTCTGTGATGAAATGATAGTTAATCACGAAAAAGTTGTCACTAAATTAAGAATAATAGTGACCATAGTGATAGTTCCGTTTTTGTGACAAAATTAAGTAGAAACTAACTAATTGAATTCTTAATGACAAAAGTTTTTGTCACAAAAAGTAAAATATCGTGTGATAGTAAACTATTTTGTCACAACAAAAGAAAAATATTAGCGACCAAATTATGTTCTGTCACAATAAATAAAAAAAATTAGTGATTAACATATGTTTTGTCACAACTTTAATTCATTCCCTCCAAAATTATTTTGGCGTTAAATTGCGTATGCTTTTAATGACAGAACTTAGTGATAAAAGAAATTTCGACACTATTATTAATATATTAATAGTGTCAATTTAATTATGAAAGATACTAAATTGTCATAATTACCAATGTATTTGTGACAAAAAATAAATTATAGCAGTTAATTCAAACAATAGTTTCGATCAAAATTTTTGTCACAAAATACCTTATATCTGTAAGTAAATGATAGTTAGTCACAAAAAAGTTGTCACTTAATGTCTTAACTATTGTAGTGGAAGCTTAAGCAAGTTTAAAATAATAAACTGAAAAACAAACACCAAAATAGTAACATCAGGAAGCTTACATAGAGGTCATGGAACTTATAGCAAGACTATGAAAACCTCATTTGTATAAGTCATCTTGAACATGAAAAATACATCAAGTTAACAATGTTAAACAATCGTTATATGACCCATGAATTAGTTTAGGCCTTGTTTTTAAATTCCATGTATTTTATTTTATTTTGATGTTTAGTATTAAGTTTTGATGTGTTTTAGGTTAGGATATTAAGCACCTTGATGAGATTATGCATAATTGTTATGTTAGGGTGTGCATATGAAAGGCTCATAACTTTGAGTCCAAAATTTTTAAGTTTATTTAATTATTTTAAATTTTGCACATGTTTAGGGTATGCATGCTCTCTAGACACGCTCTTGTAGACATATATAATTGGACACACGTCCATGTAACATATCGTGTAAATCTGCAAAATGTTGCTGGTCAGTGACCTATACGATCAGCTACATAATCGTGTAGTAGGCCGTGTAAGTCCATGACAGCCCTTAAATTTGCCCTAGTCCCTCATTTTTCTCACTTTCTCTTTTCTCTCTCACTCTCTCGCTATCATCCTCTCAATCTCCCAACCAATTTCTTACATTTATCTTGCAAATTAGTCACACCCAAGTAAGTATTCTTGTTTATTTCATTTGTTTATGTATGAATAATTAGGTGTTTTGCAATTTTTAGGATTTTCACCCTACAAACTCTAGATTTAGGATTTTAAGATTTTATAGAATTTTGAGTGAATTTGTGGATAATTGTGTGATTTAATAGTTGAATTTCATCCTTACCCATTTGATTTATTGGTTCAATTTGTTTAATTGCATGAAATTTGCATGAAACTTCAATTGGAATTGCGAATTTGTGTCATTTTGCTCACTAATTGTTAAATTGTGATGTTTTTGCATAAAATTAAGATTAATTAGTCATTTTTTATAGTTAATAGAAGTTTTTTCTTATTTAATTTTATGTCAGTTAATTTTATGTCATTTTTATTTTTACTTAATTCAATGTTTAATTTCACTAATTTTGTGTAATTGTTAGACTAGTTTTTTTATTTCAATTTTATGGTTAAATTTTTAATTCAACAATTATATT
>JAOQML010000197.1:19489701-19503172 GCA_027568935.1 Erythroxylum urbanii | reverse complement strand
TGAAACTAATTAATAAACTTCTAACTATAACTAGTTACAGCAACTATTAACAATCAATTAAATATATATATTCTTCAAAATGGAGATTTGCATCAGATGGGGTTGACAATGAAGCAATTTATAAAAGATCTATATCTTAGTATCCTGATATCCTGTAAACGAAGATGAAGGAATGTAACTGCATAAATTTCACCATCTTTTATCATGTTTAATTTTTGTTGATATTTTACAGGGGTTGTTTACAGAAGTCTATGTCCTTTTCATCGTACGTCTTTGCTATAATTTTCTTTCTTTCCATGATTTTGGAGTTGTGATTAATTTTAGATGGTGATTTGGGAACTTAGTTTTGCAAGTTATATATAAAAATTAAATTTTGGTTGAATCTTGAGGTAATAGTTTGAGAATTTTAAAGTGATTTTGATTAGTGAGCAGTCATGTTATGTATCTACAACCTCTCTTTCCCTTGATGTTTTTATTTTCCAAAAAAAATAAAAAATAGATTTTTTCTTCTCTCCCGCTTTTTGATTATGAGAAGATAGCTCGATGCCATTCTCTGAAGTGAAGGTGTGGGCATTGTGAAGCCATATTGGTGCCAACAAATCCCAAATCAGAGATGGGCACAAGAATTCAATAAATTCCTCTATAGTTTCCACAATTTCTTACCCCTAATTACTCTAATTACAAGCCCATGAGTTGGAAATGAAAATGTGGAGACCTCATTTTCAACCCGTGATCATTTATTTTCTTTTTGTCTTTTATTTTTCTTCCAAAGTTCTAGCTAGTTCTTGGAAATCATGTGCCTAAATGAATAGTTTCAATTTTTATAACCATCTCTGGCCTTGCTTCTTATCCTTCTGATTTAATCAATTTCAGATGGTATTAGGACGTTTTGTTCAAGGGATTCTTACAATATAGGATTTTTACACAATCTCATAATAAAAAACTATTATGATAGTGAAATTTTGGGGCTTTGCTTAAGTATGCATATCTAATGTATCTTCCCTGTTAAACAAGATGAGACTTGTATGAATTTTCTAAGTGTACGATGGCCTTGATAATTTTTCATTTTTTACTTGAAAAAACAATGCCAAATTGCCCTGTATAGTTTTAATATATTGACTTTTCCGTTTGTTTGATGTTTGGGAACGAAATAATAATATGAGCTTAAGAAACAAGAATTATGTCTTCACAAAATATTGCTTTCTTGTATGAGTTGAAGTCCAGTTGGTCAAGATAAAGGTATGCATATAGACTTGTGTTTTACTGTAATCTAAGATATGCATAACTTTTTGGATGCTAAAAAAATGTTATTGTTTAATGCATAGGAGGTAAAACTTTCTTGATAGTTTTTGCTCAAGAAGAGCAATTTCGTGTTCATGTTGTTTGTTTTTCTTCCTAATGAAGGTGCTCATTTTTCCAGATGCAACCGATTCAACTTCTTGTTTCTCTTTTCTCTCTTTGACGAATATTTACGAAAAGCTGGAGTTAAAGTCAATACTTGTATTAGAATTGTTTACCTCATGAATTCAAAGATCCTTTTGTGACAATTATACTTGTAGACTGTGATTTATTATCAAAACTGACCTGTGTTGATTTGTTTTCAATAATGGTACTTTCAAGATTGTAACCTATGAAGACACATTTGTCTACAAGCTAGTTTTTTTCCCATTCAACAATGAGTTTCTCACAACTTCATTTACATTACAACTTCATTTATATTTTTTCTTTTGCTAATATTTTCTACCACAATGTTATCCCTAAAAAATTTAAAAGCTCGATGTTCATTTTTTTTATCTATACCATTGTTAGAAGTTTCATGACAATCTCAAGAATCAAAAATTTCGCACTTTGACACAAAAATATTTTTTAATATAAGGATTCGTCATTGATAGACAATACATAATAATGAGTATATTAAAAATTACACACTACAAGAAAATCACTTAATAGCGGTGGAATATTTCTGACGGAAACAATTCCATCACTATTTACCGACGGAACATAATATTCCGTCGCAAAATACAGTGCATTTAGTAATGGAAAATATATCCGTCGGTAATACTGGAGAGAAGATTTTTTTGCAAAATCTCCGATGACTTATAGGGATGACAAAACCTACGGCAATGGTAAAAAATGTAGGAATCGTTCCCGTAATTTAATTGCTTCGGATGCCTACTGACGGACAAGTTACCGTCGGTATATATACCAACGGAACAACATCTTCTGTCGGTAAGAAATGCGGGAATTACTCCCGCGATTAATTAGCTTCGCCGATTTACCGACGATGAACGTACCGTCGGTAAAAGCTTTCCTTTACCGACGGAAGTATTATTTCGTCACAATATCTGGTAACTTAAATACCGACGGATCCAACCTTCCGTCAGTAAATGGTTAACAAATGTCGTCATTTCAATGAAGACGAGAAGATAAGATTTAATCACCGACGGAATTCAGTTTCCGTCGGTACTCGTCGGCATCTTGGGTCAACGATTTGTTAAGATAATCCTAGAGTACTGACGAAATTTACGTTCCGTCGGTATTTGAGTTTCCATAAATTGCCGCTCTTTTATTGACGGAATGTTGTGTGTCCGTCGGTAACTGTCGGCAGTTGCGTGGTGAATACGACAGGGAAAAACCTAGATTACCGACGAAATTTATGTTCCGTCGGTATTTGAGTTTCCACCGTATTAAATTTTTGCTCTTTTATCGACGGAATGTTGTGTGTCCGTCGGTAACTGTCGGCAGTTGCGTCGTGAATACGACGGGGGAAAACCTAGATTACCGACGGAACGTTATGTTCTATCGGTAATCCAGCGCCTTTTAAGTCGGGCGCCGCCCCTACTCCCCCCCACGCGTTCATTTCTCTCCTCTCCTCGCAATCATCTTCTGTTTTTGGACTCCTTCTCTCGCGTTTTCTGGCTGTTTTTCAATTGTTGTCTTACTCATCATGCGTTGTTTAAGGTAAACTCTCTTATGGGTGTATTATTTCTACCAAAAAAAAACATGTTTTGTATGTTATACGTGAATGTTTGGTTATGAAATCTTGCTTGATTATTGTTAATGTTTGTGATTTTTTGGTGTAATTATTGGTTTATTTGTTGTTTATATGTGTTATTGTTAGTAAATAATGGAAAAATGCAATTGATTTGTGGTTAGATTGAGATTATACATATTGCCTATGAGGTGTTTGATAAAATGCCTTTTATGATGTTTGAAATATTTTTTGTAAATATTTAAAATCAGTAAAAGAGTCTTTCAAAGTGATGAAAAAACTCTAAGAATTTGTGTTGATAAGTGGCATACCTTGTTACAACACTATTCATGCTCTCATTTCTTTCTGTTGTCGTCATGTCTGCACGAAACATTTGTCTTCCATATACTAAAGCTCATTTTTTCTTTGTCCTAAACGTGCGCCTCAACCAATCATTGTCTTCAATTATATATTTGCGTAACATCTCATTCCATTCATTTACAAAATCTTCCTGTTCTTTAAAATCATATATGCATGAGCTAAAATCTCTAGCAAAATCTTTGATTAAGAGAAAACACCACTTAAATGAATAACAACATATTAATAAATGTGTCAAATACAAAAGCGGTGATGGGTTTTAGGCCATCTTAGTGTTAAGGCCTTTGTTATTACTGCATCTTGGTCTATAAGAATAATTTTAGGTCTTTTATCATACATGACTTTTGCAAAATTATCAAATAACCATTCAAACATAAGGGATTTCTCATCATATAATAATGCAACACCAAAAAGTGTAGTCTGCTTATGATGATTTACACCTACAAATAATGCAAGTGGATGACCTTTATTATTCTTCCTGTAAGTTATGTCAAAGCGAACCACATCACCAAAATTTGAGTAATCTGCTCTCATCTTTGGATTTGACCAAAAAATATTGGTTATTAAATCATGTTCATCAACTTGGATAGTATAAAAAAAAAAGGATAATCAAATTATGTTTTATACAAATATTCCAAAACACTTCCTATATCCCCTCTTTTCACATCTCTCGTTCTTTTAGATCATAAGTAATTTTTATAGTCATCTAGTATGAAACCTAAATTCTCTCGACCACTTACTTGCCTAACCATGAGATCTTGAGATGCCTTTGGTAGGATTCCTACATCATTTGACATTTCAATTTACATTGTTGCAGATAAACTTATCTTTCGGTGAGATTTCTATAAGTGTTTCTTGTTTGGACTCGAGAGGTAATGATTATGCTCCTCAATAAACTGAACCATGCTTCTTTGATGGCTAACTTTCATTTTAGCTCCATAACCAAACCTTGTTTCAGGGTGTGCTGCTCTCACATATATATCTCGTTTGTCTCTTTCTCGTTTACCTTCAACACTACAATAAAACATTCTGTCAATGAAGTTTCCAAATTTATCTTTGTGGTTTCTGCTTTTCCCTATCTCAAACGTGACTTCTTTAGCATATGCCAAATAAAATTGGTAAGCATATTCTTCTGTCTCAAATTCCATTCTAATGGTGTTATTTCTTTGTATACAAATGATCAGGTAGCTTGCAAATCTTGATTGTTGTTTAAACTCATGACAACTATAAGCTCATCTTCACCTTTACTCTTTCCAACTTCATTACCATCTTCAAAATTTAATCAACGACAAGACTAAGATATACCCACTATAGAATTATTAGCTTTGATCGTGAAGCAAAAACCCAAAAAAAAGACAAATGAAAAATTGAAAATGAATATTCACTTTTATGATATAGAGAAACATGAAGTGTAGAATTCACAATTTAATTAAGAAGCAAAAATGAATCCTTTAGCATTAAACTTAAATAAATATCTAATAACTAGTGCTAAACAAATTCTTTAAAAAGTTTTTATAGATCCACCATACTACACAATCTCCAGGAAAACATTTACATACTAATCTTCCTTCTTTTTGTTTACTGGAACAATTAAATGAGCTTGAGCTATAAAAGTTATTACTTTTCCTTTTTCAACAAAAGAAGATGAACTAAAATAAGACAAACTTAAAAAAATACACCATTAAGGGGGAGAAATGCTAATTCCTTTTACCAAAGTAGGATGAGAGGCAAACACAAAGGAAGCAGAGAGAAAGATTATGAATGATTCAGAGTACAGGAAAGCTTGCTCTAAATAATTTTTTGAAACAAAGTATAGGAACTTGAGGAGCTTGTGAATGATATAGGAGAACCAGTAATCATCGTATCTTGGATAGGCTCTAGGAATCGAAAATTCAAATAAGCTTCAATTTTGTTGGTTCCTCTAGCGCTAGGCTAAAATACATTCAGAATGAAACATAAGTTTAGAGTCGTTCAAGCCCAGATCAAATGACTTCTTGAACTTATTATGAATCTGGTCACCATCGCCCCAGTAGTAACTTTTGGTTAAATCAAAAAGTGGGACGCCATTGCAAAGACGTGTAATAATCACTGAACAAATTTTTACATCAAAGGCACTAAAGACACTAAAGAGGAAAAAGAAGCAGAACAATACAACATAAAACTATGATAGTTGACTTGAGTTTTGGAAATAAGAGAGTTGAGAAGGAGTTCTCATTACAACACTTGGAGAAAACTGGTCAACCCTCACAAAATGATCATTCTTTATCATTAACATTATTCCCACAAAAAAACATATAGTTCTAATTCTATCCACAAAAGGTGTTGCATTTTTGTTGATTTTCTTGATATTAATTTGCTTATGCATGAAAGAGTTATCAAATTTTCCATTCAAGTCATATTAGTGGCATGTTCCTCCAAATAGTAAAATATGTTAAAAATTCTATAGAAGATTAACATTGAAAAATATTCATCACTTATGCAATAGGAAAGAATCAATAAAGGCAACCATAAAAGAACTTGCTTTTGGTAATGATGAAGCTTTTTAGCCCAAAAAATACCTGTTTAATATGAAAGAAGAGGTCAAAAGCACCAAAAATTTAATGTGACCTGCAATGTATTTAGAACCTAAAGAAATATGCCAGTAATTTTAAATCGCATGTTAGCTATATCCAATTTTGGGTTAATTCGAGTAGATTTTTTTTCCAAGTTCTCAAGGGCGTTCTTCATTGAGAAGACATGAAAAGTTTTGAAAAAGTGTAAAAGAGACACAACTTGCCTTTTTGGTTTCCTTGTTTGACGTTCCTGCATGTTGATAAACTATAAATAAAAAACAAAAGAAAAGGAAAAGGTTTATTAAATCAACGTCGTATTGTGGTAGAATAGGGTTGGAACAGATTTATTGAAACAAAGAACCGCAACACGTAAAGGAGGAGGAGGCATATGAGATTTCAAACTTGAATAGTTTCCCTACTTTTAATTTAATATACCATTAAGCTCAAATTCCTCCTTTTTGTCTTTAGTTTAAATAATTACTCGTATAACATGTAATATCTATTGACTTAAAAGAGCCCTTTAAAAGAGACTAGCACTTTATTGTATTTATATAAAATGAAAGTTTATATATTTAAATGTCAAAAAATGAAGTTTGGGATATTTTAATTAATTTTAATAAAATTATAAGTTTAAAATATATTTTTCAAAATAAAAATGTTTAAAGAATAAGTAAATGTTCTCCATATAAATAACATTTAAATTATATAATATTTAAAATATTAAAGATTAATTAAATTGAAAGTAGTGCTAAAAGTATCTTTTTGTATGAGAATTATTTTTTCTTTTCTTTTGTCTACTTTATCGCCTCGTTTTAGATTGTACATTTGATGATATTATTGTATATATTATCTATCTTGTTTAAAAATTGGTACTCTATTGTGAGATGGTATATTATACTGTAATATACCAATTTTGTTTTATTTGTTACCTAATGGATTTGAAACAAGCTTCTGTTAATGATAGCTGAAGTTTGATGAGGTAATAACTTCATTTTACTTTATGAAAAATAAAGTAGAAAGATATATATATATATGTATGTGTGTATGTGTATATATATATATGTGTACTATAAGGTTAAGGGTAGATACTTTTATATGTAAATGATATCATACTTAAATTAAATGACTTGACCATATTGCATAAAATTAAGCAATTGTTACCTAAGCATTTTGACATAAAAACCTACATGGCGTTTGGTTCATCTACAAGAATAGATAAGTAATGGAATGGTGATTCTTTAAGAATAAAATATATGAGAAATAGAATAGAATATTTATTATTTAGTTTGGTAATTGGTTTATTCCTAGAATTTATAATAATGATGTAATGTCAATGTTTGGTTTGAAAACATAAATTTAGAATGACAAAGGAATAATTAACAAAAAAACTAAAATATCCATTAATTCCTATTAACCACATTATTATTATACCAAAAAAGCCCAAACTTTCGTCAATTGTTCAATTATAGCTTAAACTTTAAAAAGTGACAATAAAATGTCCAAACTTTCAATTTTTCAATTCTAACCCAAATTTCAAAAAGTAGCAATAAAATACTTAAACTTTCAATTTTTTTCAATTCTAGCCCAACATTAGTGTTTCCGTTAAGTTTGCTAACATGGCTTGACACGTGTTTCAGAAACCTTAACTCTTAATACACGTCAACTAAAATTAATACAACAAATGAAAATTAATGAAACGACATTTTTGTTTAAAAATGACCTAAATTAGATTATGTAGCCCCAACAACCTTACGCTTTGATTTCAGTTGTTCCCCTTTTTTCAGTTAGTTCTTTCAATGCCCTCACCCTTCGATTTTCAGATTATGCAGTTCCGACGCCCTCCCACTAAGGGCATCAGAAGAACGAATTAAAAATGAAGAACTTACTAGTGCAGTACTCTGTAATGCGAGAATAGTTTGAGCCATTAGAAGAACAAATAGAAAACAAAGGGTTGAGGACATCAGGAGAGCAACAGATTACGTTGGGCTAGAATTGAAGAAAATTGAAACTTTGAGCATTTTATTGCCACTTTTAGAAGTTTGGGTTAGAATTGAAAAAAATCGATAATTTAGGCATTTTATTGTTCCTTTTTAAAGTTCGGGCTATAATTAAAAATTGACGAAAGTTTGGACTTTTTTAGTAATTAACCCTTATTATTATTTTTATAGCTAAATAATTATGTGGATTCCTTAAGGATATTTTTGTCCAACAAGTCCTCTTTTTTATTCTTAACCTACTTGGAATAGATAAAGATACAGGAAGGATGAGTTTATTTAAATTTTATTCCTTAAGGAATAATAAGTTATTCTTTTGTTTGGTTGAAGAAAACATACAGAATATATAATTCAAAGGTTTATCTATTCCTTTAGTTTGGGGAATAAGTAAAACACATTCTTCCCGTATCTTTATCTATTCCAAGTGGGTTGAGAATAAAAATGAGGACTTATTGGACAAAAATTTTCTTAAGGAATCTACATTATTACTTAGCTATAAAAATATAATAATAAAGGCTAATTACCAAAAAAGCTCAAACTTTCATCAATTTTTCAATTATAGCCCAACTTTAAAAAGTAGCAATAAAATACCCAAAGTTTCAATTTTTTTCAATTATAGCCCAAACTTCAAAAAGTAGCAATAAAATAATCAAACTTTTAATTTTTTTCAATTATAGCTCAATGTTAGTATTTCCGTTAAGTTTGTTGACGTGACTTGTCACGTGTTTTAGAAACCTTAACTATTAATATACGTCAGCCAAAATTAACACAACAAATGAAGATTAATGAAACGACATTGTTGTTTAAAAATGACCTAGATCAGATTACGCAACCTCGACAACCTTACACTTTGATTTCAATTTTTTCCTTCGTTGTCAATTAGTTCTCTCGACGCTCCTCACCCTTCGATTTTTAGATTACTCATCTTCGACACCCTCACACTAAGGGCATCAGAAGAATGAATTAAAAACGAAGAGCTTATTGGTGCAATACGTCGTAATGCGAGAGTAGTTTGGGGGGTCAGAAGAACAAACAGAAAACAAAGGGTTGAGGACATCAGGAGAACAACAGATAATGTCGGGCTATAATTAAAGAAAATTGAAACTTTGAGCATTTTATTGTCACTTTTAGAAGTTTGGGTTAGAATTGAAAAAATTTGAAAGTTTGAGCATTTTATTGCTACTTTTTAAATTTTTGCTATAATTGAAAAATTAAGGAAAGTTAAGGGGTTTTTTTTTATAATTAGCCCTTATTATTATTATTATATTTTTATAGCTAAGCAATTATGTGGATTCCTTAAGGATATTTTTGTTCAACAAGACCTTATTTTTATTCTCAACCCTTTTAGAATAGATAAAGATAGGGGAAGGATGAGTTTTACTTATTTCCCAAACTCAAGGAATAAATAAACCCTTGGATTATATATTTTGTATGTTTTCTTCAACTAAATAAAAGAATAACCTATTACCAAGAATAGATCATGAATGGAATGGTGATTCCAATCAACCAAACACCCCATTAGTGAGACCTCTTTTGTCTTTAGTATTCAACGAGACATTTTTGTCCTGAATATTTAGTGAGACATCTTTTGTATTTAGTATTCAAATTCATCAGGATAAATCTCAAATTTTATTACATCTCATATATTGAGTATGTATTGCAAAAGTTTAATATAGAGAATTGTAAACTTTCTACATCATTGATTTCTTATATATAGAGATTACTTTGTCACAACGTCCAAATAATAAGATGGAAGGAGAGACCATGAAGAACACTCCTTATATTAATATAGTTGGCACTCATGTCTATACTAGACCATTAGAATACAATAAAGTAGGTTTTAGGATATTTTTCAAAGAACAAAGGATTATATACTAGCATATAGGAAGGTTGAGAAACTAGATATGATTGGATACACAAATTCTAATGTTGCTATCTATCCAAATGACAAAAAGTCCACATTAAGTTATATTTTTATGTTACCAGATAGTGTCATTTCATAGAAGAGTGTCAAGTAGACACTTGTGACCTCTTTGCCTAAGCATGTAGAGTTTATTGTATGCTACAGGATTGCTTCATAGGTAGTTTAGTTAAGAAATTTGATTTATGAACTATTTGTGGTTGACTCAATTGCTAGACCCATTCAATTGTACGATGATAATCTTTCTATAGTGTTATTCAATAACAATAATAAGAATATCGTAAGATCTAAGCATTTGAAGGTTAAATATTTGACCATAAAGAAACTTGTATAAAAGGATGACATCATAATAGAGGACATTTAACTGAACATATTATGGTTGATCTTCTACCTAAAGGACTTTGTCCAACCATTTTATAAAGACATTATTACAATATGGGTGTTGCGAATTCTTTTAACAATATTAGCTAGAGATCGTTATGTATTTGCTCCTAATATAGTTATGTTTTCATTTATTACGATTGAATTGATTATATATATTGGTGATCATCATTTTATCCTCAATCATACCTATTGGTTTGTAATGTTATAATACAAGTAAAAGTCTTGAATTGATTATACATATTGATGATCATCATTTTATCCTCAATCATAAATATTGGTTTGTAATGTTATAATACAAGTAAAAGTTTTGAGATTTGCATCAATAATAAACATATTACAGGTTATTAGGCATATATGCAGTTTGACTTTGATCTTACGTCTTTAGACGCATTGAGGTATATTGAGATATTGACGGGTTTATAAAATATATGAGTTTTTATTCCTATAAGGGTTTTCTTTAATATAGTTTAGCATGTCTTAAAAAAAAGATATTTTTCTATTGCAATATAATATAAAATTTTGAGAAATTGAGACTCACAAATGAAACATAGTATATTATAGATCATGTACGTGTTATTGTTTTTTGTCATATTCTATTTTCTCATTTATGTTAATAAGATTATTATATATGCATGATTGTGTTAGTTCTATGCCACACGTGATACAAATTTTTGATACCTTCAGTATTGAAAGCCTTACAAGATTAAATAATATATTTCTTTTAACTTTTGAATCAAATATTTTATAAGGGTCAATTAATTTAGCGTTGTTAGCCTTCATTGTTTATTCTTATTACAAATGCAATAATTAATATTTGTTTAAAGGAAGTATGTTGGAATTTTATTTCTATTGAACATTTAATAATTATTTTTTTAAAATATTAATGCTAAAAACATTAAAGTTTCAACCGGTATAAAAATAATCAAGTGGACAAATCAGTAATCTAATTAGGTGGACAAAGTCTAACAAAGAAAATAATACCTTATTAATGTAGAATGAGATGTTATTAGGACGATGACGACGAAAAAGCCCAACCCAATAAAATGATTACAAATAGTTGCTAAGTTTATTATTCTTTGTTTAAATAACTTTATGAATATACAATTTTTTTATGCGTTAAAAATAGAAAAAATCTTGTTAATATTATTTCAGGTAATTTTCATCAAAGAAGATCAAATGTTACAGTTGCTTGTTGGGAGTTTGCTTAAAAACGTTCAATAACTTAACCAAATAGACATGAATAACAAAATAAATAAATTTTATATTATCTCCATTTATACAAATTTATAGTTGATCTGGATGGTTAATAAAATTCGTAGTAAGTTTAATAACGTGCAGCTATCAAGATTTTAACGTTGGTAGATAATCTCTGGTGTCACTGGTCCTTTTCACTTTTGAGAAACCATGATCTTCATACTTAGTTTACTCCGAAGTGAAAATTCGCGGTGTTCATGCCTAGTTTACTCCGAAATTCCCCAATACCGCTACTACTAAACGTTTCGTCCGGGCACAAACTTCTGTACCCGTGGAGGCGCTTTTTTCCCCAGAGTCTTGGGCAATTAATTTCAGTGAACCTCAGTTTTAAAGCACCAGGTTTGACTTGAAATTAGTCTTGCTATCCAGAAGTTTGAACTTGGGAGATTTTCCTATCTTCTGTGTTGAGCGGCCTCATCTTTGTTATTTGCATAGTCTATAGATGAAATGAATGCGAACCAAGCAAGGCATCTTGAATACCTTCGTAGGCCTACTATTTCAGGCCGAAGACTATATCTAGGCCACATCTTTTTCCTAAGAAGTGAAGACCGCTAAGTTAAGCGTTGGATCGTATGTGAACTAAACTTGTGGCCGGACTTGTAGACTAGTAGCTTTACTGCCATTTCAAGTTAAGACTGGGCACAAACTGGCAAAAAAAAAAAAGACAACAATACAACATAACGTAAAAAAGTGCAAGTGAAACAAATTGTGGTAGTTTATTTTCAGAGGGCACGTTGGAGGAGTAAGGTTATCAAAAGTTGGTAAGCAACAAAAGTCTGACTAGACGATTAGCACCCCCTACCCCATCAACAACTGCTGGACAGTAACTCATATTTCGGATTTATATTGGCGACAAGCAGAAGCAAAACCATTTCCTTTGTCCATTATTTTGACAGGTGAAAGGCTGAATATTAAATGTTAGAATCTTAAAAGAAGCCAAGCACATGGCTTCACATCTATGCCCCCCTTTCGTCTCTCTATTGACTCAATAATTACATATGATAACGGAAGTTACTGCCAACTTGGTAGATTAGGAGTTGCCCCCAATTCAATTTGGGGAAAGTTCATCTGACATGAATTGCCAACTTTGAGTATCAAAATTTACTTCAACCACCATCAAACCAGATAAAAGAAAATTACGTCATTTTGAAATAATGTTAGAGATGTATTAATAGGTCTAAATGTCATTGTTTTAAAATATAAACGTTAATGACTTTTTAAATATTTTTAAATAAATTATTATGCGTACAAATAGGCCCAAATATGAATAACCAGCAGAAAGAAACAACTTATGTTACAATACCAACAAGAGAATGAATACACGTTAAAAGGGAATAATAGAGATATATGAAAAATTTTAACAACGTAAAATATAAATTAGTATATAATTGTTAGTAATAAATTCTAAGAGGCAGAGGAGTTTTCTTTTTTTTTTAAATCTTAAATTGTATGTTTGAACTTTGAAATGGTTATCTAATTGAACAAACAGGTAATCAAGTTGGCAAGTTCTCGCTAAGTCCAGGCTGAAAAGCTGCCGGATTTTTATACTGCCCTACCTTGTAGGTCTAAACGGTCACAATTGCTCTTCTACTTTCAGTTTATTAGCAACTCCTATAATTATTTATTCCAAAATTTTCATAAAGCAATTTATTTATTTTAGTTTTAGTTTTAGTTTTATTTTTTATTTTATAATTTATGAAACTATTTTTTTTTCATTTTTAGTCATATGACCTATTTGGTAAACAACGGATTGCATTAGCTGTTGGTTGATTTTATCAACTGTTTATTAAAGATGTTTGATAAAATTAGTCATTTATTATTAGCTGTTGATGTATAAAATAACTTATGAGGGCATGATTTAAAAAAATTGTAAAGGCATGAATATTATATTTCTTAGTATTTCGTTAAATATTCTTATAAGAATTTAGATTTAGATATTTAATTTTAAAAAAATTAAGTTTATAACTTTAATAATAATAATAATAATAATAATAATAATAATATCCATAATCATCAT
>JAOQML010000197.1:19465182-19476731 GCA_027568935.1 Erythroxylum urbanii | reverse complement strand
TTCTCTCATTGGTCTTCTCATAGACCCGGTTCCCTGATCCGACCCGTTATGTGGGACCGGGATGTTACATGAATAATTATTCAAATAGGTTATGCTAATTATGAGCTTTTTTCATACAAATTTGATGACAAAGAAGCCTATATGAATGTAGAAGTATTACATACCCTTTTGGTGTGTCCTTACATGAAAATTTTGCACATTTTTACCATAAGAACCGTGTCTTCTAGGTTTAAGTTATGAACTATACATATATACATGGAATTTCTTTTTAGCTTTGGATATAGAAGATGTTATAGGAGCATTGAAGTTTCTGTGCATATAGTTGGAGTCTATATGCTCATATGGTAATATAGGCAATGGCTCAACAATCCAAATTATTTTTATTACAAAAATTTTTCTTACTATTAGATGATGTACTTCTATAAGTGTGATCAATTACATGCTTACCAATTAAGGTTTTTAGGACCCAAGATGCATTATAGTTTTTCACCTACTAAATTGAAATTATAAAATGATGCTTTAAGAATATTTCTCCTTTTTCAATACCTCATTCTCATGCAATAAACATACTTATTTTCATTGCCAGCAACCACACTCTTAGATTATATAAGGTCATACACATAACATTTCAATTACTCATCTCAATTAATATGCATCAAAGAGTTTTTGAGCTTCTTTTTACTTGGAAGATATTTTCTTCATTTTTATGCTTATAGCCTTTAGGTATTTAACTAACTCATCATATGAAAGATTAATATCATAATTATTACTCTTAGCACAAGAGATTTAGCAATGAGGTAGCTTATTATTATTGGATATAAAGCACAAACTTTGCATAATATTTTTTTCTTCATAACTTTAAGAAATAATAGTGTCATCTTATTAAGCCTTTAAACGCTTTCTTCTTCTTATTTCATTACTTTTCTCTCTTAATTTTTAATTATTTATTAAATTTCTTTGTGATTATATTTATATCATCCTCATCACTCTCACTTATATAGGTCTTATATATAATTTTCCTCCTCCTTAGAGACTTTAAAAATCACACCTCTTCTTGTTGAAGTAAGCTCCTTTTTATGTCATTCATTCATCTACGTCTTATAGGTTAGTTATTAGATTAGCTTTTCCAATGGTATGGTCCTTAACTTTTATATTTTTTTATTGTCTTTGTTACAGGTCGTGTTCTGTGTTGAAGAGCATCAATAATTGTTCAACCTCAATCATCTTCTTTATAGTTTGTGATTGTCCATCTATCAACGTAAGTCATTCAACTAATGTGTACAATGTGATCAATTTTGTGTTATTCTTTGCAATTTCACCTATAACAACGATTGACAAGATTTTAGGCTGGGGTTTAATAGTCTAAGTATTTATGTTTGGGATTTGTTTAAATTGAAACATAAAGACTTAGGTGATTAATTCAAACTTAGTATTATCATAAGAAATTCACGTAATTAACATTCTTTGCATAATAAACCCCTAGGATGATATATAGGCTAAAAAACTGTGATGTAACTCCCATAAGACTTATCGGTGAAAAATTCCACGAGCCTAGGAGTCACAGTGAGAACTTACTTTCTCGATTCATCTGGTGTAACAATGTCACGTACTATAGTGTTTATTTAAAATCAAACTTTGTAAATGAACTTGTAGGTGATTAAATCAAACTTAGTATTAACATAAGAAATTAATGTAATTGAAAAAATAATTCTTTGCATAATAAACCTCTATCGTGGTATATAAACTGGAAAACCATGATGCAACTCCTATGAGACTTATCGATGAAAAATTCTATGAGCCTAGGAGTCACAACGAGAACTTGCTTTCTCGATTCATCTGGTCTAACAATGCCACATACCATAGTGCTTTTTTAATTTCCACTGATTTTATTTATTGTAAATCAATTTCCACTCTTTTTATTTGAATATAAAGTTATAAAAATAATATGTAGGTGTTTTTTTTAACTTTTTAATGTCGCTTCTTACAGGATATTGGTTGGCAAATTGTTTTATTTGATTGATACTCATATATGTTGTCCATCAATTAAGTCAATATATCAATAAGTCAAAGTATAGTTCATTTGCAGGTTGCTTATACGGTATTAAGATATATTAAGGATAATAAAGATGAAAGCCTTATCTTTCCTAAAAAAATTCTTCTATGATTGTAAGGTTCTTATGACTTAGAATGTGGTGATTGTCCAATTACTAATTTGGAATTGGTTGTGATTGAGTTATCTAATTATGAAATTATATGGTAGGATAGGTTATTTTCAATTTGGAGGGAAAATGGTCAGAGACTTGTAAAAACTTAGGGAAATGAAAGATCTAATGATGTGTAAAGTAAATATTAAATGTTCTGTAAGATTAATATGGATACTACCTTAATGATTATTATATCTTATTACAGTCACTTTTTGAAATAATTGTTTTGCAAAAATGAGTAATGTTGATAGATCTTAGATGTATGGATGATCAACACCTAATGATTTCATTAATCCTGAGTTTGTTGAGGGAGTTGAAGCTTTTATTCATTATGTATGTTCTCAACCTGCATATATGGATGGTCAAAAGATTAAAATGTAAAAAGTGTGAACATATTTGTGCTCTTCCTATTGATGAAGTGAATCTCTATTTGTTAAGAAAATGGTTTATTCCAAATTATTTTGAGTAGACACGACATGGGGAGCCATTAATTTTGTAGCACTTCAAGGGGTAATGATGTAAACTCGTTAATAAATGTGGATGGATTTGAAAGGGGACTAAATTTATAACAAATAATATGGGTACAAATGAAAATCTTTACATCCAATTGGTTTATGATGGGGCCGGTTATACCTTTCAGACAAATATAGAAAATCTTGAAGAAGAACCAAATCCACATGCAAAAAGTTTTTTGACTTACTAAAATCAGTTGACCAAGAATAATGGCCAAATTGTGAGGCAACAACTCAATTTTCTTCAATTTCTCAAATATTGAATATAAAATCTAAAGGGCATATTTCTGATCGAAGTTTTGATAAACTTCTTAGTTGGTGTAATGAATCATTGTCTCTTGATCATACAATGGTTGATAATTTTTGCAATATGAAGAAACTTATTAGAGGTTTTGGTTTGCCAGTTGAAAAAATTGATTGTTACAAATTGGGATGTATGCTATTTTGAGGAGATGATGTGGATTACAAGAGTGCAAATTTCATGGTCAATCTAGGTTCAAACCTAGAAAGCATACTATGAAACAAAAATTAGTACCTTAGAAGCAAATGTATTATTTCCCCCTAACTTTGAGACTTTAAAAACTGTATGTCTCTGATGTTACTGCATCTCACATGAGACGACATAATGAACATCAACAGGAAGATGGAATAATGAGCCATCTATCGGATGCACTCGCATGAAAACATTTAAATAACACCCATTCTAAGTTTGCAGCTAAAAGTCAAAATGCTAGGTTGGGATTGTCGACAGATGGATTCCAACTTGTTGGTTAATCTGGCCAACAATATTCATCATGGCCAATCATAATTACTCCTTATAATTTGCCTCCATAGATGTATATGAATGAGGCATATATGTTTTTAACAATGATTGTGCCAGGGCCTAGGCATCTAAAGTATAAAATTGATGTATTCTTACAACTATTGGTATCTGAATTACATCATCTTTGGAATTTTAGTGTGGAGACATATGATGTATCTTTTAAACAAATTTTTTTGTTGAGTGCAGCTTTGATATGGATTATTAGTGATTTCCTTGTATATGCTATGTTATTTAGATGGAGCACAACGGGAAAATTGGTTTGTCCTTATTGTGGCAATTATTCTGATGCGTTTTATCTTCCTAACGGGGCCAAAACATCTTGGTTTGACAACTATAGGACATTTCTTCTATCAAATCATCCATTTAGACGCAACAAACAAAAGTTCATTAAGAATAGGATGGTACTAACACCTTTTCCCCCTCATAAAGTTGTTGAAGAGATATTGCAGGAGATTGATGAAATAAGGTTGTTGAAAGTTACAGAACTTGAAGCTGAAAAAGTGAATAGAATCATTAGTAAAAACTTTAGTTGGAGAAAATGGAATATCTTTTGGGATTTGCTATATTGGAAAACTAAATTGATCCGTCATAATCGAGATGTGATACATATTGAAAAAATAATTTCGACAATTTGTTCAACATCATAATGAACATTGAAGGAAGGACAGAGGACAATGCAAAATCACAAGTTGATTTGAAACTTTTTTGTAGAAGGAATGAGCTAGATAAAGATCTTTGTATCGGTAAATATCCAAAAACATTTTACACATTGGACAAAAAATAAAAGAAAATGTTATGTGAATGGTTGAAAAGTCTAAAGTTTCGTGATGGTTATGTTTCAAACTTGGCAAGGTATGTAGACATAAGGAAGCACAAATTATTTGGTAGGAAAAATCATGATTATCATGTGTTTATGCAAAGGCTAATTCCAATTGCATTTCGAGAGTTGCTACCGAATAAGATTCGGGAAGCTATAATAGAATTAAGTTTGTTTTTCAAAAGATTAACATTATCTGAAATAAAGTTGGATGAAATGGAAAAACTAGAAAGAGAAATTCCAATTATCTTGTGTAAATTGGAAGGGATTCTCCTTCCAAGCTTTTTTAACTGTATGGAGCTTCTACTCGTATATTTAGCATACAAGGCTAAACTTGCTGGTACAGTTCAATATCGATGGATGTATCCGTTTGAGAGGTAATTATAGTTAAAATTTAAATAAAAATTATAGTATGTTTTAATTACAAAATTGTAATAACCCTATTTGTAATGTAGGTTATTACATCACTTGAAGAAAAATGTAAAAAAATAAGGCTAGAGTTGAAGATTTAATATGTAATGCTTATTTAGTGGAGAAAGCAAGTACATTTTGTTCACATTATTTTAAGCCGCATGTGCACACAAAAGAAAAAAAAAGTTCCTCGTAATGATGATGGGGGCGAATGAATGATATTAATAGTAAATTATCCATTTTCACATATCTGGGACGAACATATGGACATTCAACAAGAAGAATGTTAACAGAAGAAGAAATAGAGACTGCTTATAGTTTCATTTTATTAAATTGTCAAGAGGTTTAACCTTTCGTGCAGTAAGTTTAAGTTGATGTTGAAATTCATTATTTGAGTTTCGAAGTTAGTGTTGTTCATAACTAAAATACATAATAATGCTTTTATATTATACGAGGAATAGTTACGCTAGCTAGTGCCTGAAAGCACACAGGATGATATCAATAAAGAAGTTAGAAGACACTTTCCTTAATGGTTCGAAACATATGTAATTTTGCACTTGCAATAATTGAAATGGTTGAATTATCATATCAAAGTTTTTAAATGACATTATACTATTTAATATGATTTTTTTGTGTAGGCCTCAAAAAATTCAATAGAGAACAAGTTCATATGTGATCTTGCGAAAGGACTTTTGTGAACTGTCAAATGGTATCTGGTGTATTTTGTTAATGGATACAAATTTATACAGAATATCATGGTCATAGCATGGCAACAGTAAATAGTGGGGTTTGCATACAGGGAGAATTGATGGATTACTATGGTAAAATTATTAAGATACTTGAAATTGAGTACCCTACATTGCCAATAAAATGGAGTGTGATATTTAAATATGTCTGGTTTGATCTAACTCGTAATATTGGAATAAGAGTGCACGGTCGATACAATCTAGTTGAAATCAACCAACGAAGAAGATTTAGACAATTTAAACCTTTCGTGTTGGCGATGTAAGCGATCTAAATGTATTATGTCCCTTTTCTCAGCTTATGATGAGATAAGTCAGATAGATTGACCATTTTCAAAGTAAAACTTCGAGTTGCTTTTGAATTACAAAGAAAAGGAGAAAATAAGAGAATTGAAAGTGAAGCGTTTTAAGAAGATGTTTATGAAATAAATGCATATGTAACATATGACGAGAATTAACCTTTCAGCGATCCAAATAATGAACATGTTGAAATTTCATTAGTAGAAGATAAGGAGGGTGAGAAATCTAAAGAGGAACCTGAGTTTGATTCTAATTCTTCAGAAAAAGAAGATGATGATGATTTTGATTTACAATTAAGTGATGATAGCTATTAATTTATGTTTGTAATAGAATATTATATGAATAAATATATTATTGCATTAACAATATAATGCTATTAGTGTTTAATTTATATTGTTTTATTACTAGAATATTCAATAAAATGTGAATTTCAGGTTAAAAATATGCCACAAAAGAGAAAACATGATTTTTTGAGGTCAAGGTTTAGGTTACCACGTTTTTTAGGTGAAGCATCACATTCTGCAGATGCTAGAGAATCAAGTGCTATATGTCTAGCTACTACACATCTAGATGAGGCATCACCTTCCCGATTTACAGTCCCTGTATAGTCACCTTTTGTACTTGCTGCTACACCATCCAATAGACTTCTTACACTATCCACCAACCCTACATCATCCACCACCCCTACCCTAATAGAGATATTAGGGGTAAACATTGCGGATGACGGAGGCGACCTCCAGCCTGAAGCTAAGGAAGTTGATGGAAAAACTTACATCACAATTGTCAACAATCTGAGTGAAGTTCTAAAAATTTTGTAATTAATACAAAATAACACAATATGTTTATACTTAAGTTATATGTTTTAATTTGAAAATGATCTAAAAATTCTTATATATTAGGTTGGTTACGTCTGGAACGTGCTCTAGAAATATCTCATCCAAGTTCAAGGAGAGGATAGATCTTGAGGGTTATACATGGAAGAATGTCTCTCAGGCGACAAAGGATTTTTATTATCAGGAGTTTGAGGTACAAAAATATATTCTTTAATTTTTTATTTTATCTAATTTTATACATTAATTAGATAAATATTGTCATTTATATGTACTTATAATATTGATAAGTGTAAATTGCTTCATGTTTTAAAGCTTAGTTTGATATGTATTTAATTGTTAATTCAATCGTTTAGCATGTGTTTAGGTTAGAATTGTGTTAGTTTGTTAATTATTTGTGTTTAAGTGTTTTTATGGGTTAGTACAAGTCTTTGAGCTTAAATATTATGTTTTTAAGATATCTTAATATGTTTGTTAATGTTTTAGGGTCAACATTAAATAACGAAGAAGTTTTAGAGACATTGACAGAAGCACCAGAGTTAGCCCACGATCGTGGCTCACATGCCACGATCATGTCAGAAGCCCAGGACATGGCCCATGATCTTGATAGCAGGCTCGAATGTGGCCCACAATCGTGGCCTGCATCGGGTAGACGTGTAGATACTTAAGAACGTCAAATTTTGAGGGAACTTTTGGACTTTTTGGACCCTAAAAAAATCTTAGAGTTACCCAAAACACAAGAGGATATTTAAAGAACAAGAAAAGAGCTAGAAAATAAGGCTTTTGACATCAAACACCTTGAAGAAACCCTTGAGAGAATTCATCGAGAGATTGAGAAAGAGAAAAAGGAAGAGAGAAGTTGAGAAGAAGCTAACTTGATGTACTTTCCAGATTAGGAGATTTTTTGACGTCATTGCCTCCTGTCCTCCATTTCAATTGTATTTCATATTTATTTTTGGTTTTATCATTGTATAGAATTGGATTGAATAGTTGATGATATGATCTAAATGTTGAGGATGTTCTAAACTCACCTTTGGAGTTTTATTCTTGATTTAATAAATTTTGATTATTTTATATTTATTGGATTTATTGTGATCAAATTCTGTGATTGCATAATTCGGTAATAAACTAAGAGGGTGAATCTAATGGAAAATAATTAAATTTGGCTAACGAGAGCTAGGTTATTTAATAGAACAAGAATTAACTGAAATTGCTAATTGTGCGAAGATAGATCTTTTATAGGTTCCCGATAGTTTATTGGACAATTTCATATCTAATTAGGTTTTGGATAGATTGTTAATCGAGAGATTGCAATTTTCATAATTTGATTAGATTTTATAATTTAGGGTTAATTGTTATAACTCAAGAGAGAGTAATTACCCTAGGATCATCTAGAACTAATAATCTGTCAATTCATAATTAGTTAGGTTAGCGTTAAGGATAAGTAAAATTTCCTTTCTCTCAATTGGTAATTCTCTGAGGTTGATTTTTGGGTGTATGTTGCAATTGCTGAATTATTAATATTGTTGTGATTGCTTCTTGAATTTTTTTGATTGATTAAATTGAATTCTCATTTTAGTTTAGTTATATTTTGAATTTCTGCGATTAGTTCTGGCCTTAGATTTTAGGATTAGATTATTTCTCCTCGAGGGATCGACACCTTAGGTACTACGCGAATGAACTGTGTGCTTACGGATTATCGAGGGTATTTATTAAAACTTACACACATCAAACACTTGATCAAGTTTTTGGCCCTATTGTCGGGAAGGCAATTAGTTTAGTTCTTTAGTCTAAGACGGTTTCACTATCTTTTGTTTTAATTAAAAAATAAAAAAAGATGTTTGGGTCATAAAGTAGAGACACAATAAGATATCTTAGAATGAGAATGAGACATCTGAAGAGTTAGATGCTAAGAAGAAATGGAAAGAACAATGACGGAAGATAGATATTATAGGGAGCAAGGAACTTTTGCAAATTACAATGAGGGACAATATGGTTGGGAAAGTAACGATCCTTAATGGAACTTGTACACTTCCGGGTGGTAGAACTACCCAGATTTCTATTAATCCAACAATGCAAGTGCTCACATGGGACATCAAGACCTATATGAATTTTAGCAAGATGAGTCTAGTTTATGAGATTCCAAATTGGACCAAACCATGGATATGCTAACAGATATGGAAGAAAACCAGAAGAAACTAGAAGAGCAATTTGATCAAATAATAGAAAATCACGCCACTTCTATTCACAACCTGGAGATTCAAGTAAGATAACTTTCCCATGAATTTTGTAAGAGAAGTGTGGAAGACTCTCTAAGCAATATGGAATTATATCAAAGAGAGCAATATGAGGCTATCACACTTAGAAATGGGGAAGAACAAGAAGAACCAGTGGAATACCATGCTGGACCCTACCTTATAGAAGACCAAAAAATTAAGAGAGAGGATGAAGAAAAGGATGAAAACCCCTCATATTATCCACTAGATCTTGGTATACCATCCTTGAATATTGAAAAATCTTGGGTAGATGTCTATGAAAAGAACCTTATCCTTTGGATTAATGATGACCAAGTGACATTCAACATTAATGATGTATTAAAGAATCTAAAGGATAGTTACTCATTCAGGATAATTGATGTGTTCGAATCTTCTAAAGAACAAAAGGAAGAAGAACAGATGACAATAAACATCAAGTTTGAAGAAGCTATAAAAGTCTCTGTTCATGGAGAAGAATAAGCAGAGGAGACGAAGCTGATTAAGGAAGAAACAGAGCAACCCACCTTCTTATAGGACAAATTGTTGAATTCAATGGAATATTCAGGGAGTTTTGTTATTCCCTATTTTATTGATAGTTTGTTAGTGAGAAGGACATTATTGAAATTAATTGGTTTTCTCAACTTTATCAATATTGTCTTTCTAATCATTTTACAATTTGTAGCTTACTTACAGGCTACAAAACTGATGTTGAACGAAAAAGGTAGAAGCAAGCCGTTCATAATTGATCCCGGCTGAGTTTTCAGGAATAGAGCATCGAGCTATCGATGTTAAAAGAAGTGCTTCATGTGAGACAACTCATGACTTGTTAATTCCATATTATTTCCTTTGACTTTTAGATAGTTTGAATTCTATAGTTAGGTTATTTTCCTTTCCAAATAAAATCAGGAAGGCATAAGATTTTGATATGAATTAGATGATCGAGGAAGTAAGCAAAAGAGAGGTGAAAGAGCTATAAAAAGTTAAAAAGTTATTTTAGGAACTGTAGAAGGACAAAAGAAAAAAATCAGAAATTGGTGAAAATATTGCAGGCTAGGATCATGACCTACGGCAGGGTAAAAAGGGACACGCGAATTTTAGTTTCATTTTTTACCATTTTACCCTCCATTCACCTATATATTCATTTCTTACTTCACTTTTTCGCTCACTTTCATGTTAACTTTATCTCTCTAAGTTTAGAACCTCCAAATACTCTCGCTTCTCTCTAACCAAATTCCAAACTTCCAGTCTCCTCCAACTTCTACTTATTTGAAAGCTAATATGTCAAGCATTAAGGAGTCAGTAAAGCACGATCAATCATCAGGACGAAACTAAGTCTCGGGACGAGGGCGAAGGAATAGAGCGGAGGACTTCGAAGCACCCTTTTTGATTTACACAGAAGAGGAAGGTATTTGTTTCCAATCCCTCAATGCTAAACAAGTTGTAGTCCCAAAATATTTTGATTTTAATACACTTGATAGGCTAGAACTATGAGATAGGGTAGAACCTAGTAGAAAGAATTTGGTGGGTGAATTTTATACACTTTCAATGTCCTGTCTACTAGGAGTTCACTTTAGAATTCTTCACTTCCCTATATTATGAACCAAGGAACCCTAAAGAAATGTGGTTTAGGTTACGGGGATGAAACTATGAGTTAAACATCAAAATCATGTGTGATATTTATAGGTTCTCCGAGTCTTCCATTATCAATCAGCATGATGACTTTCGTGCTTCTGCTATTGGAATGAGCTCACTGGGTTAAAGCGATTCGACGCTAAAAATGTCCACAACAACATCATAAGAACCCATGAGCACTTGTTATTGCACAAATTTATGTGTCAAATGGTTTTTGATAAATCAGAAACTAACAAGTGCTCAATAAAGGAATTGTTCCTGTTGTGGTGTATAGATCAAAGCATCCCAGTGTACACCTCCACACATATGCTAAACGTTATTGTTGTAACTCCACGTAAGAGAAGCAATAATTTAGGTATAGGATACTTGGTTTTTGCCATTGCTGAGTATTATGGCATGGGCTGTAATGGTTTAATCATCCATCTCCCATATTTTCTAAATCATCATCATCTATGGCGGCTGAAATCCTTAAGTCCCATAACATAGAACTCTGAGATATCAACCAAAAGACTCATGTGAAAATCAGGGCTAGTCAGGCAAGTTCGAGCACAAACCGCCTCAGCAGGTAGAAGAGGACTCAATTAATGAGGAGTCCGAAGAGGAAGAAGATATGGATGAACCAGGTTGGAAGAATGTGCTCGATACAATCTCCGCGAACACCAAGGTAATTACATATACACTTGCGGAGAGCTCTAGAAGAATGAAGGCGATGGCCCAAACTCAAAGTTGTCAGAGTCGGGATATACATCGTGTCCATCGTTACTTTGAGGCCTAAGACGTCCAACTACCACCTTCGACACCATCCCCACCTCCATCACCGTAAGGCATTATTTCTAACCTTTTTCTTTTTAATTTAGCCCTTATTTTATTCTTGATTTTACTTTAATTTATGTTTCTTCTTGTCAAGCGTGTTTGTTTACCTCCTTCTCACATTGAGAACAATGTGTTGTTTAAGTGTGGGGACGGTTATGTGTTTTGCTTTGAATGTGAATTTTGCATATTGTATGATAGTTTGTTAGGTT
>JAOQML010000197.1:19443778-19458678 GCA_027568935.1 Erythroxylum urbanii | reverse complement strand
ATTTATAATCACTTTTGTATAATCTAATTACATAAAAAATTTAATACATTTTATTTATATTTTTACTATTTATCAAGAGTTGTATCGATCGGCATTAAAATCCAATACGACATTCTTTTGTTTAATATTCAAATTACCTAAATATTAGAAAACAAACATATAATTATTAGTTTGTTATCGTTACTTAAAAGCAAGCTATTGTGTTAGTGTTACTGTAATCATCGGCACTTTATGTTTGTTTTCATATCTTTTACTATGATAATAACTATCTTTTTACTATAATTGAAAATTGTTTTGAGATTTGCTTAAAATAATTGTTTTTAATGGACATTTCCTAGATAAAAATGTTCAATGTAACAAAAAGAAATTAAAATTTTATTAATAAAGTTTAGAATTGATATAATAAATCATCATTTACATGTAATAACTTATAAGTTATACATTTTAATAAATTATGAAGAATTTGATTTAAGTAATATTTAATTAATCATTTTTAAAGATTAAAATAATGAACTTTAATTCAAATAGTTTATAGAAAAGTAGGTTTGCTGTTGAAGAAATACAAAATAACAATTATCGCATCACGTAGTTGCAGCATCCAATGACGAAATATGGCAATTTTGGTTCTTACTGGAAATGATAATAATAGAGAATAGAGAGAAAATGCAAGTGAAGCAGAGCGTGTCCGTACAAACGGAAGCATAACTTGGAATGGCAGGAGACGAGAGAGATCAGGTCCTTGTCTTACTCGAAGAGGGAAAAATATGGAGCATATCTCGCAATGGCAGCAGGAGACGAGAGAAATCAGGTCCTCGTCTTACCCTTTCTCTATTAGGTGTTTGTTTGTATGTGTGAGTTGGTATGCCTTTTTCAATGATGCTCATGTGCTCACCAAATAGCTCTAGAGAATATTCACCACTTCCTTTTTTTTTTTTCTTTCTTTCTGGTTTTAGTGAAGATTTAAGGACTCTAACATTGCTTGCATAATGTATGATAATATTTCTAAATTAATCTTTTACAGTATCATAACATTATGAGAATGATAGGAGGGTCAATTCAAGCAACAGTTGTCCCATCACTCTCCTATGGAAATGGATCTAAATCACTTCCTTTCTACTTTGTTTTTGGCGAATGAATATCATTTATCCATGTGATCACACTTATTCTTTCACATCGAAATGCTTTGAACATATACCACTTTGCGTGATTATCTTACATAAAATTCACTTTTCCTCATCTTGTTTCTTATGGTATGACTTGGATAGTGAGTCTAAAGCAAGCTAAAAATATACAAATTTAAAAGACGTGCGTCTTTACTGATAAACTTGCTTTCTCTCAAAATCAAGCAGTTTATAAAAGATGTCTTACTGTTGATTGCATGCTAAAGTTCAAAGAATTGTAAATGCACTATTAATTGCTTGTCTGTTAGCTCTTCCCAATTAAATCTAGCTATGGTTTGTAATTGAAGACTTTCGTTGGGAAAAAAGCACTTAAATTTCACAAGCGTGACTGACATTGATGTGAAGCAACATTACGTTTCAAGGATGGTCCACTTGATTGAAGGGTTTGAGCTTTCTCCTTCACTAAATTGCTGGAATCAATGGCTGCCTCACCCACCTATTTCACATAATCATTTCTACTTTTGAAGCTTGGAAATTTTTCTCACCTTTTCCTCTTCACGCCTGACTCCAGAAAAGGAAAAATGCACCACCCAACTGGAACAAGACATCGTAACTGCGAGTGCGAGACCGAGAGGGGCAAGGAAACTCTTTTTAACTTCTTATTTTTGCCTCATCTGATACATGCATGAATAAAGAATCATGAACTCATGATTATGTTGACGAATAATCAAAAGAAGAAAAAGCAAGAACCATATGACCGGTTGAGCTTTTGTAAATTCAGATTCTAGCAATAACCTCTTCGAAAATGAATATTTATGTAATCCTTCGTTTAAAATATTGGATGACGAGGAAGATAGTGACGATTACATTTCATTATTGGAAAATCGAAATATGATCTCATCACGCACACAAATGAAATCTTTTTGTTTGATTATCCCGAAAGTCATGCACTTAAATTCTATAATATGATAAAGTGTAAAATATAATAAATCATTAATTATAATTTGTATTTTATTGTAAAACTTGATAATTTTCTTGTTATTTCCATTGAACCATTCTTAAAATTGATTCTTTTTAAGTACCATAGTTGTACATGTGTTTGGTTTTTAACAATATTCAAAGAACATTTGACAGAACTATACAACTAGTGTAGAGAAGGTTAGATAAGAAGTTCTAACTTTCTTGAAGCCTAAGTTTATTTTTAATAATTTAAATTAAACTTTAATTGGAATTACAATTAATTATGATTAAATATTTATTGGATGTAAATAAAATTCAATATCTTATATTGACCTTTATTGATTAAATATCTCATAAATACTCATAAAGTTTCTCAAACTTTATAATTAAGTTTAATTTGACTAAAACACATTTTCTCTCTTAAACCTGATTTTTGTATGACCCATTATATTCTTAAATATGTTAGTAATAGATATAAATTATAAGCCTAAACTATATTTAAAATTAGATAAATTAAACTCCTTTAATTATTCTTTAATTAAAAATTCATTTCCTTATATCAAGATTGACGTCTAACTATATATTATGGACACACAAATATTTTAAAATATCAAAGTGGTTTTGACTAATCTTTCTGTGCTTGATTTTTTCATACAATTTAATCCTTTCATCATATAATATTTTAATTAAACATAGACTACAGAATTAATTCTTACTTTATTTGAGTTCAATTATGTTAGTTATCCACCATTAGTAATTGATTAATTAATGATACGTGAAAGTTATTTTCAAAGTATTATTCTACCTTAGCTAAGGATTTCTCGAATCAATACTAATTCAAAACATCATAACATTCTCCTTAATCACTTTAGGGTGATAAATCATATATTAATCACTTAACAAATTTCATATATTTTATACTATATCTAATGACTACCAACTGAGTTACTTTTGATTAGAATAGGTCATAAATAATATCAAAATATAGCAATCCCTGTACGAGATATTTTGGAGGTTTCAAGTCAAAAAATCACTTATATAATCATTATAATAAGAATGTTTATAAATATACAAGTAATAATCTAAATGGAATTCTCATGTGGGTTGGTAGTGTGAATATGTTCTTTAGCAAGCACTCAAATGTTTATTTAAATATCTCTATACTTTAATTTATTAGATTGACGATTTCTTTCATAAGAAAGAAACATAATGTGTGTTAATTTTTTTGTACTCTATTAATGTCCAATCTCAATAAAACAATGACTAAAAATAATTTAAAGATAGTGCATAAATATAATATGAATATCATAATTATGATCCCATCATAATTTCATTTGTAATATTTATTAACCTTATGGACTTTATCACATACATATGAATTTGTATAAGATAAAGAATGTATTTAAATAATTATGTCATTAAACTATAATCAGTTGATTGGTTATAGGGCATAAACTAACAATCTCCTACTTGCATTAGGCCAATTGATTAAGTATCCTATACTATATTACTATATCACGATTATGTTATTGTTACGAAAGTGATTTAGTGATAAAATTCTATAAGAATCTCTAGTGAGCAGTTGCTTAAATCTAATTTTTATCTCAATTATCATAGTAATTAAGAGAAGCTGCTTAAATATATACTTGGATCTTTGATGAGACCTTAGCTCCTTTTGCATACCCAATAACTCATAATTTCTACATTACATTATTGTCTAAATAATTTAAGGAAGTATACCAATTTTATTGAAGAACTTCTTGATCTAAGTAATCATTTATACTAAATAAAAATATTTTTTAGCTTTATTATTACATTAAAACTTTTCCAATCTTAAAATAATATTGTTCTAAGTAAAATATACCTTAACAATGATTTACTTCTAAAGTTAATATTCATGTAATTTTGAACTTAAATATCAACTCATGCATAGAATAATAAATATCTTTAGTACTTCATAACTATGAGATATCTTAAATACTAAACACCATTGGTACATTTCTTATGTACTTAGACTTAGAATAGGTAAACAACTTCTATATTTATCTCTATAGATCTAATTTTCTAGAATCAAGTTGTTACCTTTTCATATCAAATAAGAGTTATTATTAGACTATCATATATTTAACAATTGAAAATATAAATTTTTTGTTTTCAATGAGTAGTATGCCTCTACATACTACCACTGAAGAGGACAATCATACTCCCATTATCCTTCTTGTAAACGTAATAAATTCACAATCATCTTTAAAACAAAATATTTGAATTTATCATGAAAATGAATCTTTCAACATCTTGTAGCTGAATTATACATCAAATGTATCAATAAATGCACTAATTTTGATTACTTGTATTGTCATGAGATTTGAACTTATTCAAATTTCATCTTACTCCAACTATTTATCTTGAGAACCATTTTCTTATAAATATTTATTGAAACAAACAATTTATTCATTAGAAGATTATATCCCAATCAATTAGATATCTCACAATTTTTTATTAGTCGATTTGATTTTAAACTTAATAGATAACATATGTTTCAACTAAGCATCACATGCTAAAATCATTTACTTTGACTCTTTCTAAGTCTTACCATTCCATATATAATATAGAATCTTGTTAATTTGATTTAATTATAAGTACCAATTGTAAATTATTGTACTAAACTTAGCTATAGAAGAAATAAATATGACATCATATAATATTTCATATTGTGTTTTCTCCTAATATAAATCCATACTATTATGGAATTTAGTTACAAAAGTATTTACTAAAGAATTTCATTCCCTAAAGATAACTAAAAAATTTATATGTCACCACATTGATCTCATTGACATACTCCAACATTCTAAACGTTTAATTTCTACTTAGATTTAAATATTCGAACTTCTATAAAATTTAAACCAATATTTCGTTTAATATAATGACTATATCACATAAATTTATTGCTAAATTTAATGAAATACAACTGCCATCCTTTTCTGAATTGTTATTACATCTAACAAATCAAACGTATAAAATTTAACAATTTAATACCATCATCATCCTTTCACCTAAAGTTGATTTAGTTATTCTTCAACCCAACAAATCTCACAAATTTTATACGATTCATAATTAAAAGGATACATATATCCTTATATGTAACTTTATGATTCTAATTGTGTTAATTTAACCAACATATAATAAAAAGATAGTCTTAGTTATCTAACTTTATGTTCTTATCACTTTTATTAAGTATAAGTCTCCCCTGATCCAACACATACAAACTATTTGTATACATTAAGATTAACCATTTTTACTAAAAATCTCTTTGTTATCATGCCATGAACATTGTAATCATGTCAAATCTAAATTCAATATCAAATACTCAAAAGTATGAATCAGAAATATATATGATCTCTATCATCATATCTTATTTTAGCAAGAAAAGTCATACAATTCTTTTTCTTCTAAATGGAGAAATCGCAGCACAGAAGACGTTAAAAATACACGAGACTTTGAAAACACTGAGGAAGGTGGAGAAACCAAATGTGATATTTTTTTTGAAAAAAATTGTTTTAAAAACACATAAAATTGTGATTTTTACATTTCCATAAACTTGTTGTGGTTTTCTTATTTTTAAAAACGAAAAATGGAAACAATACTCAACCAAACATGTTGTAAGCATCTGTGTCTTTTTTACAAAAACAACAATGAAAAACTAAAGAGAAAAATAAACAAAAATCCCCCAAATAATTCACACGAGAGAAAACAACAAAGGTAACAAGTTTTTTTGGTAACCAAAATCTCTTTAAAATGAGACTCAATCGGTACAGTTGGGAGATGAGATTTATGGTTATAAAAAATTTAGTAATATGCAAGAGGAGAAGATCCTCTTGAGGCTATTTAGATGAAGTAGAGTGATAAGAAAAGGCAGCAAGTAGTGCATGCAGAAGGTGATGATTGTGAGAGTTTCTGAGGACCCTCATTTTGAGCAACGAGGCAATTAAGTGACGATACTAGGGTAAGGAGGTGTAGGAGTGTTCGAAGAGCCAAAAACTCAGTAGAATCGAGCTGGTTTATGACTAGTGGTGGAAAGGTTTTAAAGCTCGCAACATCGAGTCAAAGAGGTGTCCAAGATTGATGAAGTGCAGCTTAATTAAATGAGTCTCTCTCAATCCTAAACCTCTTTATTCTAGTTTCCTTTTCTCCAATTACTTTAAAATGTTTAATTTCAGTCTAGGAATGCTGGTTTGATTATTTAAGACAATTATTTTAGTTATTTAAATTCAATCTTTCATTACCGAGCGAGTTTGGAATTTATGCAATGTATAAATTCTTTAATTTTTTATTTATGTTCTTGATATGATTAGAGACTTACTTGCATATATGAATGTTATCATTGAATCATTAATCCATTGGGAATTGTATGATATATAATTTATTTGTTCTTCGAATGAAATTTTAGTGGTTAATGATATCTTCTAGTGAATAACGTATTTGTAAGTCTAGGATTAAGTTATTTTGGTTCTAAGGAGTAAAGGGAGATAGGTAGAAGCTAGCTATTTAGTCTTCTACACTTAACCTGTTAAATAACTCAGATTATCAAAATATATCTAAACTTGTATGGATAAAACAAAATTAAAACACTGCTTGTTTTCCTATAAGTATCAAATTAGAGTTATATTTTCTTCATTTTATATTTAGACCAATTTGATTTATTTCAAATAATAACATCAACTTTCAACGTCCATCCTTTGCCATATCTGCAGATGCATTGTTAAGAGTCCTTCTTGATGAGGAGAAGCATTTAAATGTCGAATAACCCAAAGTTGTTTATAAAGCATACATATCCAAAGTAAATCATGGAGGAGGAAACAACTAGAACAATTTTTTCAATCGAAACCATAGCCACTTTAATGATCAAAGGCAGCACAAGAATCACCAATATCAGGGACAAGGTAGTAAGTTTGGAGGTAGCAATAATTACAACAAGAATAATAAAGGAAAAGGTACAGTAACTAGTCCAATCTGTGACAAAAGAGGTCATACAGTTGGGGAATGTTACTACAGATTAGATCATGCTTATTCCACTGAGAGTCCCTGAAAGATTGCAGCCATAGTTTCGTTGCCCCCATACTTTTCTTAAACCCAACTAGTTTGTTATTTCTAGAGCATCATCACATCTTACAACAAATCTCAATAATCTGAGCATACTCTTAGAGTACCAGTATACTCTTCGAGTACCAAGGTGATGACCAAATGTAGGTTCGCAATGGTAAGCTTCTTACAATTAATAATATTAGCTCCATGTCACTCTCCACCCCTCATCACAGATTTGTCCTTAATAATTTTCTTCATATCCCATCTATAACCAATAACCTGTTGAATGTTTCATAGTTTACTCATAATTGCCATGCGTCTATGGAATTTTATCCTAATACATCTCTTATCAAGGTTATACAAGGAAAAGTTTTGTTATGGGGCAATCTTGATCGGGGTCTTTAAAAACTCCCAACCACTTTGAATCCTCAATAGCTTTCCAAGCCATCCTTCTCTACTGCTTTCATTAGTGAATGAACAACTCCTGGCTGGCACAATAGGTTGAGACATCTTAATGGCAAGATGGTTCAGAAGACAATTCCCTAGTTTAATTTGCCTTGTATTTTGAATAAAGATACCTCTCTTTGTGGTCCTTGTTAGCTGGGAAAAAGGCATAAGCTTCTTTTACCTTCTCATCAAAGGTCTCAAATTCCTTTCAAACTTGTTTACAGTGACGTTTGGAGACCTCTTCCTGTCACTTCTTTTAGTGGTTTTCGATATTTTGTTCAATTCTTGGATGATTGTACCAAGTATATATGGATCTTACTTCCCCTTTATCGAGATGGCATTTATGCTATCTTTAAGAATTTTTATTCTATGACTATGATATTTGCTTAATTATTGATACATTTAATCCATTACACTTAATGCCTTAAAATGCTTAGGATACTCACTTTAGCTCATATTTGATTTTAGGTACATTTTAGGAGTGAAGGAGCTAAAGTGATCCGAAAGCATACTTATTGAGTCATCTTCTCAATGTTCATACTCTATTGTCTTCATGGAGCAAGAAGAAGAAAAAGATTAAAAGAAAAAGAGACAAAATAGAACATAAAAATGGAGGTATTTGTAACATTTTGATTTAAAAAGACCATGGTTGTAACATGAATTACATTACCAAAATAATCAAGCTAGTTGTCCATTTACAAAACGACGTTGTTTTTAGAATTCTCGTCTGGCCAGCCTACGCTCGGTTCATTGCCTGGTCGAGCCAAACAATTTTGGCCCACTTATGGCTTGGTCAACTCAGGCTAAAATTGGGTCAGGCCAAAATTGACATTCCTAGACAGAGCCATCATATCTTGCTTCTTTGAACTCTATTTAATAGCTCCAAAACCAAAGCTGAAAACATTGCTTGAAGTGCTCTTCCAATCGTCCAAACTTCTTGCCTAATCACTATCAGTAAGCCCCACTAATCTGAAATTTGAAACTCTGGAGTACCAAAGACCAAATTCAATTGTTCCAGCAACATATTTAAAGATTTTGTTTGCTACACCTAAGTGTTGTTTGGTAGGACTATGCATAAACCTTGACACAACACTAATAAAAAAAATGTTAGGTTTGGTGTGTGTTAAATAGCTCAAGCCTCCAACTAAACTTCTAAACGATGATGGATTAGCTTTCTCAATCCCTTCCTTAAGCTGCAATTTTTCATTGATGTTCATTGGTGTGGCTGCAACTTCACAGTTTGACATACTAAACCTCTTCAAAAGATCTGTTACATACTTCTTTTGACAAATAAAAATCTGATCTTCTCCTTTTGTCACCTCAAGCCCCAAAAAAATCTTAACAATCCCAAATCTAATATCTCAAATTTTCTTACCATACAAGACTTAAAATCATCAACTAAGGATTTTGATACCCCATATAGATCATATCATCTATATAAAGACAAACAACTAGAAATTCTGCATTGCCTTACTTCTTCAAGTAGAAAGTAGGCTCATTCTTACTTCTTGTGAACCCACTTTCTAAGAAAAAGGAGTCAATTTTTCCATACCATGCTCGTAGAGCTTGCTTTAACCTATAAAGACCTTTTCTCAACCTGTAGACTTTGTTTTCACAACCTTTAGTAACAAAGCCTTAGCCCAACCTTGGGTAAAGAAAGGAAGGGCACCTACCTAAGGCCTACTCTTATAAAGAACAAAATAGGAAACAAAAAGATATTTTACCTCATTTTGTTTTTTATATGGGTTTTTGCCTCATTTTGTTTTTTATGAGGGTCAAGAGCCCACTCTTGACCCTCATAAAGACCAACAAAAGGACCTTTATTTTGTCTCCTTTTATTCTTTATGAGGGCCCACTCTTAACTCTCATAAAGAACAAAACGAGGTAAAATAAGGGCCCTTTTTTTTACTTTACCTAGGGTCTATAAAAAGTCAAGAACGGCCCTGACAAAGCCTTAGGATTGTGTAACATAAACTTCCTCTTTTAGATCACCATTTGGAAATGCAGACTTCACTTCAAATTAACACACAGGTAATTACAACTAAGCAGCCAGTGTTAAGAAAATTCTTACTGTTTCAAATCGAGTAATCAGGAAAGTCTCTTCAAAATTAATACCTTACTGCTGTGAGTATTTTTTGGCCACGAGTTAAGCTTTGTATTTTTGAACACTTCCATTGGGGTTATACTTCATTCGAAACACCAACTTGAGCCTCACAATATTCTTGCTCTCGCATCAACTAACTCGCATGTTGAATTCTTTTTAATAGCCTGCATCTCCTCTGCCATAGCATTATGCCATTTTGGATGTTCTATAACTTCCTCGAAAGAATGTAGGTCAGTGGCTAATAAGACGAAGTCACAGACTCATAATTTCTCTAAAGGATCTAAATTTTCTTAATGTTGTTTCACTACTTCTAGAGGATGATGGAGATTGGGAACTTACTGAACTACTTGTGCTACCAGTGCTACCTAGTGTTGAGGGGGCTAACCTTGCAATGCTATTGTCACCAAGGGCTGCTGGAGATTCAAAGTTTGCAATAACTTGATCTTATTTTTGTTGCTTCTAATCATTCCAATCACAACTTGCTTCTTCATTAAACTCAACATCCCTTCTTTTTATCACCTTCCCATTAGTAGGGTTATACAAATGATATGCTTTGGATTTAGGACTATAGCCAATGAAAATATATTTCTCAGATTTTTCATCAAGTTTTGTACGAGATTTAACTAAAGCATACACTATACAACTGAAGACTTTTAAGTGTCTTACCCAAGGCATCTTACCCACTCAAGCTTCGTATGGTGTCTGATTCATAACAATTCTTGTCAGAGAGATACTCAAGAGGTACATTATTGTTGCAACTACTTCTCCCAAAACTAACTTAGAAGCCCCTTTACTTTTGGCATGCTTCTGGCCATTTCCATCATTGTTTAATTTTTCCACTCTGCTACACTATTTTACTGAGGTGTCTCAAATGCTATTAGCTGCCAGCAAATGCCATGCTCATCACAAACGTAGTAAATTCATTAGATAAAAATTCACCGCCACGGTCAGTTCTAAGTGCTTTAGTGCTCCTAACACTTTGCTTTTTCACTAACTCCTTGAATTTCTTAAAACTCTCAAAATTTTCTAATTTAAATTTCAAGAAATAAACCCAACTCATTTAACTATAATCATTGATGGAAAGTAGGAAATACCGACTACCACTAAGTGATTTAGTTTTCATAATCCCACATAAGTCAACATGCACAAGCTCAAGACATTCTGTAGCTCGCCATAACTTCCCAACAGGAAATGACTACCTACTTTGCTTCTTATAAATACATCCCTCACATAAACTAAGTTCTCCAATTTTTGGCAACTCAAAAACCATTTCTTTCTTACTCAACAGTCTCAAGCCATTTATATTCAGATGCCCATCATAAGTGCCATAATTTAGCCTCGATATTGTAGCTAGCAATTAAAGCTCTACTCACATCATTTGGAACATCAAGAGGGAACATTTGATTTTGACTCAAATGAACCAGAGCTATGATGGTCTGTCCAAATTTTCTATCATGAATAGCACATGTATCACCATCAAACATAAGCAAATATCCGTTAGACATCAATTATCCAACACTCAAAAAGTTATGGACTAAACTAGGCACAAATTGCATATCATGAAATAGTTTAATGTTACCTTGCACAGTGTTGATGACCACCATACCTCTACCTTAGACTTGAATTTGTTGTTATCACCAAGTCAGACTAAACTTTTCTTTGTCTCATTGAGATCCTCAAATAGAGAACTTGAACTGGACATGTGATTGGAGCATCCACTGTTGATAAACCAAACACTATTCAACACATCAGTAGTTGAAGAGTGGGCTATAAATAACTTGCTCTTCGCTTATGCCTTTTCTGTGAAGTGAGCCTTTTTTTCATCTTTTTGTTTAATCCAACAATCAACCTCTTTGTGCCCATATATCTTGTAATAGTGACATTCACTAGCAAATAGACTTCGACCGCGACCGCGACCACAAAAACCTCCTTGCCCTAACCTCTTAAATTATTATTCTTACCCTTAGAGGAAAAGTCCCCTTTCACCTGAAATGCCTTCTCTTCAACCTTTTCACCAGACCTATCTAGTTTGTCCTTATGAGCTAGCAAAGAACTCAACAATTCATCAAAAGAATAAACACATAGGTCCTTAGATTCCTCAATGGTAGCTACCATATGGTTCAAATTTTGGAGTTAAATTTCTCAACACTTTACAGACTACAATTTCATTAGTGACATTTTCACCATATGAATTCATCAAATTCACAACTTGATAAGAATACTTTCACATAATCATTCTTCTCCATAACCATGCTTTCAAATTTATGACGAAGACTTTGTAATTTCACATAAATTACCTTCTTATCACCTAGAAACTCTTGCTTTAAAGTCTCCCAAGCCATCTTTGAATTGGTAACTATTCCAATTCTGGGGAAGATTTCGTCATCCATAGCCTGCTGAATGAAAAACAAAGCCTTAGCATCGTTCTTTTGACTTTCCCACAATTGCTTCGGTGTTGATGTTGGTTCTTTAAATCTGGTCTCAAAAATGTCCAATAATTCTTGGGACTTGAATCATTTTAAGACTCTAAAAATCATAATTTTGCCCTTTGAAATTAGGATCAAATGTAATAGTCCGTTTTTCATACTAAGAGTTAGAGCTTTAGATTATTGTATATGAGTCAAACCATTTTAGAATTCATGAAATGCATATCATTAGCATACACACATGAATTATGATTTCGTAAACATTGCAAAGATAGTATATGCACTCAATTGACATATTCTGAGGTATGAAAGGTTTAAAATGATCATAATGTGAATTGTGTATTGTTTATGTCTTAAATTTTGGTTTGATTAGTTACAAGTAGTAAATTTGGAATTAACTGTTACCATTAGAAAAGTGATGAATTAAAATGTATATTTAGACTAGGAAAATGTCAAGTGGCAAGACAAATTGATACATGAAAAATTAGGATGACTAAGCCTATGAAATAAGTGACAAATGGCATAAATAAATGAGTGACATTTGACATGGCAATTAATTGACAAATGACAGCAATGATTGAGTGACAAATGAACTAGCAACTAGGTGACATTTGGTAGCTTATGGAAGGGATAAGTGGCTTACATGCTTAATGACATATGTTAATGTAATATGGTAACATCTAGCATCTAAGGTGTAATGTTTCTGTAGGAGTTGTTTCAGCCTTGTTCATTCTTCTTCTCTTCTCTTCTCTCACCATCGAAACTTGCTTCTATCTCCCATCCCTATCTTTTTCTTGAAGCTATGCTAAACTACCACACCAAATACATGCTTTTACCTTTCGCAAAATAGCTAAAGAACTAGATTATTGTTGTCTTTTATCTTAGCCGAAGGCCCTATAATTCCCACCTTGAATTTAAGATGATTTTGCATGCATGGAGGGCTAGGTAGACTTGATAAATTGAACTAGAATTGGAAGCTAAATAAGTAAGTAAAGTTTTGTTCTTTATGGTATGTTATAATAGAAAAATTATGATGGTTGAATTGAGATAGGTTGTATATGATGTTGACGTTGAAGATGTGCTGGAAAATGGAGAATGAATGGGTAATTTTCTATTCTGTTTTTGCATGTACGAAAATAAAAGTTTATAGGGTATTGTATGGACGATTTAAGTTGGGATTTGAATTGTAACTGATAAGGAATTCATGCTAAAGATAGGTGATATTAAGGTGTTTTCAAATCTGGAAAATTAGACTTATAGGTGTGTTTATAAAAAAATGAATGTTAATGATGTAAGTGAGCAGAATTTTGTAAGCCTTAGTGTAACCAATATGGAAGTTAAATTTTAAGGGACATGAAATCTGGAAAACTTCAGGTGTTAATGATGTTTCTAAGCTTGTAAATTCGTGAGGTATTAAAGGTAGAAAAGTTACACATATTAGTAATGATGATGACAAATTCTGGAATTTTAATTTCAACCTTGTATACATGTTGAACTAGCTGAGAAATTTCACTCTAAATTGGTATATTTGGACTTGATTAAGGCTAAGAATGAGCCTATATTGTTGCTTGACTAAATTGGTTGAGAGTTTGATAAGTTTATGTAGTCAATTGATGTCATAATCTAAAGAATTGACTTTTTGATGTGGTTGGGTTCAAATCTGGAAAATTATGATTTGTTAAAGGAATAAATGAATTCTTTTAAAGAAAACATGATCTTAAGGACATGAGTAATGTTTATAAGATATGGATGAATAAGAATTGAAGAATATGGGGTATTTATGAATGAGAATTGGATAAATGTATGAATATACATTGCTGGAAAAAGTTCGGTGAATGTATAAATTTAACTTGCTAAAATTCCATATTTAAAGTAACAATTGTGTGTGTATTATAAGAGGTTTTTAATCATGGAAATGTTCAAGGATAAGCATAAAGTATGGTTAATGAATTTGGAGTAAATCAAGCTAACTTAAAGGTACAAACCTGTTTGCAAAATGGTAGTATACAAAATATGATGTTTGAATGGTCAAAATTTATAAAAAGTTAAATACTCGGAAAGGTCAATTAAGCATGTATTAAACATGAGACACACAAACACACACACACTCACTCACTCACACACACACACACACACACACACACACACACACACACACACACACACACACATATTGATCAACTTAGTAATGTGTGAACTATATGTGTGTATTGCACGATAAAAGATGCACAAATTGATCGTTAGTATCCAGACATTGTCTGGTCATCAAGACAATAGCTTTTCTGGAGTGTACTATGAGTTAACCTAGATATTTTCTTACTATGACTGAATTGTTTTTTATTACCTTTTAGATATTGAACTGTTACTGATATTATTGTGATAATTCCGGACATTGATGGTTTGAGGAGTTCGATATTCAGGATTGTATTGGAAGTGCTTTCTAATGGTATATGAATATGGAAAATGTGTACTCAACTGAATGTTGAATGCCAGACTCAGATCTGATAAATGTGATAAATGACTATACACATTGAATGAAAGTTATTGATAGCATATTAAGTGAATTGATGCATTCCATCACATTGTTATATATGATCAGATAAAGGAGTTGTGACTAGAGTGACCAGTGTGGAAAAGAACTTAAACCTCATAAATGTGCACAAAAAGCCACAAGCTCAATTAATAATGAGCCCAGTATCCACAATAGGTATGGGAAAAATTATGAAATGAGCCCGATATTCATAACAGATATGGGATATA
>JAOQML010000197.1:19421089-19435172 GCA_027568935.1 Erythroxylum urbanii | reverse complement strand
AAACTGCTTTTTATTTTTATAATATCAAACAGTCTATTGTACGAAGTTCTTTCAAAAAAATTCTTTTTTAAATAACAACTAAACAATCAATTAGCTTCTTAGAAAAACTCTTCTAAAAAAAACTCTACTGATATAGCTCATCCAAACAGACACTAAGCCTCCTTTGTTTATGATTCCATTGTAACATATATGTGATGCTTTCTTTCAGCAACCAGGGTCAGTTGCATGCTCTTCTTGCAACTCAAATGGGCATGTCAATTGCAAGTGGTGTGGAGGAACAGGGCTTTTTATTGTAGGAGATAAGATGCTCTGCCAAGTCCCTTCAAGAAACTCCAGTTGTGTTATACGTATTGGGAAGGTACATTAAAACTTTAAAGATCCATTTTCATATCTCTCTCTCACCCTTTTTCCTCTGGCTTTAGATTTTGAATATAGTTCCAACTAATACTTCACAGGGGTCAATATGCTGCTCCAATTATAAAGGAACAGGCTTCCGTGCCAAGCGGCTGGGGAAGCCTCCTATCTCTACCTAGCAACGCTGTAATTCAGTTGACATGCAGGGCGCAAGAAGTTTTGCTGGCGGTCTAATGTTTGGCCCTCCAATGTATATCAGACTCATCCATATAGGATATAGCAACTTGTGCCAGCCTCTATTCAACTTCTGTGGTTCAAATCATACATGTATTCTATAGTGGATTAAATTGTAGCATTTTTGGCAATAATTTGATAAGAGTCATCAGTGAAATATTCACATATTGCTTGGTACAAAAGTAAAATTATTTTCCTGAAATACCTGTTTCAAGTTTCTGGTACCTTGATCGCGTCATTTTCATGCACAATATGTACCTGCAGAAGCATTAAAACATATACGAATATTAAATAAATATGCATTACTATTTCAGGCTTTCATCTGCCCATCTGGGGCGTTGTTAAACTTAACACAGAAAAAGGTCGAGTAGTTGCATATGCAAAGCCCGAAACCAAGAGAAGATTTCCTCAAGATATCAGCTTAGTGCTTTGGAACTGGAGCACCTGTTTAGATGTGTGCAAAAGGAAGTAGATCAACCACACAAAAACAAAAGGAAACTTCGGTAATCAATCTGCCATAAATCACATCCGAAAGAACAAACACAAATTTGGCATGTGTTTGTGTAAAACAGTCATTGATCCATGAATGCATGATCTACAATTACATGATCAAGATTCAGTCCTCGTCTGATTGTGTTGCAAACTTCCTATAACTCTCAGCAGTCATTTTCAAGAAAGTCCTTTAGTTGCTTTGGACTATAGCTGAGAAGAGTAACTTGTTAACATCCGCAGAGTCTGACTTGTGCCTCTCATCACCTGCAGGATATGAGGTATTTGAGTTGCGACTTATGTTTACAATCACATTTCTGCTAGGCTATATGCTTTATTTTGTGCAATGTTTTGCACACAATTCAACAAACGCATTCATCTGATATCAAACTCCAACTTTACCCAATTTCACACCCAAGGACACTTAAAATGCAAATTCTGGCTACCAGAGGCGAGTTTTAGTTTTGAGCAATGGAAATTTTTTGGTAAATCTGAGGTACCTCGCCAGCATGCCATACGGTACTCTCCAATTAAATGATTCCACAGTGTTCAGATTACCTTAAATCGTACCTAAATTAGGAAAATTATAAAAGGCTTTACTCGTCCTATTTAGGTTTAATATTAAAAGAAGACCATCAATGAGTTAGTACTCACTCTGCACCTAGTGATTTCTCTTTAACAATATTCTATACGATAGTTACGTACGATAGTCCATGAGCTCACAACTATGTCACTTTATTGTACAGAGCCTAAGTTATCTCCACAAGAATCAATCTATAGTCATAGAAACCAAAAGTTCTGTTAACCCTTTACCTGATCTGGATCTGACTTGCTCCGTCCACTCATCAATAATCTGTAGAAGAACATCTGATGAGTTATACTCAGTTGCGTCACAAGCTGCTGTATATATATTGCTTGCAATAGTAATGAATGGGAAATTATAAGAAAAACATAATATTCAAGCTCTATATTGTACGCATAAACAGTTGAAGGAGAACTATCCACCAGTATATGTGAACTACCCACCAGTATCTATGTGTGGGCATTTACTGGCAGAAAGCCTCATCGAGACTTCAATATTGGTTGCTCACTGGCAAGCAGCGCAAATCCTTGTGCGCCACTTGGAAAACATGCAACCTTCCACATCACTCACCACTAATGGAGAAAAGAACTTATCATACAGAACAGATTTTAGACTAAAGAGTTGCATCTAATTTAACAGATTTTAGATGATGTAGTTTCGTCTACTTTTCTTTGCTCAAACGCAAAGTTATAGAACCAATCTTGGAGTTGCAAAATCCTGGACATTATGCAAACCATGTTGTACTGAGACGCGAGTGGAGCACATAAACAACTACTTAAGCCTTCATCCTACGCCATGAGCAATTTACCTGATTGAAGTTAGCAAAAGCAGCGTCATCGGAGTCAGTAACAAGGGAAATTCCCATGGATGCTTGCATGCGTCGTAGCAAATTTCTGTTCCCAATAAGACTTGTCCGGGCTTTATCAATCAAATCCTGCAAACCCAATGGAAATCACAATCAAATCGCTTTCCTTTCGTCATGAATATCTTAATCTTTGGAAATCCTATCCCAAGCTGAATACCTGTTTAGCAGCTAGAAGATCGCGACATTGTTGGTTCAAGAATGTGAGATCTTCCTGTACCTTCTTTATCCTGTTCACTAACTTGATAGGATTCACCTGAAGACACCCAATTTCAGCTCGTTAGCACCAACAGGAGAAAAAAGGAAGTTGGATAACGTGAGAGAGGGTTTTACGTTATCGGGATAGAGTTGTTGAAACTCCTTTTCAAGCTTGAACTGAACAACGTTCAGATCGCGGTTCGCTTTCGTAAACAAACTCACCAGACCGTCCGTCGCTTGGTGGTGGTGCTCGTGACCCATTTCCTTTCTTCTCTTGAAATTGAAATTTTACGCGCTGTACTATTCCAAAACCGAACGCACAAAAGTTCAGGAGTCCGCCACATGGCATGGCTCATCTTCACCGATTAAATTGACAACTCCACTACTAATGATAATTTGGCCGTTTGAAATTAATAAATAAATTTGTATTAATTAAGTTTAAAATTAAATTAAGATTAGAAATTTTAAACTGATTTTAAATTAATAGGGTATTTAAAAATTAAAATCTTCTAGTTATATTTAAAATAATACTTTTTATTTTTAAACAATAATATATTTAAGCATGTTTAGGACAAGGGGCACTAAGTTCAACCGGACAAAGTTAAAGCAAAAGTCAAAGAGTTGTGATTGAAGAAATGATTCAAATTTTCTATTTATAAAGTTACTTTCATCATCATCTGAAGGTTAAAAAATGAGGAGGAAATTAAAACATTTAGGTGTTTACCTTATGTAATGCGTAATACGAGTCTTAATTATGCGCTTAGGATTAAACATGAAAGTGAATAAACAAAAAAGAGAGAAATACCTGTTTTGCTTTTCATAACTTTATACGAGCTTTTCGACGTTAAAACTATTGAGCTTTTTTAATAACTTTTACGAAAGTTAATTAACCGGATGTCGTTAACGTCTTTCTGCGATTTTCTTAACATGTAAACCTCTTAACGGGTTAGAGAATTCGGACATTCGCGATTTACTTAAGCAGAAGCAGGAGACCTTAGTCTATATATATAACAATTATATTGGGTCTCCCTATCATAACCTAATATATATCTGACCCACACCAATTAGGGTTTATTTTTCTTATTGGACTTCAGCCCATTAACTTAGATTATTTATTAAGCTACTTTATTATCTTTTAGTCAGATCAAATTTGATTCGTTTAATCTTAAGTTTATTAAAATCGTAAAATCGTAATTAATTATTGTCTAACTTAAGAAAATTACTAAAAACTTAATCATTAAACTTTCAACAAGTTGACTTTTATGCTTGATTTATTCCAATTAGGTTTTGGAATATTTAATATTTTTAAGTTGAGCTTTTGGGCTTGATCTAACCTATACGGACTTTGCACTATATATACTTTAACATTTCATTAAAAAGTGTTGGACTTTTTTGACATATTTCAACCAAATTAGGCTTGACTTGAACCATTTGAGTCTAATTAAAACTTAATTTAGACTTTGGGTTGCTCAAAACTTGATCATGCTTAGATTTGGGTCCATTCGAACTTTGGCTCAAGACTCTAACTTGATCGCGATTTAGGTCAAGTTTAGACTTCAAAAATTAAAAAAAAGGGCCAAATTTGAGTTATAAGAGATCTGAACTCAATCTAACTCATTGCCAATTGTATGTTCCTCTATTTAACTCTTTGTATTGTTTTCTAATTCTTTTTTTATTTTTCATGTTCAATTATCTTTTTTATTTTTTCCTTTTTATGTTCTATTTATTTTTTATTTTAGTTATTATTTATTACTTCAAGTTATTGAAATTTATTTTGATGAGAAAGTTTATAAATCTTTTCAAATGTAAAAAGTAAAACAACAAATACAATTCCAGATACATTTTATTGTTGCAAGATTTTCTTCTTTTTATTAGGCTGTAAATTAATGTATTGTTTCCTTGTAAATTATGCCCAAAATAGGCGTCTAAACACTTGTCAATTAGACTGTAAATCAGTTTCTTAATTTTAGGATACTTACCATATTTAGCTCTTTTGTACAGCTTTAAATTGTAACAATTCTGATCAAGGAAAATTATTCAGCCAATTTACGTCTTTATGGTATCAGAGCATAAATACCTTTCCTGGTAAACCTACTTCACCAAATCATGTCAGACATCTCCGAAACTATGAGTGCTGCCTAGAATATTCCTCAAGGCCTGCCTACACACACTATTACTTAGCCTTTAATTCTCGCCGCTACAGCCCTTCTTTAGAGTCTCATTCCATTCAAATCACGACTATAAAGCTAAATGGAGAGAACTTCCTACGCTGGTCTCAGTCTGTGCATATATACATCCGAGGCAGAGAAAAAATCGACCATTTAACAGGAGAAAAGAAGGAGCATGCAACCAATGATGTTGCTTACTCAACTTGGGACGGAGAGAACTTAATGGTAATGACTTGGTTGGTGATTTCGATGGAGGAGGACATCAGTTCTAACTACATGTGCTACCACACAGCGAAGGAGTTTTAGGAAAACGTCAACCAAATGTACTTGGACTTGGGAAATCAATCTCAGGTATATAAGTTGACTCTGAAACTCGAAGAAATTCGCCAAGGTAAGGATAGTGTCACTGAGCATTTTAATTCTTTGAAGCGTCTTTGGCAAGACTTGGATCATTTTAATGCTTATGAATGGAAGTTTTATGGTGATTGTAATCACTATAAGAAACCTTTGGAAGATAACCGTATTTTAAAATTTCTTATTAGCCTTAACGTTGAGTTTGATGGGGTTAGAGATAGGATTATTGGTAGGCAGCCACTTCCATCACTTGGAAAACTTTTTTCTGAAGTCCACTGTGAAGAGAGTCGTCGTATAGTCATGATGGGAAAAAAGGGGCTTGGGAATCCTGTTGAAAACTCAACCCTAGCTGCTGGTTTAGGTTCTGGCTGAGGTATGGGAAAGAAACCGAGCGATAAAGACCGTTTCTGGTGTGACTATTATAACAAGCCACACCATAAGTGTGAGACATGCTGGAAAATACATGGAAAACAAGAAAATTGGAAAGGCTCTCATGAAGGAAAATTTAAGAAAAACCCCACTGCACATGAGGCTAGTTCGCCCCCTTCAACAAGGAGCATATTGATCAAATCCTAAAACTGTTGAAGTCTAGTTCGAGTTCATCTAGTGCTCCTAATGCTTTCGTGGCACAAGCAAGTAGTGATTTTAAGGCTCTATCGTGTCATTCGTTTAATCATTCCACTCCTTGGATCATAGATTCTGGAGCTTCTGATCATATGACTAGCTTATCTAGTTTGTTTCATTCTTATTACCCTTTTTCTGGCCATGAAAAAATTTGTATAGTAGATGGATCCTATTCACCGATAGCCGAAAAAAGTGCGGTTAATCTTTCATAAAAAATTTCCTTATGAAATGTCTTACATGTTCTCAAATTGACCTATAATTTGGTATCAGTCAGCAAATTATCCAAAGATTATAATTATCGTGTCACTTTCTTTGATTCCTATTGTATCTTTCAGGAATTGAATTTGAGGAAGACGATTGGCAGTGCTAAGATAATCAATGGCCTGTATTTCTTTGAAGATCAAGAATCCAAGAATAAAGAAACTCGTGCTTTGAGTAGTATGAGTTCTTCCTCTGTTAGAGATAAGATTATGCTTTGGCATTACAAACTTGTCCATCGTAGTTTTCATTATCTTAAAAAACTATTTCCTACTTTATTTAAGGGTTTGGATTGTTCTAAGTTTTATTGTTAAAATTTCATTTTATATAAGAGTCATAGAACTTCTTATCCTCCTAAAGGGTATCAGTCCTTAAAGCCTTTTTACTTAATTCATAGTTATAATTAGGATCCATTAAGGATTAATTCTCTTTCGAATAAAAAATGGATTGTGACTTTTATCAACGATTATACTCGTTTATGATGGGTTTATCTAATGTTAGAAAAATCAAAGGTTGAAAAATTATTTCAAATGTTTTACTCTATGGTTGAAAACCTTTTTGGAACCAAAATTGGAACTCTCCACTCTGACAACGGAACAGAATATTTCAAAGGTATTCTTCATAATCTTTTTCATTAAAAAGGAATTCACCATCAAACTTCCTATGTTGATACACCAAAGCAAAATGTCATTGCTAAATGAAAAAATAAGCATCTTCTGGAAGTTGCTCGTGCAATCATGTTTTCTATGAATATCCCTAAGTACTTATGGGGAGAAGCAGTTTTAACTGCATCATATCTTGTTAATAGGATGCCTAAAAGTTTTTTAAACTATAACACCTCTTGATTGCCTTTAAAAAAATTCCTGACACACGTATTCCATCAAACCTTCCTTTTAAAATATTTGACTGCATAGCGTATGTCCACGTTGATAAAGGGAGATCAAAACTTGATCCTATAGCAGAAAAGCGTGTTTTTATTGGCCATGCCCTAAATAAAAAGGGTATAAGTGTTTTAACCCTCAAACAAAAAGGGTTTTTGTTTCTATGGATGTTACATTCCTTAAGAATCAACATTTCTTTCAAAAAAATATCACTTCAGGGGGAGAATGAAAAAGACGAAGGAAATTTCTGGGATACTCTTGCTTTACCCATATCTATTGATACTATCGATTTTATAACTAATGGAATTGTTACTGATTCCATAAGTGATGATGAACTCTTAAATAAATTAGGAAGTATCAATGATAAGGAAAATATTGAGTCAAAGTCTACTTTGCTAAACGTACTTGAGTGTTCTGTAGGGGGAGAAATACTACCGAAAGTTTACACTGAACATGAAGAGCTTCTCACTTATTCAAGGAGGAAAGGTCATCAAAGAAATAAGATGCCCATGACTCCCTTAGAGCAAGCTAAATAACTTACTTCGATAACAAAACTTGAGATTGCCCCAGGTATTGATTTTAACCTTCCTATCAGTTTATCGTTTCCCCTTGATGATTCCAATATTGATTCCATTCCTCATTCTGTACCTAATAATGAACCCAGTGACTTGGATATTCCTACAGTTATAAGAAAACCAAAGCTTCCGTTACCTGACCTATGGAAACCTATCAAAGACAAATAATGCCTTTATATCTAAAATATCTAACATTTGTTCCAAGAAACATACAAGAAGCACTAGGTGAACCTAATTGGAAGTCAACAGTCACAGAGGAAATAAATGCTCTAAGGAGAAGTGGGACCTGTGAAGTTGTTGACTTGCCCAGGGGTCAGAAGATAGTCGGCTGTAAATGGGTGTTCACAGTAAAATGTAAGGTAGATGGGAGTGTTGAAAGATATAGGGCGAGATTAGTAGCTAAAGGTTTCACCCAAACATACGGAATTGATTTAGGAAACCTTTGCTCCTGTTGCAAAAATCAACTTCACACGAGTAGTATTATCGTTAGCTGCTAATTATGATTGGCCATCACACTAGATAGACATCAAGAATGCATTTCTGAATGGGGATCTAGAGGAAGAAGTGTTAACTCCTGGATTTGAGGAGAGAATGGGAAAAGATAAGGTTTGTAAACTCAAGAAATCCCTATATGGTTTTAAACAATCTCTGAGAGTTTGGTTTGAAAGCTTTGGAAAGGTTATGAAAAGTCATCGTTATCATCAAAGCCAGGCTGATCACACAATGTTTCTTAAGCGAACAGGGAGAGGTAAAATCTCAATCTTAATTATCAATGTAGATGATATAATCTTGACAGGTGATGATCTTTAAGAAATAATAGATTTGAAGAACAAGTTGGCACAAGACTTTGAAATCAAAGATCTGGGATTGCTAAAGTATTTTCTAGGTATGGAATTTGCCAGGTCAAAGAGGGGTATCTTTGTGAATAAGAGGAAGTACATTCTTGATTTCCTTAGTGAGACAGGACTACTAGGTTATAAAGCTGCTGATACTCCACTGGATGCCAAACTGAAGCTTGACCCTACCAAAGCTAAAGAGGTGATTAACAAGGAAAAATTCCAAAGGCTTGTGGGAAAATTAATCTATATGTCACACACTTGTCCTGATATCGCCTTTATAGTAAGTATGATAAGCCAGTATATGCACTCACCAGGGCGAGAACATTTTGATGCAGCCTATAGAATATTGAGGTACCTTAAAGGAACTCCTGGAAAGTTCCTTATGTTTTGAAAGAATAGCAACCTACAGATAGAAGTCTTCATAGATGCAGACTGGGACTACTGACAGATAGTCTACTTCTGGCTATTGCACTTTTGTTAGAGGTAATCTTGTTATATGGAGAAGCAAGAAGCAGAGTGTTGTAACTCGGAGTAATGTTGAGGCCCAATTTAGGTCTCTTGCTCACAGGATAAGTGAGGCAATAAGGTTGAAGAGAATGTTTGAAGATTCCAATATTGTGTCCTATAAGAGTTTACTGTGACAACAAGGCAGCAATCTCAATTGCTCACAACCCAGTGTTACATGATAGAACGAAGCACATTGAGGTAGACAAACATTTCATTAAAGAAAAGATCGAGAGTGGGTTAATTTCTTATGTTCAAACCACGAACCAGTTAGCTGACATTCTTACCAAAGGACTTTATAGGGGCTAATTTGAACTTTTAGTTAGCAAGCTAGTTATGGAAGACATTTTCAAGCCAGCTTGAGGGGGAGTGTTGCAAGATTTTCTTCTTTTTACTAGGTTGTAAATTAGTGTGTTCTTTCCTTGTAAATGAAGCCCAAAATAGGTGTCTAAACAGCTGTCAATTAGGTTGTAAATCAATTTCTTAATTTTAGGATACTTACCATATTTAGCTCTTTTGTACAGCTTTAAATTGTAACAATTCTGAGCAATGAAAATTATTCAGCCAATTTACATCTTTATTTATCTTTAAAAGTTTTTGATAGAAACCATCACCCTTGATTGAATTTTGTTGATAGCCACTTATTATGTTTTCAATTAAAAGTTTTTGTGCAAATTAAATAGTTGATATAATCTTCACAAAATTATTGTCATACATATTTTTCTTTTGTTTTTGTTATGTAAAATTATAATTCTTAATATTTTTGGGTCAACATGCAGACTTCAAGATTTGAATTGTTGAGATTTTATCGATTTTGGGTTTCAAGTTGTTAGAACTTTAATCGAATGCGATCAATTAATCAGATCCAATTGAGTCTTATGTCAAACTTAAATTAAATTAAAAAATTTAGATAAGTTTCAAATCGTCAATCTTAAATTCTACATGATTATGGCTTTTATTTTTTCTAAATTATTGTCTCTTGTTATATACATCCATCTTTTTTACGTAAATGAAAAGTGTATGCTTAAATTGTTTAATAATCACCTTTTTAACAAGCTAGCATGGGATTGTGACATTCACCTTACACATGCTTTTATTCTTTGGATGGGGATCTCTATAAAAATAAAAGACAAAATGAAGTTCCATATTGATTCTTATGTTTGTGAACTCTGCAACTCTTATACAGCAACTATGAAGCACTTATTATTAAATTGTAGGCACTTTGACGAAATCTGGAGAAAAATACTAGCAATACTTGGTGTAAGCCTTCCAATATAAAGATGGGAAGACTGGATAGGGAGGGCAACAACTTTAAGAATGGCAAAAAGGGCAGACTATAAAACATTGAAGATTAGTTTAGCTGCAGTGGTGTCCTACATATGGCAAAAGAGAAACATAAGAGTTTTTAGAAGAGTATGCCAGAAGATTCTTCTACATTGCAAGCTTACACTGATAACAAGAGGTGTTACAGTGAAGCTCTCCCCTAACATGAGAAGAAAATGACAACTTAACTAAAAGAGAAAATTTAATTTGTAACTAAAATGACAAATGACAAGAAATCACAAGTTTAGCATGTAACAAAAATCAAGTGCTCCTATTTTTTACTTGAGCACCTTTTGAAACCTGTTATGATTGTAATTTATCCGAAGTCAATATAATACATCACCTTTCAGAAAAAAGTATATTTACTTAACAATTTATGACACTATTTAAATTAATTTTACCACTTATTTTTAATCGTTAAGATGTTAACTTATTAAATAATTCATTTGAAAATTTTAAAAGTAATTATTGTTATAAATTTTATTGTTAAAAATTAATTATTAAAGCCATTTTGTGAAAATATAAGTAAATACTATTTTAGATGTAATATCATTATCCAAATATCATATATTTGTTGCTTGATAGCTACTAGTTTTTAGCACTTCATAGAAGAAAAAAGGCAACAATTACACAGAAATTGGCAAGAGATTGTGTAACACATAAGACATTTACCCGAAATTCTTGAGAATATCTGAGCACATACCCTACGGGAATGACATATTAGAGCAGTCACATTCACTTGCTATGGCATCATACACATTAGAAGTAATCATAAAACAAAACTACTTATCTCATTTCATTAACAAAACATGTTTTACACTGTTATTTCATTACAAACTGTTCATATATTCACATTACAGAAACCATCTGTGATCACACTGTTTTAAACAAAAGATTCTACATAAAATTAAAACTATACAAAGTACTCTATCTAAAATCCTCATATGACAGCTGACCAGATATTTGAGTCATATCTTGATCTAAAATGGACAATACTAAACTTCAGTTAGCTTGCTCTACTAGCAACGTCTCCTCCCAGTACCTGAAAATCAACGTTGCAATTTTGATGAGTTTTGTGAACTTAGTGAGTGAACCATCATCGATGTGTTCACTTAAACCAGAGCACATATACATCAATGAATAACATTCATCTCAATCAAAGTAACGCTTCATTCAAATCTATAACTCATATTCTACAATTTGCATCATAATAAAAGAAGCATTTAAAAATACAATCACTTTTTAATTCATTCCAGAAAAACATTGTGGATGCAAGAATATCATATAATCATTTCAGAACATAACACTGATTTATCATAATTCTTTATATCACCATCAAAGTCATAAGCATTTCTCAATATCAACACAACATAGTTCAACATTCATTCGCAGTCAAATATCATGAATACATTTAAAGATACAAATGCAAAAGCAAATGAGACTCATTCCATTTTAACTTTGTTGTGACCGAGTGCTTATTTTACTGTCTCGTATCCGTTGTGAATATCGGGCTCTTTTCAGTACTGTCTCATATTTGTTGTGGACACCGGGCTCATTAATCATTAAGCATGAGGCTCTGATGTGCATAAGTAAGCTTAAATCTCTTTTCACATTGGCTACTCAGTTCACAACTCCTTTATGTGAACATGCATCATGTAATGGAATAACATAGTTCATATAATATATCAGCAATCACTTTCAGTCAATAAGCACATTTAATTTTCACAGTTCATCGAATCTAAGTCCGGCATTCAACAAATAGTGTCAAATAACACTTATTCAGTCAAATTCACATACAATGAACACTTTCAATACAGTCCCGAATAATGATCTCCCCGAACAATTAATGTCCGGAATTATCGTAATCAAACCAGTAACAATTCATTATGTCAATTAAACAAGACCAATTCAAGCATAGTGAGATACATCTAAGTCAATTCATTACACATATAATTCAAAAAGAAAAAAAACATATAATTGAGTTGACACATCTAGGTTAACTTACATAATTCAAACCGAAACACATATATAATTGAGATTGCACATCTAGGTCAACTCACTACACGTATAACTCAAATAGAAAAGAACACATAATTGAGTTGACACATCTAGGTTAACTCATGGTTTACTCCAGATAGCTTATTGCCTAGATGTCCCGGCAACGTCTGGATGTGCTCGATCTATTTGCTCCCCTATAATAGGCAATCACACATTTACACATTACTTCATTGCACCTATCACAAAAGTACTCACTTATGCACATATGTATGTGTTATGTATGATGTATGTTCAGTGACAATTCCGGATATATTTCCTAAATTCACATCTCAAAATCATTCACATTTCATAACTCAAATATGTCTAAATTGAACTTAGGTTTACGCCTCAATTGAACAAGATTATTCTAAGTTCATCATTCTATCATTCACTAAAGTTATTCAAGCATTAAAGATCACCAACATCCATTTTATCAATCATCTTTATTTAATACACAACATTCATCTTCTTGAATCACTTTAGCCATCATAGGACCCCTTTCATTCTTATATCATCTCCAATTTTCCAACACCTAAAGTATAACAATTCATTCCTAAATTTATATCCTCAATCATCATCTTAAATATATCACTCATTTATTTACTTGTTCAAGCATCATTCTAGGTTTAATTCAAGCTTCATTCAAGCCCTAAAGCATCATAGAAAAGTACCTACCCATTTGTTGTTCCAAACCATACCTAAAAGAAGCATATTTGATGTTTAACTAATTCCCATTTTCCAGTTTTTCTAACTTTGTTTTCAGGTCAATTTTGTATGACAATTATGACCTAGAAAATGAGATATTTAGGCAACACCTTCTTCTAAAAAAATGTTACTATATGTCTTAAGTTTCATAAGAAATAAAACTCATTCAATTTGGTTCATGTTTCCATAAGTTATGCTAAAAAAAAGCAGATTGTGCACGTTCAAAATTTTGGCTAGTGCATGATTGAAGAATTGGTGCACTCCAATTTGTAAAACTCATATATCTCAATTCCGATATCCAAAAATTACAAAATTTATATCAATAGGAAGCTAAGCGAATAACCTACAACTTTTATGAGAAAGATTTGTTTGATTGGGCCTGAATCAATATAGTTTATTTGATAAAAACAGGACATGATTTTAGTCAAGGGTAGTGTTACAGCCTGTTCCAGAACTAAAATACAAGCTAAATTTCGAAATCCTTAAAGAAAAAATTCAAATTCAATTCCTTCATGAAAATTGTATACATATGTCTCTAGTTTAATATGAATTAAATATTATCCCATTTGGATATATAAAGATCAAGATATGGCTAAAATACGGATGCCTGTTCAATGGAAACTCTACAGCTAACATATTCTAGCACACCTTAAACACCATTATGGCAACTAATCCATCCTTAATCAATCACCAAAATCTTACTATCAAAGCAAACCATAAAGAACAACATGTTAATTACTTTTTTAGCTCAAAACCTCCTCAATCTTCAAGCTAACTATCCCTCTAAGTAATCAAGGACAAGGTATATTCTAAGAACAAGATGAAGACAACTAGATTTTGGAGTGGCTAGGTGTAGGATTTTGGGCAAAACTCAAATTGCTAGGGTTATGTGTGTGTGAGTTAGTGTTGAGGGATATAGAGAGGGTAAGTGTAACAAGAAGAAAAGCAAATTAGTCTTTCAAGTATGGGAAAAATCGTGGGTTTAGGTGTGTGGAGAGAATATGGACACTTGCCATGGCACTTGTCATACTAAGATCCAAGCCATATGTCTCATCCTTCAACTACCAATTGTCACTTAATGTTTAGTCCATTTGT
>JAOQML010000197.1:19393789-19407123 GCA_027568935.1 Erythroxylum urbanii | reverse complement strand
TTTTAAAAATATTGTGAATTTCATTTACTGGTTCTTATTCTTTTAATGTATGTGATGCCATGTGGAGTTCGATAGTATTTTCACGTAGCGCTCCATTATCTTGGGATATGTGTCGGAATGACCTACGGGCGTTCCGGTACGTATCCTAGGGTAATGGGGTGTTACAGATGTACCATAATAACTTAACTAACTTTGTTACAAATTTGCACTAGATGCTTCACATTTTTCGCTATAAGGACCCATCATAATCAATCTCCAAACTGCCACCAACTTCAAACACATGCACATTTGCATCTAAAATGAACAAATTAATTATAAATTTAAGTAGCCTTACCAACTCTATTAACAAACAACGCAGTGGTGGGAATATGAGACCCAATATGAAAATTTAAAAGCTAGAGACAATCAAGCATAGAGCTTTGTTCAAGCTTTTTGACTACCCTCAAAACCAAATGCTTCCTTCTTAACTTAGCTAATGGAGATTAGTTTACACTATCACTTATTTCCAACTGTTCTTATATTCCTTTATAAGGAATTAGAGTACCATGACGTAAAGGCCAAATCCATAAAGGTAATTTTGTAAGGATTAATCATAGAGACAAGAAAAGGATAGTGTGTAAGATGAATTGCCAAGGTTGATCACTTTTCTACATGTTCTTGAAGATGGAATGTATTTAGCACACGAAGAATAAGGAACGCGAAAGGTCAAATAACCTTGTAAACCAAATGTAATCGATGTCAGTGTCATGTTATTATCAAGCATCGATTTACATTGGATGAGAATGTTTGAGAAATGGAAGCAAACTAACGTCGGTTAATACTTATGGTCAACATTAGACTCACCATTATTTGTAGATAATAGGTGTCAATGTAGAAGCTGAGCAGGCACTAAACTCGCATTTTTTGAAATTTTTTTAATTTTTTTTGTTAGATAAGGATTTTATTTTTTAAAAGTTATTTAGTTATTCCTAATTAGATGATGATAAAGCTAAATGTTCTTTTCCTCTTAAAACTTTAGTTTTTAGGGATTTTATACCTATTAAAGACTATCCTGTTGATTTAATTCGTTCAGATTATATTGGAAAACAATTTGAGATCTTTCTTCATTTTGGTGAGAACTTCATCTTTGTTCTTTAACAAAAACTTTATATGATCTTATCAGGGCAACTTGTAGGAATCAAACCCCTCATAATTTTGGTTTTAATCATCTAGTTTCATGGATGATAATGGGTGGCCCATGGTCTAGATTTAAGTATTTTCAATGGGTTAGGCCCAGGCCTAAGCCAGCTCCTGACCCAACTATTCTCGTTTTGCTTAGAAGAGTTATGATTAAGATCGGTCTGAGTCTGGTTAACCCAAACTCGAACCCAATAAAAAAAAGTTGTTTTATAATTTTAATTTTAAAAAAATTAGTAGGACTAAACCATGGATCAATCCATTACTATCCCTGACTGGTTTTTATTAGGGTCAAGTTCTCCTTGCTTGATTTTAAAGACAATTATAAGGTTCTAATTCCTTATAATATGGGTTTTTAGGCTTTTTTTTTAGCCTAAGATTCATATTATTCACATTATTTAGAGCTTTTGCTCTTAATATCAAATGTTATATATCCTTTTAAGTTTTTTTACTTTCTTTTTATTCTTAATTATGTTGTTCATTATTAGTCCTACCCAATTCTTTCTATTCACATTCCTTTTTCCATTTAAATTTTACTTTATATAATCTTCTTCAATTAAAGTTGTTCCTGTTCATTTTTCTCTTGTGTTTTTTAATTAATCTACATCATATATATGTAAAATAAAAAAGGAAAAATCAATAAAAATCAAAATTAAAAGTGCACATAAAAAACTAAATATCATATATTACATGTTCTAGTGTGCTATAAAGTGATTTATTACTTTTCCTACTTTGAAAGGATTCTTACTTTTTTTCTTTATCATTGCTACCTTATTGTTGATTTCACTCTCTTTGTTCTTTCTTGTTAAATTCGTTAACCAAAGTAGTAAACTCCATTGTTATTTATTATTTTGGGTAGACTATTGACAAATTTCTTGTTAAAGGAGTTGTAGAGAGAAGTTGAGTAAAAGGTAAAGGTGGTGAGAATATCATCGAGAAAAGCCACAATTGAGTGAAGTATAAGTGATTAAGTAACCTAATTTCGAGTGTAAATATATAAGAAAATATGTGAGGAAAACCAATATGTTTATTATTGTCATTTTTTTGTAGGTCTAAATATAAGATCTCTATCACTTACTTTTGTTCTAGGTAACCTATGTAAACGTACTATTTCCTTAAAAATAAATAAGTAATATGTGTTACATTATTAGTTTTAGAACATGCAAAAAAATACATCATCTTACCAAACTTGTCAAAAAAAAAAGTTATCATAAACACTTTAAGATCTAAGTGAATCTAATATAAAATTCATAGTTATGTCAATCCAAGGTTGATTAGATATAGGTAAAAGTATATACCAACCATGTGACATTACTTTAGACTTTGTTTGCTTGCATGTTATACTCTTATCATAAATATATTACACATCTTGTTTCATATTCGGCTAGAAAAATGTTTAAGCAATACATCTAAAGTCTTTCACACACTGCCTCTATGTCTTTATAACTAGCAACTCACGCAAAGGACATATATAGGCACACAATGTTTATCTTTCTTAAACAAAATCCAGCATGCTTATAATACTCCCTATATGCACACTTAGAACATGCTTTCCACACTTGGTCGAAATCATCATCATTAACATGCATGTTTTTAATAAGCTGAAACCAATTAATTTAGTTTGTAATAAAGTAAGCAATGCATAGCTTCTAGGTAATACACTAATTATAATATTTTCTTTTCCACTCTTGTACTTAATCACATAAGGAAACATCTCAATAAGCTCTAATTATTTGGCATATCTCTTATCAAGCTTATCTTAGGATTTCAAAAGTCTTCAAGCTCTCATGACCAGAGTGGATTATGAATTTCTTTAGCCATAAATAGCGCTACCATGTTTTTAGAGTTCTTACTAATGCATACAACTCATTGTTATAAGTAAGATAGTTTAATGTTAGCTCATTAAGCTTTTTACTAGAGTAAGTAAATCAGTTTTGCATCCTGCATTAAATAGCCCTTATAATAATTTCATAAGCATCACGTTCAAACTCAAAAGCTTTGTCAAAATTAGGCAAACATAACAAAGGTGCGTTAGTCAACTTATCTAAATTTACAATAGTCTATATTAAAATTTAAATATTAACGCAAAATCCAACGACTCAAAATTTTTAATTTATATGAATTTTAAATAACTAATTAGTATTTATTTTATTTGTCATACATTACATATACATAGCAATAATATAATCATAATTGTTTAAAGAGCCTGGGATTTTTAAGTGATAATTAAGTAAAGATTATAAACGAACAGTGATAATCTTAAATGTATGATTCTCTACAACCTAATTTATCAATAATCATTGTTTATTCATATTTTTAATCTAAAGACTATAAATAAATGGATTTAATAACTTCAAATGTTAAATATTAGTTTGAGCACATATAATTCAATTCATTAATTTAAGCTTAATTTTAAACTAGAATATTATAAAATATCCGAAATTGTACTAAATTAAAATCAATAACATAATTTGTTTTGGTTCGAACTAAAATTGTTTGATTATCAATTTTTTTGTTTGATTCTTTCGATTCAATTAAGAGTATCTCTGAACTATATATAAGCTTAATTAGAATGGTGAAACAACACTAATCCTAATCCCTGTATAGATGAACTGATGAATAATATGAAAAAAGACTTTTCCTAAAAATAAAATAAAATCTAACTACACCAATTAATACAATTTAAAAATTAGCTGATTGACTTATAAATCGGTTAATTTTAAGAGATTTTTTAATAAAAAATTGAATTGAATTATTGTAATTATTGACTAATCTAGTTTAATCGGTGAATTTGACTTGATTTTTTATTCATTAAATTTAAGAGAATCTTCTTTATTTGAATATAACATAACATTTAATTATAGATTTAAGTTAGAGTTTAATTAATTCGAATAAGGAGTTGCTATCAATAATATTCAGTTGTTAATGAATGCTTAAATGAAGATGCTATTTTTAAAAATTAAAAATTAAAAATAAATAATTTTAGAGTTAAAATTAAGTACACCATAGCAGATCTTATATCTTACTTGAATATTCTTATAGTCTGAAATTAAAGCGGTTAAATTACAGTTTTCTTAAATGAAAGCTGTTACATTGCATTGATTCAGGGACGACAATAGAACAAACTACGCTAAATATCAAGTACGCCAGCTTGACTAATTTTTAGCAAACATTTGTTCAAGGATTCTAATTTCGACGCAATAAGCCAATAACTAACAAGACAAGAAATACAGAAACAGAAATAATGAAGAGGTAACCGTCACTGTATCCTTCCTATCCCCAATTACAAGTTGACTTTAGTTCCAGATTTTGTTGTCGTGGAGAAAATAAACACACATTTTTTATTTTTAACTTAATATTCTTATATACTGAATTTCTAATAAAAGAATCGACGTCCCCAAACTTATTTTGCGTTTGCTTGGGGTTTGGTTGGCGTGTCTGCGTCTGCGTGATTGATAGTAATCTGGATAAGGGAAGCAATGGAATCTACGGAGTCGTCTTACGTGTCGTCGCCAGAGCCGCCGCGCAACAGATCTCCCGCCCCTCCTAAATCTCCTACTTCGGGTATCTCATCTCATCGCATCTCTCTCGGCCCTTCTTCTATGTGTTGTGCGGCGGTGCAATCTTTAAGTTCTGCTCTGTATGTTCAATTTCCATTGCATTATCTAATTAATCGGGATGTAATGTGCTGAATGTGTTCTTAGTTGTGTTAGTGACCGGCATCTGATTGTTTTCACTCATCGGAAACTCTAAACCCTAACTTAGTCCGTTTAGTTGTGGAAGATGTGGGGTGAAGTAATAAAGAGGAGTGGTTTATCTTTGGTAACCGGAAAACTGTAGCAATTAACGAAAATTTTGCATCATATCTGTTGGACGGAAAATGGAAAATGTAGGTGCCTTGATTCGATGTCGAGGGTAGCACATGTTCTCTTTTATACCATTTGATAATGCCGAGTCCAACTATGATCTAGGTAATTAGTACACGATGCATGCGATTTAGTCCTTATTCTTTTCAAATTCTTGAGCTCCTCAGCAACTTCACTGTCCGGTATAGGTTTTATAGTATTTGAGCTGGGATTGTCATTAACCAATTAGTTGATTGTTATGCACATCAATGTATTTTGTGTTTACCTATCACCCCTATCGCACCATCTCAACACCCAAATTCAAATGTTATTTGGGGAAGGAAACATCAGGTATCATGATTCTCTGCGTAGAACATATATTTTGACAGGGATGTGAATTGGACATGTGAAATTCTGCGGCTTTTAAACTATATGCTAATATCCATGTATTTTTCCTGTTAGATTCCGTGGAGAAGCCAACATATGTAAGGTTTCTGGTGTCAAATGCTGCAGCTGGTTCTGTTATTGGAAAGGGTGGTGCTACAATTACTGAATTCCAGTCCCAATCTGGAGCGAGAATTCAGTTGTCCCGCAATTATGAATTTTTCCCAGGGACATCTGATAGAATAATTATGGTAACTGGATCAATTGATGATGCCTTGAAAGCAGTGGAACTTGTTCTTGCTAAGTTGCTCAGCGAGGTATGCATTTTGAATAGGTTTTGTTGGTAATTGATCTGCACTGGTGAAGTTAATTGTGTATTTGATGTCTTGTTTGTCAGCTTCATACTGAAGATGGTCATGATGCGGAACCAAGGACAAAAGTGAGGTTAATAGTTCCCAATAACTCTTGTGGTAGCATTATTGGAAAGGGAGGTGCCATCATAAAGTATGGATTATTCTTTAACATTCTATTTCTTTAATTTGTCTAGTTCTCGTCGCTTGAAAAATTAAAAGATAAGTATTATAATTGCAGTATATTTTGCCTTGAAAGTATTATATGCTTCAACTAACTTGATGATAATTGCAAGTGGTTGACGAGTATGTTCCATTCACATTAGTCTGACAAGCTTTTCAGTTATGTTTTGTTTCAAAGTAGTCTTTACTTCTCAGAGACGTTTTGGTAGGCTAGTAGCCCTATTTGGGTTGAAAATTTTAACTTTACAAAATTACCTTCAGGAATGTCTTATGCTACCTTTTTTCTTGAGGACCTTCTCAAGTTTAAGACCTCGTGTTACCATCTCATAATTTTTGTCACGGTAGCTACTTGTGTTTTTGTATGTTTTACACACATGAATATATGTTTGTAGAGTACCTTGTTCATTCTATAAGCCTATGTGCATAAATGAGAAATGTATTGAATTTGGTGAATGAGTAGGCGACATTATTCATAACATAATACTGTGGAGCCATTATGGGTAGTCAAATGTGCAATAACTTGGAAATGCTGTCTTGACAGGAGATAAGGTAATGTTTTGGTGAGAAATTCTTAAAGATGATGTTCTGTTTTGATTTCCTCCTGTTTTTGGAAGCCTTTTTCTGTTCAATTTATCTTTGTGAAAAAATTTGGTGAAATTGGGCCAAAGACTTTATAAGTTCATGGCATAATATTTTTGTCAGGTTGACAACCAAAAGTCATAGTTTTAGACTGATTAAAAGATGCCAAAGGTTAACTAAGATTTTTTTCAATGTTTGTGAAGATTTTTATTTGGAACTGTTTAAAGATTTCAGTTAGTGCTGGATATATATTGTGGAATACGTTGACAACTTTCTTTTCTTGTTTTGACAAATCTAGGTGAATTGTCCTGATTTATGTGAATAGCAAGATTACCTGCAAAAAAATAGTTCTTTGAAAGCACAACGTAGGGATGAAGAATAGTTTGCTGATATCTTGTTTGATATTTATTTAGGTCATTTATTGAAGAATCCCAAGCTGGCATCAAGATATCTCCTATGGATAAGAGTTTTTATGGCTTAAATGATAGGCTAGTGACAGTGACAGGAACGTTAGAAGAGCAGCTGATGGCTATTGATTTGATTTTGTCTAAGCTTAGTGAAGATCCTCATTATGCACAGGCTATGCATGGGCCCCCGTTTTCTTATGCAGGTGCAACTTTGCCACAAGCTTGCAACAAAATATCTTCTATGTTCACCACCATACTTCTATGGTCTATTCTTAGCTTTTTATCTTGTCTATTCCGCTTCTATTTCAATCTAATTCCTAAAAGCTAGATTATGTAATGATATGTACACTTTGCCTTTCCTTTTTTTTCAATCTTTACTTTTTCTGTTTTTAGTAGTTTTTGGTTTTTGTTTTATCATTTATTCTATTGGGGCTTGGGTTTGAACCTGATATTGGGTCTTTCATACAAAGTTGGAGTTATTTTTTCTTTTCATCTTTTTTGATGTCACACCTATAGTGAGATGCCTCACATCAAAATCACTTCTGCCCTCATTCCCAGTTGTAAAATTCTTGGTCTTTCTTTCAGTTGTACTGTTATATCCTATAATTGGGGCAGGGGTGGAAAGAGGGGAAGGTTACTAGCTGTTTGTATCAGTAGGAAGATGGTGTTACATGGGTTTTGCAATCACAATTCTATTTGAAAGTGCTGGTATCTGTTTCTGTACAAAAAATCTTGAGGTATGCTCAATGAGTTTGTTTGAGATCTAGATGATCTTTGGGTGCAATGCTTTTAGAGAAGGAAGAACTGTTGGAACATTGCTTATAGTATGACGATCATTTCTGACACTGTTATGTTCACTGGAGGAACCATGTTCTTTAAGCATGGGCTCTCAGAACTTCCTTTTCTAGCTGATGCTTTATGATATCTAGAACTTCCCTTCTAAAATCTATATAGAACTTACCTTCTAAGATCTATTTCTTGCTGAGATTCTTTAATTTGGAACTTTTGGGTGTTTACATCTCTGCTTTTCATGTGCATATTACTTACTTTTTGTTGCAACAACAGCATATAACACAATGGGCTATGCACCAAATGGGACTGGAGGGAATTTTCAGAATAACAAGGTTTATCCAATTCCTTGCATTTCCACTATTGGCTTTACTTGGTTCACTTATTTTTGGAAAACATTAGCCTACTATAGTTTGCTGTTAATTGTGGGTAGTTGATGGAAGGTGCTTTGATGTTTCAGGACGATCGTACCTACTCAGTGACGATTGGTGTTGCAGATGAGCATATTGGGCTAGTTGTTGGTCGTGGTGGGAGGAACATCCTGGAAATCAGTCAGGTATGTAAATGGAATTATGCTATGCATTTAGATTTTTTTTTTGGTAAAAAACTTCTATTTAAAATTGATATGCCAGTCACTGCTATACGTATGTGAGCCATATATAGTATATAAGTTTGATGAGATTAATTACTTTTGTTTCTCTCGAGCTTTTAGTCTAATATGAAAATTGTGATGTGTTTTGTTCCATATTACCTCACCTCCGTAGCATTATGGCTTTCTGCCATTTTCATCCATCTGCCCTAGAATCAGAAGACTAATTGGCTTCTTCCTCTACAACCTTTTATTTTCATTGTTAGAAAACTTGTCTGGTTTATGATATTGCCTTGCAAGTTGTAGAAGAGATTCAGTAAATCAAATTACAACTATGGTGCTAGGATTTTGTGATGTTTATGGAGTGAAGTTGGGAACTTTGATTTGGCAGGTTAGTGGAGCCAGGATAAAAATATCAGATAAAGGTGATTTCATAACTGGAACAAGTGATAGGTATGAATTTAAATGCCTGGCTCATCAATCCGCGTAAGACAAATATGCTGCGACTTTTGAGTGAGAAGCATTTTAACTCTAGTCTCTTGCATCTTTTTTGGCAGGAAAGTTACAATCACAGGGTCACAGAGATCTGTCCGTTCGGCTGAGGGCATGATCATGCAGAAGGTAGCTTATGCAACTGAGAGAGGGACGGATTAGTGTTCAACTTTTCTGATATTTACTTGTTGCAAATTGTTTATTTGTACCTTGCAATTCCCTTGCGTATCTACAAAATTTGGAACCTGTGCACATAATCCTCAAAGGTGAGTTACTAAACGACTCAAAAACTGTGATGATCGGGGCAAAAAGAGCGGGAAAGATTTTGGATAGAAAAGAATAGGGAGAGGAGACCTTGTTATAGGAAATTCTTGACATGTACAAGTGTGTTTGTGGGAATAGGGGTTTAAGGTTCTTAAAAACTAGAGTTAGCTTTTATCAATTCTTGATACGGTTGTAACTCCTTTAAGTTGGAGCATTTCAGGCTGTAATTGGTGAGTTAGTATGGACATACTGTTGACGTTTTTGAAGATGTGCAAATAATTATCACCGGCTTTAATTTCTTATTGTCGTCGATCAATGTTTTGTCCCCTAGGACCTTCTCGACTATATCTAAAATTTCATTTTCATTTGGTGTCAAATAAGAACGAAACATTTGCAACTGCCTTTAACGAAACATTTGCAACTGCCTTTTGTTCTTTCTTTGGCCATTTGAACATTTAATTAAGAATTGGAATGCAAATTATTCTTATGATCCGTAAGTGTGACGACGGTTGAAGTGATTCTTACGAAGTAATCCAGATGAAGAGCTTGTCTGGGTAACCTGAGATTATTTGGAGACGTTTTCCCCTTGGCTATGTTCTTTCCAAATCCAAAAACTGGAACAGTTTATTTACAGATATTAGCAACTATTATATTTATATTTTTAGGTGTTGTTGCACATGCACTTAAGCCATGTCGTACGGCGCCGAAAAGTCTATGTGCACTGCATCCACATGGCATTCTCCCAAATAACTCATGCCAGCTATTGGTAATTCAGAAACGAAAAAGAAAAGAAAATAGACTCTTTATTGACATATATAATATAAGAGACTGGATAGACTAAGATGAAACATAAATCATAATAATAATAAGAAAGACAATGCAAATGATGATGATGCATGAAGTAGGACGCTCCTTTTATTCTACTTCCAACATGCTAATCACTGATTGAATCATATCATGTATTGAAAAGAATTTGGGCACCAGGCGAGGCGTGACTTTCATGCATGTTGCTTCTGCCCCTCATGGTTCGTTATAGTCTCCTCCATTTCCAGAACCATACCCCGAACCATATCCAGAGCCACTTCCATGACCACTACCACCACCACCGCCACCACCTCCTCCTCCACCTCCACCGCCGCTACCTCCTCCTCTTCCGCTTCCACTCCCATATCCAGACCCATACCCACTGCCATAACCGGAGCCCCCTCCGCTTCCAGACCCTCCACCTCCACCTCCACCACCTCCTCTTCCACCACCACCCCCTCCTACCCCGCTACCATACCCGTAGCCGGAGCCGCTTCCAGACCCGTACCCTGAACCCGATCCACCACTTCCTCCTCCACCACCACCACCGCCGCCGCCGCCGCCACCACCTCCTTTACCTCCACCGTATCCAGAGCCGCTGCCGGACCCATACCCTGAACCAGAACCAAGTCCTGATGCTGAAACACCACCACCACCTCCGCCGCTTCCTCCTCCTCCGCCTCCGCCATCTCGTTTGGCGTCAATCGCCTTTGGTGACCTAGCAGCCAAGGAGATGTCCACAAAGATCAGCGCTAAGAATGCAGCTCCTATCACCTTTGAACTTGGCATTTTCCAAACTCTTCTAAAACTCGACGCAGGGAATATATGTAAGAAGTCTCACTCTCTTATCTCTTACCCTATATATGAAAAACCTGCAGGGCTTGTTGAGATAGAGTTGCTTAAGGTGGCAACCCTATATATAGCCTTAGCAAAAGGTGGAATCCAGCTTCTGAGAAAGTTAGTCTTGAATTTCTACTAGCTTCCTAGAGATGATGAATAAAAAGGGACGTGTGTGCATTGGTTTAAAGCTTTAGTGGTGTTGGTGGTGGGGGACTGTCGACTTCTGTCGTCGTGCAATTTCTGCATATATACAAGAATAGAATATTTAAACCCCTATCTATCCCACTTTTGACTTTAGTCGTATAAATATGTATAGAGTTTAATTTGGTCTGATATTACTATTCGCATGCATGCCTAGCCACTTTCTCAGTGTGTTTATACTATGAGCTCACCGAATTTCCAATTCCGCGCACTAACTAGTATGGTGATTCTTTGAAACATTTGTCCCTGGAACAAGTGTTTTGCATTATGGCCTAAATCACATCACATCACATTATCGTAGACTTATGAGAAGTTTTACATGTGTTTTCTCGTTCGTAGCTACTTCAAAACTTCGTGCTTTTCAAGCTTTGTCTTATTTAGAGTTGTTGCATGTCAATATGGCACTACTTTGAACTTCATTTTCTTAATTCTATGGTGATCAATGAGAGAAGACTATAGTTCTTATTGGGCTAGAGGCACATCCAATAGAAGTGTTTATTACACATTAGATAGTTTATACACAAGTAATCAAGTTTAGATTCTTCCAATATCTTTAATAAACCTACACAGTTCTTCATCTTCTTGCACGTGTCCATGAAGTTATTAGTTGCTAGAATGAAACTTTGAGTAGGGGAAAGCGATTTTCTAAAGTCTACACGTAAAATACCTTTAGGTGACCCTAAAAATGCAGGACCACAAAACCCACTAACTCACCTAACCAAATTCCCTGTCCCAACCACAGAATGGTAGTGGGGTGCGTTGGTTTTCTTCATATCTACGCATGTACTGACAACTGGCGCTCTTACTTCTTCTTGGAGTAGATAGCTAATTGCCATAGCATGCTTGCTTTCAATCGTAGCAATATCGTCATTATAATGTTGACCACCAAGAGCATGGTCACAAATCAAACACTTGGATTCTTATATAGAAATCCGCAGGACAATTTGCAGTACAGGATTATCTTTGTTTTTATGGTGATCAATATCGACAAGGTTTTTATTAAAAAAAGGCTAATTTGTAGGCAATTGTATCGGAGTTCAACAACCCATTTAATGAAGAAACGAATCAATGAGTGACTTAAGTCTAAGAGGGATTGATGTGAACGGATATGCTTAGTGGGAAGCATTACTAGAAGACTAAACATTAGTGGCACCCATTACCACATGTGCTATTAAGTGTACTATATATATAATTTATGTTTCTGCGATTCAAAGTCTTTTTAATTAATTGGATAAACACTCGTAACAGGTACCGTGATACTTTAAAAGAGTTGATTGATTGAGATCGAAAGGTCCTGCAGCTAAATATAGGTTTATGTAAGCGATGCACGATTCATAGTATCCCAAGTCCTCCAACTCCAACCACTATCATTGTCTCCTTATCAATCTTTCTGTTTTCAACTTCAGAAAACAGTCAGTTCTATCGTCATCAAAACATTGATAATTAACTATGGTATAGATTGAAGTAAGTTAATTGAATTTGCTATTAAGTAAACGTAAATCAATATGCTTTTCACTTCATTTATAATTTCGTATTTTATTGGTGAAAAAGCAAAAACAAGGTCCTATTTGGTTCCATTTTATTTTTCCGTTTTGCGTTGCAGTTTTTATGAAAAATTAAACCATTCGTTAAAATATGTTTGGATAGAGATTGTTGCTATTTTTAGTTTTTAAAAATAGAAAAACTGTAGTAGGTTTACAAAAACGTAAAAAAGACGTTTTTGTAAAATTTTTAAACAGTTTTTCTTTATACCAAAACTGCTTCTGCGCCCTTCTTCATCTTCAGGCTCTGTGATTTTTCTCTTCCTAGTCCAGATTTATCTTTGCTTTTTCTACTTGCTTCTCTATTATTTTATTTCTACGATTTTTGCTTTCGTATATCCCCATTGCTGTGTTACCTGGGCTTGCTTTCACATCTCTTTTACTTTTTTGCTGTAAGTATTAAACATGAAGGCCACACACAGACTAGTTTCGTGGAACCTCAAACCAGAGTACCTCTTGGTTTCATAGTTTTCATGGTCTTCAACGTGTTGAAACTTCAAATTACCCGATATTAGAGATGATCCAATCCTTGTTTTCATGTCTTCCATCTTCTTCTAATCCTTGTTGTGAGTGACGTGAGTATAAAATAGAGAGAGAGGATTGAATAACGTGAGTATATAATAGAGAGAGGACAATAGTGAGTGAGATGAGTATAGGTGGTTTTTGTATGGAAAGAAGCAGTACCTGTCTACGTCGACAACGAGTTTGGTGCTGGAATCGTTCCTTTTCTATTCCCTGCTTTGCAAGCAGTTGATGCTCGTGTCCTTCATTAGAGAGCCATTTTGCCAACAGCCACAGACAATGAACTTGGCAAAGAGCTCTATAATGGCCATGCAGACTAGAGTTTTTATAGTGCATATGTCTACTACTCTTGGTTCTCGTCTTTTCCT
>JAOQML010000197.1:19357714-19371299 GCA_027568935.1 Erythroxylum urbanii | reverse complement strand
CCCTTAAGCTTTATTTTCCTTTTCTTTGTGTATTAGCCACATTACATGCTTTAACCTAACCAAATTTCCTTCCCAAGCCTTGAACCTAGTGGAACATTTGTTAATTGTTAAGTTTATGGATGTACAAAAGCATAAGTGTGAGGGTATCCATATGTGCGGTTTGGTAATAATGTTGAGATGTTATTTTATGTCTTGTCATTGAAATTCCCATGTTGATGTAGTTTATTTTAAATTTTATAAGAGAAAAAAAAAGAAAGGGAAACAAAGAAAGAAAAGAGAAAAGCAAAAGAAAAGAAAAAGAAAAAGGAAAAGAAAGAAAAAAGAAAAAGAATTAAAAAAAGTTTGCATAAATGTATCGAGGAGGAAATGCATATGTGGTTTGCAAAGTTATTCATGTTTAATGCATCCTCTTAAAGTTGTAATGAATGTGTTATTGGAGTATGTTGATTATGAGGTAGATGTTAGCTTCGAAGGTTAACTCTTTTGTGGTTTCAATGTATTGTCATCAATTGTATAAGTGATTCCTTCTTATTGGTATACGCTTCATGTGGTTTGTGTGTAAGAGCTGAATTGGGTTATAAAATATAAATGTTGCAATCGTCACAGCTGACGGTACCCAGTTTTTCGTAAGTGTTAACTTGTGCACTTGATTGTATATTGAGTGTTACTTTCGTTTCACTAGCTTTGATGGCTATCATGCCGCTTGACCCAAATACATATCACCTTACCTTTACCCACATTACAACCTTAAAAGTCCTTTGATCCATGATTTTTCATATGAACATTAGTAGCAGACAAACGAAATGATATGCAAAGTTGTGGAATGATATGATCATAAATGGTGTTTAGTGTACCTATGGATATATTTTAGTTAAACACATTTTCTGAGTCTACCATTAGATTGCTCAATTGTTGAAGATGATGAATGTTGATTATCACGAGTAAAATCTTGGAATGTTGACTTCTTGCTATGAATTTTGAAAGTCATTCATCTTTGCTTATGATTATATATTCTTGAAACATATAAGAATTGATTAAATGCTTTTGGGTCTTTGAGCTTAATTTTAATGTTTTGCCCGAGGACGAACAAAAACTAAGTGGAAATTGATAGATACTTAATTGATTATGAAATTACTCTATAACACTTAGTGATTAATGATATTAAATTGCTTAAGATATTCACTTTGACTCATATGTAATTTTAGGAACCATTTGGAAGCAAAGAAGATAAAGTGAGTCGAAAGCACGATATTTGGGTCATTTTTTGAAGACTAAAACTAACTTGTCTTTATAAAGCATGAAGAAGAAAATTAAAAGACAAGAAAAACACAAGAAAAATGGAAAAATAAAGAACTAGAAAACTTGCACAACCTTGCTTGTTTTTACATGGGCACATGCAACATGAATTATATGGAAAATAAAGGAGTAGAAGGTGGCAGCTGGGAAAGGATGAAGCATGAAAATACATGCAGCCAGTGGACAAAGGCATGCCAAAATGATGTGCATTTGGTGGAAGTAAAGAGGCAAACGACAGTGCAGCTAAGAAATAAAACCAAACGATGACACATAGCTAGGAAGGAGCACCAAAACGTATACACAGAAGCAGGAAACAACAAAAGAAGCAAAGGTTAACACACTTCTATGAAACGTAAACATTTTTCATAGGTAACAGCAAGTTTTAAATAGGCGTGAACAGTAGAGGTGCTCGAAAAAAGAAATGCAGAAATAGAATACCAGCATAAGGGAGAAGAGGCACAGTAGCAAGAGCAAATAGGAGGGTTTCGGATGGGGTTATTCAGTAGGGGATGAAGCATTTTTCTGAAAGAGACCTATGGAGGGCTAGACATCTAGATGTTGGTCCGGAGGTGACGCCGATGCCAACAACCCTGGTTAAGTGAATTTCACTATTTTTGTTGTTTCTTTCTCTCATTAGAAATTGATTGTGTTGTCCTATGTTAATTGATTTGGGTTTTGTGTATAGATAATCGTATTCTCATTATTGTTCGATTATTTTTGTATGACTAAATTGTTTATTTGCAAACCCATTGTTAGAATTTCGATATAATCTGTAATTGTTATGTTGAAATTTATGTGTACTGACTAACGATTCGTAATAATTAGGGATAACATAACCTAGGTTAAATGACGTATCATATGTCGATACTTCCTTGATTAATCGATTTCCTAATTTGTAATGCTACTACCTAATTGAATCTAAAGATTGTATCCTAGGTTATTCAGTAGTTAGGTTTAATTAACGATCATATCTCGATTAAACACTACCTAAGGGAAAACTCGGGTTAATTATTAACCCATAATTAATAGTTTCTATGAGAGGTTTAAGATCAACAAATCAATGAAATATGTTTAATTAGGGTATAGGCTAAGATTGAACTAAATAATCGAGTCCCTACTGAATTCCCCATTTTTATCATTTTTTGCATGTTTTCTTTATTTTGTTTTTATTAGTCTAGTTTCATTTTATTTTCTTATTTCTAAAACCAAAACTCCCCCTAAACCTAAACACCGATTAATTTTATTTCAACAACTTTACACACACTCTTTGTGGGATCAACCTAGATTCACCACTACTATAGTAATAGTCTAGTTTTATTATTTTGACTAGTGTTACGACGCGGTATCACTGTCTCCCTTAGTTACAAAATGAAAAAAAGTTAAACTTAATTGATGACTACATTTCTTTTTAGGGTTTCCATTTCTCTTTAAAAATTCGTTTTCATTATGAACAAAATTAGGATATGATCACATCCTAAGTTATGTATCACATTATTTCTCATCAATCCTTCAAAGAGTTAAACACAAGCTCTAACGTGCCAATGTTCTAGGCTATGTTTCACATTTTTTCTTCTTATTATCCACCATATGCTCTTTCTTGGACATGAATAAGTTTGTTCCTTCTTCACCAAAATTTCATTCTCAGACATGCCCTAACATATATTCGTACTTAATATTTTAGCCATCTGTATAGGTCCACTAAGGAACATGATATGGACTATGGTTATGTATAATATTATGTTTAGATAAAGATAAGTTTTGTTCATATTTTACCTTGTAAAATCCTCCAATCCTTAGCCAACATCATTCTCTATGCAACTTCTCCGTAATTACATGAAACTAATTAGAAAAATATTAAGTAAATTATATGTCTATTTCATGCATATCAAATACCCTTATGCTTCAAAATTTTCTTATTCTCACACAATTCAATCTAAAAAGCTATAACCTAAGTGAGCTTTAATTTTAAGAGACTTTAGTAATTCAATTAAAGTAAGTAAGTATGGTTATTATTATTTTAATTAAATTGTTCATTAACTTCCTCAATTTTTAAATATTTACACTAACTTGAGATTCAATCTAAAGCTAACCTAGAAATATTTCAAATATCAACTCAATTCAAATAAGTGATTCATATATATTAAATGAACATAAAATTAGTAAAAAGCATCAACTACCAAGTACCTAACAATACATATTTAACATAAACTAACATAATGTCATCCTAACCTTTTGAAGCTAGAGCAAACACCTTGTCATAAACACCTCATATTACTCATATCAAGTTAAATTTTCAAATGGCCATTACTACTACTCATAATTTAGATAATTAGCATAATATAACTTACCAATGCTCATCTTTGCTGACATGTTTTTTAATGAATAAATACATAATTTATGAACACATAAATTACTTAGTAAGATAACTATAAACCTAAATTATGTAAAATAATATACATGATCATATCATTTAATTCAAGTTTCATTCTCAAAATTGTTTGGTTTCTCAAAATTGTAACTTACTAAGAAAATGCAATTATAAAAAGTTTACTTAAAAGAATTCTCTATTTATTCAACTAAAGCTTGCTCTAAAGGCAATCATCTTTAGCACTTATTGTACAAATCTTTATAATTAATAAAAAGGCATTTTATTTAATTTGATGTTCATGTTCTTTATGAATTGATAATGTCTTAACTAGAATTAATGAACTCCTTTATACATTAGATAGCATGAATGAAATCATAATGAGCTCATGATAATGAGATTCCTATCATGTGTAATTATGTCAGTGTCTAAATTATCCCTAGTGATAGAATTGATGAGACAGGACATTATTAATCTGGACAGACTAGCACATGTTATACTCCTTGATTATATCAAGTAATAGATCTCATAAGATGTAAATATGAGTTGTTTAGAGTTAACATATGGATGCTTGCTAAGAGTGGTAACTACATTAGATGACCTATCATGAGATAATCATATGGATAATATATAGCGTCAATGATAGTCTCATCATAACAATGGTGCAAATATTCGTAGACTTGAGGTGCTCAAGGATATCTTGGATACTAATCCTGTACTTTGACTTCATTCCTCATTTCCTCTCAGAGGTTTCTCATAGGGTGGTGATTGGGTACAGCTTGAGGTATTCGAAGGTAATTGAGTAGCTAATAAAGGATTCACCAGTCCTCATAGGAGGAGATGATACCTACGGCATCTTATCGGGGTTATTACTTGGGAATCTCTGGCCAGAATGAAAATTTCATGAAGATGGTCTTCAGTGACATATCTAATTGAGTAATGAGCATCAAGGACAAGAACTAACATCACTCAGCCTAGATGTCACATAGTCAGTCTAGTAGGAGTTGATACTTTAACCATACTCTGAACCAAGTGGGGTATAGAGTGGTGAAAGGACGAATTGCATGGGAACATTGTTTATAGAAGGGGTTTGTAGTCAAACCATTGACGTTCTGATCAATTGAGGTTATAATGTATTGCTAGATACTACTCATGACTTGCTTGAATCAAATGTTAAATCAAGTGGCCAACATATTCGGAACTTGATGGGTGACACGCATTAGAGATGCGAAGAATAAGAAAATGGTTTTGGATGGGGATCCAAGATATCAGAGATGCATGGCTAAGTTACAAAAGTGTGGTAAAAAAGACAAAATTACCCTTTAATAAGCAAGATGACAAAATTACCCTTTAAAGAAGGGGTGAATGTTTTCATGCTAAATTAAGCGGGATTAAACGCCACTTAATTCCCACTAACTCTCCATTGATGTTGGCAATTAGAGGAATGCCAAAAGGTGTAAAAGACACTCTATTTTTGTGCAAAGTTGTAAGAAAACAAAGTGTCTTTTTGTGAATTGTTCACCATCTTCTAAAATACTCTCTCAAAGGAGACACCATAAAGCTAGCAATTTGTGTGTGTTCTAGCCATTCTTCTTTAGAGGTTTCAAGCTTCACTCTTCCTGTGGATATCATTAGGGATGTCCTCCTTTGTTCATTGTGGTTTACAACAACCTGAAGAGGTGAAGAGAATGAAGAACAAAGGAGATTGTATGGTACACATCTTAAGTTCATGTTTTGTTCTACGAAAAGGTGAAGACAATGAAGAACAAAGGAGATTGTAAGGTACACATCTTAAGTTCATGTTTTGTTTTACTACATCAAATTACACATGTTTGATTCTGTATTTTCTGAGTTTCTTTTTATTTTTGCTACATATTCTAGTAGATGATGCGTGTGATGCATGATCAAAACCCAACAATGGTATCAAAATCATCTTGTGCCTATTAGATGTAGTTTATATTACATGAATATGACAGTTGTGGGTCTATTCTTAGAAAATTTTAAATTAAATTATGAAATTTCTTTTCATGATTTTCTTTCATTTATCTACTCTTCAGATGTTAGTAGATGGTTTTAGTTATTGAAAATTGATTTTAATGTGATTGAAATATTTATTTTTTAATTTCTAACAATATGCTGGAAACTATTTTTTGCTAAACATATATTGTTGGTTGGCTAAACTGATGAGGTTTAACATGTTTTTCATGGAATTTGTTTTTGGAAATTTTATGTAAACATATTTAGAATTTTCTTAATCCTCTAGAATTTTTCCAGGATTAATTAAAACTTTTTAATTAATTTTTCAAACAGTAAACATATCTAGTCATTTTTGTTGAAATTGATGGAACTGTTTTGTTTGATAATTTTATGTGTGTATGTTTCGGTTCCAAAACCTTAAAAATATTTGTATGTGATAAAAATGTGTTATTTTGATGAATGAAGCATGTCAAAATGATTTTTCTGGAATTAATATTTCTGGAAAAAAAGTTTTGTATGTCAAATTTGTCATTTTTAGCCTCTCAATAGTGTTTCGATTATCTTGATAATTATTGGGTGATTCCAAAATTATTTTGATGAACTTAAATCAACCTGGGGATGTATGGAATGATGATTTTATGTTTTGGAAATTTTTAGAAATTTTGGAAATTAATTTAAGTAGAGCATTATTTTCTAGTAAGACTAGAAATTACATGTCACAAAATTAAAATGTTCAATTTTAACATCAAATAATCAATTTTAAGGTGAATTAATTTTGAACTAATTTATGGAATTAAGAGTTTAATTTAATTTAATTAATATTAAATTCCAAACCAAAATAACATATAATATTAAATTTAGCCTAAATAACACTTGGGAAGAAATTTGATTCAAGAGTTGAATCGACTTCCAAAATGTAGGATCCATAACTTGTCACAACTAAGTTTGATGTGCTTAATATCATGCATTAAAGGATGCATGTTAGAAGTATGTGCGAGCTTGCATGATGGATGGTTATGGACTTAAGCCCAATATGATTGGGGTGTCCATATCATGCTATATAGTTATAGTAATTATATATATGTGTGATATACACAAGACCTTCCTAAGTAGAAATCCCTTACTTAGAATATTAAAACTAACGCCTTCCATTAATATGGTGAGAACCAGAGTTCTTTTAGAGTTAGGGTTATTGGGCAAACCAACTCTACTCTACACGAATATGTTTGATCTATGAAAATATGATTTTCAAATTATGGGTCAGTTTTAACTAAAAGCGTTGATTTATTGGGCAAACCTAGGGTCAATGTGGACAAAGGCGAAGTTTAATAATGTACATGCGAAGTATATGCATCAAAAGTTAATAGCCTATTGTGTGTGCATACATCAACAGTTGATAGCACTAAATTTGATAGTTACATTATAAATGCAATTGATAAGACCGATACCTACCGATTGACCTAGGGGACTTATCGGGCAAACCTAAGCTCATTCCTAGATATATTGGATAATGACCCACTAAAAGAACTTTTATACAAGTTCTCTCATATTCATAATGAGGGTTATGGATTCGCAAGAAAATAGGGGGTCATACTGCATGTTATTAAAGTCCAAATTGACATGCATTTATGTACAGTCTAACACCATTTCTCTTTTTGACATTAGGTTGCAAGAATCGACATCAAGACCACTAGTATGAACCTACGTTCACTTATGGAAGCCAATAAATTCACTACACCCAACTTCCTAGATTGTCTTAGGAACCTAAAAATAGTTCTCAAGTTGGAAAGACTAGGCTACATCTTAGAAGAACCACTTCCTGATCCCCCTGCTACTGATGCTTCTGATAGTGATCAAAAGGCATACGGAAAGCCTCTCGATGACAATGAGATGGCTAGCTGCATAATGTTGGCCACTATGTCACCAGAATTGTAAAAGCAACATGAGGCTATGGATGCCCATATCGTAGTTTATCATCTAAGGGATCTGTTTGATGAGCAAGCTAGGTCTGAAAGGTTCGAGACCTTAAGGTTGCTCTTTCGCTCCAAGATGGCTGAAAGGACATCTCCAGTGTAATATACACTACAAATGAATGGATATATTGAGAGGTTAGCCTCTTTAGGTCTCTTGATGGATTATGAATTAAGTATAGATTAATTCTAACTGGTTTGACAAATAATTATTCACAATTTATGTTGAACTATAGGATGAACCAGATATCCACAAAGATTCCTAAATTGATTAATTTGCCTAAAATAGTTGAGCCATCTATCAGGAAGGATAGTAAGGTTATGATTCTGGTGGAATCTTTCAGTTTAAGGAGGAAGAACCAGAAGAGGAAGAACTTCATAAGGCCTAAGGGAGGTTTAGTCAAGAAGAAAGTTAAGGAGGCTGCATATAAGGGAACATACTTCCATTGTGGTAATGATGGCCATTAGAAGAGGAACTGCAAGGCCTATCTGGAGTCATTGAAACAGAAGAAGGCATCAAATGCCCCATTTACTTCAGGTATGTTTGTTATGGATATTAATAATGTTTCTAATAATAATATATGGTATTGGATACTGATTGTAGGTCATAAATATGTATTAATATGTAAGACCCTAGGAACAATGAATAACTCAACAAGGGATAGACGGACCTGCGCATGTGAAATAGAGCAAGAGGTTTTACATTAACTGTAAGAACTTATGTATTGACACTCCCCTAGGGGCTTGTAATAGAATTGGATGATTGTTTTTATGTACCTGTATTAACTAAGAATATTATTTCAGTTTCTAATCTTAATAAAGTTAGTTTCCATTTAAATTTTATTAACAATGGTTGTTCTATTAGTTTTAATGGAATGCTTTATGCTATGGGTACATTTTGCAATGGAATATAAATATTAGATATATCTAATCCAGTTTTAAATATCAATGACAATAAAAGAAAAAAAACGAGATAATGTGAAATCATCGTACTTATGGCATTGTCACTTTGGCCATATAAATGACAGATGCATGACTAAACTACACAAATGAGGTAGTTTAGGGTCATTTGATTATGAATCATATGACACATGTGAATTTTGCTTATTAGGCAAGATGACAAAGTTACCCTTTAAGGGAAAGGGTGAACAAACTACTGGGCTATTGGATTTAATACATTCAGATGTATGCGGTCCGATGTCTATACATGCCAAAGGTTGTTTCATATACTTCATTACCTTTATCAATGATTATTCGCGATATGGGTATATATATCTTATGCGATATAAATATGAGGACTTTGAAAAGTTCAAAGATTTCATAAAGGAAGTAGAGAAATAGCTGGGCAGAAGTATTAAAACACTTCGATCACAACGAGGTGGTGAATATGTAAGCCAAGAGTTTCTAAATTATCTCAAAGATAATGGGATAATATCCCATTGGACTCCACCTTACACGCTGCAACACAATGGTATGCCAAAAAGAGAAATCGAATCTTTTTTGATATGGTGAGGTCAATGATAAGCGTACCAGATCTACCAAAATCTTTTTGGGGCTATGCACTCGAGCTTACTATTTATGTGATAAATAGAGTCCCTTCAAAGTTAATTGATGTTACTTTATATGAGATGTGGACTAATAAGAAACCCTATCTTTCTCATATGAAAGTTTGGGGCTGATATGAAATGGATTCAATCAGATAAACTATAAGCTAAATCTGACAAGTTCCTATTTGTATGATATCCTAAAGAAACAACAGGATATCAGTTCTACAATGTTTTAGAACAAAAAGTGTTTGTTTCAAAGCATGCTGTCTTTTTAGAGAAAGAGTTTCTTCTAAAAGAAGACAGTGCGAACAAAATTGAACTTGTGGAAGTTCAAGATGCTCAAATAAACGTAGATCAACTACCTAGACTCGAGACTATTGTTCATAATGATGAAACAATAGTTCAACCTTCTGACACACAAGAAGTTTATATGTCAAGTAGGATACGTCTTGTTCTAGAGAGATATGGATTTCTCATAAATAAATAAAATGACGTATTATTCATAGAAGATGATGAGCCTACTACCTGTGAAAAAGTTCTGAAGAGTTCAAAATCTGACAAATGGCTTCAAGCAATAAAATCCAAAATGGATTCCATGTATGCAACCAAGTATGGACTTTGGTTAACCCAGGATAAAACATATAGGGTGCAAATGGTTTTTCAAGAACAAAATGACATGGGGGGTAATGTAGTTACTTATAAAGCTAAACTTATAGCTAAAGGTTATCATGAAAAAGAAGGAGAAGACTATGACGAAACGTTTAGCCCAGTAGCCATGCTTAAATCCATTTAGATACTCCTAGCCATTACTGCTAATTATGATTATAAGATATGGAAAATGGATGTGAAAACAACTTTCCTTAATGGAAACCTAACCAAGGATGTGTACCTGACATAACCCTATGGTTTCCTATCTAAAGATGGCAAAAAGGTACATAAGCTTCAAAATTCCATTTAAGGATTAAAGTAAGCATCTAAGAGTTGGAATATCCAATTTTATGAGACAATCAAAGTGTTTGATTTCTTACAAAATTCGAATGAATCTTTTATTTATAAGAAGGTTAGTGGGAGTGCAATTGTATTCCTTGTATTGTATGTAGATGACATACTACTAATAGGAAACGATGTCTCAGCTTTACAATCAGTCAAGATAAGAATTTCTCCATAAAAGACCTTAAAAAAGCAACTTATATTTTGGGATTAAGAATCTATAGAGATAGATATAAGAAGTTGCTTGGACTTTCTCAGTCTACATATATAGACAAGATGCTAAGGAGGTTTAGCATGGAGTAGTCCAAGAGAGATTGTCTTTACATGACGCATATGATTACACTCTCGAAATCTATGTGTCCAAATACACAAGATGAGAGGACTCGCATGAATTTAATCCATTATGCTTCGAATAAAGGATTAATCATGTATGTTATGTTATGTACGAGACTCGATGTATCATATGCTCTAAGTGTTACGAGCAGATACCAGACGGATCTTGGTGAGGGTCATTGGGTGGCTATCAAGAATATCCTTAAGTACTTGAGAAGAATTAAGGATGTATTCTTGGTATATAAAGAAGGAGATCTTCTTATGAGCGGGTATACAGATGCCAGTTTCTAATCCGATAGGGATAAATCCAGATCCCAATAAAGATATATTTTTACACTGAATGGTGGAGCAATCAGTTGGAAGAGTTCCAAATAAAAAACAACTTCAAATTCAACAACCAAAGCAGAGTACAAGCAAAGGAAGCAGTTGGGATCAAGAATTTCATCATGGAACCTGGAGTAGTTCCTAGCATTATTGACCCAATATAGCTGTGTTATCACAACAATGGTGCCATAATGCAAGAAAAGGAACCAAGGTCTCACCAGAAATCCAAACATGTACTCAGGCGATACCATTTGATTAGAGAAATCATTGGTATAAATGATGTCAAGATAGAGAGAGTGCCCACTGATCAGAATATTGATGATCCTTTGACTAAGCTAATTCCCAAAAAGAGATATGATTCTTATGTACTTGCCTATGCTATTAGATACAAAGGCAATTGGATTTAGTGCAAGTGGGAGGTTGTTAGAGAAGTGCTTTAAAGGAAATAGCCTTTAGCACTTATTGTACAAATCTTTATGATTAATAAAAAGGCATTTTTGTTAATTTGATGTTTATGTTCTTTATTAATTGCTAGTGTTCTTAAATCAAATTAATGAACTCCTTGATACATTACATAGCATAAAGGAAATCATGATGAGATTGTGATAATGAGATTCCTATCATTTGTAATTATGTTAATGTCTAAATTATCGTTATTCATAGGATTAATGAGACGAGACATTATTAATCCGGACAGACTAACACATGTTATACTCCTTGATTAGATCAAGCAATAGATCTCACAAGCTGTAAGCATGAGTTATTTAGAGTTAACATATGGATGCTTACTAAGAGAAGTAACTAAATTGGATGACCTTCTATGAGACAATCATTTGGATAATCTATTCTAGTGTCAATGATAGTCTCATCATAGCAATGATGCAAATATCCTTAGACTTGAGGTGCTTAAGGATATCAAGGATACTAATCTTGTACTTTGACTCCATTCCTCATTTCCTCTCATAGGTTGCTCATAAGGTGGTGATTGGGTACAATTTGAGATATTCTAAGGTAATTTAGTAGCCAATAAAGGATTCCCCACTCCTAATAGGAGGAGATGATACCAATGGCCTCATATTGGGTTATTACTCAGGAATCTCTGGCCAGAGTGGAAATTTCATGAAGATAGCCTTCAGTGACGTATTCAATTGAGTAATGAGCCTTGGCGACAAGAGCTATCATCACTTAGGCTAGATGTGATGTAGTTAGTCTAGTAGGAGTTGACACTTTAACTATGAACCAAGTGGGGTATAGAATGGTGAAAAGACTAATTGCACGGGAACATCGTCTATGGAAGGGTTCGTAGTCAAACCACTGACTTTCTAATCAATTGGGAGTCATGATATGTTGCTAGATACCACTCATGACTTGTTTAAATTAAGAGTTAATTCAAGTGGACATCATAACTGGGAACCTAATGGGTCACACGCATAGGAGATGCGAAGAATGAGTAAAATGATTTTGGATGGGGATCCAAAATATGAGAGATGAATGACTAAGCTACAAAAGTGTGGTAGTTTAGGGTCATTTGATTGTGAATCATATGACACATGTGAATCTTGCTTATTATGTAAGATGGCAAAATTACCCTTTAATAAGCATACTGAAAAAATTACCCTTTAATAAGCAATATGTCAAAATTACCCTTTAAAGAAGGGGTAAGTGTTTTCATGCTAAATTAAGTGACATTAAAAGCCACTTAATTCCTAGTAACTCTCCATTGATGTTAGGAGTTAGAGGGAGGCCAAAAGGTGTCGAAAACACTCCATTTTTGTGTAAAAGTTGTAAGAAAACAAAGTGTCTTTTTGTGAATTGTTCACCATCTTCTAAAATACTCTCTCAAAGAACACACCACAAAACTAGCTTATAGCCATTCTTCCTTAGAGGTTTCAAGCTTCACTTTTCCTGTGGATATCATTAGGGATGTCCTGCTTTGGTCATTGCAGTTTACGACAACCTGAAGAGGTGAAGATTACAAAAAATGAAGGAGATTGTAAGGTACACATCTTAAGTTCATGTTTTGTTTTACTACATCTAATTGCACATGTTTGATTCTGTATTTTCTAGGTTTCATTTTATTTTTACTGCATTTTCTAATAGTTGATGCATATGATGCATGATCGAAACCCAACAGAGTAAACACCTTGTCATAAATACCTCATATTACTCATATCAAGCCACGTTTTCAAATGGCTATTACTACTACTCATAATTTAGATAATTAGCATAATATAATTTACTATTGTTCATCTTTTTTGACACATTTTTTAATGCATAAATCCATAATTTATGAGCACATAAATTATTTATTAAGTTAACTATAAACCTAAATTATGTAAAATAATATACATTACCATATCATTTAATTCAAGTTTCAATCTCAAAATTGTTTGGTTAAGTTTAAAATAAACTACTTATTAGTGAGTATAAATATTGACCTAGAAAATCCAATGATCTATAAACCAATGAATCACCTTAATTTTCATTTTTCCTTTTCTTAAAATTGTAACTTACTTAGAAAAATGGAATTATAATAAATTTACTTAAAAGAATTCTCTATTTATTTAACTAAGGCTCAAAATAACGCCTTCTCTTAGTTAAATTATACATTATCTTTAGTGGACATATTAATAATCACATAACGCAATAAACAATATGCAAAAGTAGAGTAAAGGAAGAAAATAAAGATTAAAGAAACTTATCAAAACTATTTGTTGATGTTTCTTGTTATAAATATATGAGATACATCAAAATAAAAACTTTGCACATAAAATTTTATACAA
>JAOQML010000197.1:19305986-19337622 GCA_027568935.1 Erythroxylum urbanii | reverse complement strand
TTATTTTTAAATTACTTACTATTTATAAAATATAATTAAACATTAATAAATAATTTAATTTTGTAATTTTCATTATACTTTGCCATATGTAATAATTATTGGATTTGCGTTCTTGTAGAGGTTCACATGAGTTTTGTTATAATATGACTAAATTAAATAATTTAAGTTACTCAATTCAAAGACTACCTAAACAATTTCATTTATTATAAAAATTTGTATAATTCTATTAAACATGATGTGATAATTAAATAATAATAAAAATTATTTGATATTTAAATAAGGCCGTAAATAGTTGCATGTGTTTGATTGTTTTTTTATAAATAGGTTGGTAGCATTAGATTACTATATTTACCATTATGTTAATTCCTATAAAAGAAATTTTTATTAAAAAATCACTAATGTTAATTAAATTCAAAAGTTATTAAAAATATTTGATTTAATAATTTAGAGCTTTATCTAGTTTCTTGACAAAATAATATTTGCAAGATATTATTAGCCGATGTTATGATCTTTTAATATTTTGTTGAATATGTAGACTTATAAATTAGGTCACTTATGTATAAATATTAAATTTTAATAATAAAAATATACTTTTAAAGTTTACATGCTTTTATATTGCTAATTTATTGTGGCCTTTGTTTTCTACTTTGCCTGGGGTTTATAAAATGTTAGGAACGACCCTGCATATAGGTACCATTTTAAAATAATCTACCTTCATTTTAGTAGTTCATACATAATAATTCTCACTTAAAACAAATAATAGACCTATTCTAATAAAGCTTAAAGTCATTTTACTCTTTTGTGGTGTCACTCTCTTCAACTCGTAAACACTTAAAAAAGAAAATTTTCCTCCAACAAATCTCCTAAAAGATGGTTCTAATACTAACTGTTAAATTTAAAGCAATGTTAAAATAAAATGACAAGACGAAAACCTTTGAATAGACTTCCTTTCATGCATATTCAACGATTAGATAAGTCTTACACACAAAATATATGGCTAGAGAAAAAATTTACATATCATTCTTTACCACTAAAAATTTACGTTCTGTGCCATGGGCTGAGCTTTGGCATAGGTTAAGTTACCACTAAAATAGGTCAGACTAATTTCAGTTACATCTCCTTGCTAGAGCGTTAAAGGTGTAAGAAGGATAGAATTTTCTTTGATTTAATAATTGATAAGTAACTAATTGCTCATCTCATTGTAATTGTCCTTACTTTCTGTTACTTGTTGATGTAGAAAAAGACTGTTTAACCGAAGTCAGATTTTAGGCATAACAACAAGAAATCATGCAAACGACACAAGTCAGTTCCAACATGTTCCCTCCTTTGCAATGACTCTTAAAATTTCCAGTGTCTTCCATTATTCACGGGAAAAAGAAATTCTTTCATTTTGTGATTTCCAGTGCCAGTAACAGATTTTCATTAGTTACAATCTAGAAGTAGTTTGCTGCTTATGGGCATCTGTAACAAGTTGCTTCCTCAAGATCTTGCCTGCAGCTGACTTTGGAATGGCACTAATGAAATCTACCCTTCTCACTTTCTTGTATGGGGCAACCTGAGATTTCCATATAAAATCAATACTTAGAAGAATCAAATCTAAGTGTACTAAAGAAAATGAAGCGATTAAAAGCTATGAAATTGACCTGATTGGCAACAAATTGAATAACTTGCTGTTCAGTGATTTCAGAGCCACTGGCTCTCACCACATATGCCATTGGTATCTCTCCCGATTCTTCATCTTCAACCCTGTAAAGCCGAAGTTGTCATCACAGAGAGAGGTACAGAAAGAGATGATTTTATGAGAAGTGACACTCACGGTATAACTGCAGCATCAGCTATTTTGGGATGACTCAGAAGTACTGCTTCCAATTCTGCTGGAGCCACCTGCATTTCGAATCAAGATTGATATCAAGTTCCCATCTTTTTCTTATCGAAAACAGAATGCGTAACAGTTTTGGTGAGCAACTGATCGGTGAAGTAAGAAATGGTGAGCAAGATTTTGGAAGCAGCGAAAAGTACCTGATACCCATTATGCTTTATGAGCTCCTTGATTCTGTCAACAATATAAAGGAATCCGTCTTCATCAAAATAACCAAGATCACCAGTTTTTAGCCACCCATCAGAATCAATCGTTGCAGCTGTTGCTTCTTCATTTCCCAAATAACCTTTCATGATGGTGGGGCTGTTTATCCACAACTCGCCTTGTTTATAAGGTGGCAAAGCAGTCCCTGTTTCAATATCAATCACTTTAGCACTAAAAGTTGGTTCTAACGTTCCACACGAAGCAGGATGAGTCTTGGCATCCTCATTAGACACAAAAAAGGTGGTAGCACCACAGCTCTCTGTCAGCCCATATCCCGGCCTGAGTTCAACCCATGGAAACTTCTGCCTGAACTCTTCAGTCAGCTCCTTGCTCAGTGCCGCAGCCCCAGAGCCAATTCTTCTCAAAGATGACAAATCACAATTGATTTTGCTTGCATGCTTCACTAGTCCAAGTATCACTGGGGGTACTGCAGGTATGTTACTAACTTTATGAGCTTCAACGGCTTGAACCATTGCTTGAAAATCATATCTTTTCATCAATACAGTAGTGACCCCTACTGTGAACAATCCTAATGCAAAGAATGCAAGCCCGTAAATGTGAAACATGGGAAGGAAGCACAAGAATATGTCATCTTGAGCCGAAATTTCATAGATTGACCATCTGAGGAGGGTCATGACAGCTATAAAATTGGCATGCGTCAATATCACACCTTTGCTTGTCCCTGTGGTGCCTGAAGAATATAGTACTGCTGCTGTGTCTGATTGTGTTAACTTTACCTTTGGCAACTCCAAGGGATGACAACCTTCGATCAATTCTTCCACACATAGTGAATCCTTATCAGAACTACGAGCCGTGAGTAATATAGGGACACCAATTTGTGCAAACTTATGCTGCTCTTCAGGTGCTGAAATAACAAGTTTTGCCCCCGAATCACGCACCTGTTTAGCAATTTCGGATACAGTGTAGACCGGGTTGGCTGGACTCAGAATTGCACCTATAGAAAATACAGCTAGGCATATGGTTGGGTAGAGGACCGAGTTTGGGGACAGAAGGAACACCACATCACCTTTTCGGACACCGACACCATGGTACAAGCCTGAAGCCAAGGCTCTGATGGATCGATGAAGCTGTGCATAAGTTACTCGTTGATTAGTATCCGAATCAATAAGTGCAACTCTAGAATCAGCAAAGTCAGGGTGTGGAAACTGGGACAGCACATATTCCGCTGTGTTGAGGTCATGTCTAGTGGGAATTCGGAAATTTTCGCAGAGTTGGGTCAGTGAATGGTACACACCAGTGCTTGAATCAAAAGCACTCTGTTGTTGACCACCGCAGCTTTCTTTCACAGTGGTGGCAGTCCGAGGTTCCTCAGCGGACATGATTAACAATGCACACTCTAATTCCAAGCGCAAACCTGGAGTGTGAATATGTCCAAGTTGGCATTTTATAGGCGTCGGCAGGCAGTTGTAACTAAACCATGTCAGAACTTGGATATCGACATTGGTAAGTTCGGAATGATTGGTACAAGTGACGAGACTCGGAGCCGGCAAGGGCGTTGTAACCAAGTGAAAAGAAATGGTATCTTGGGATTAAAAGATCCATATTCCATGGCCTAGTAATGATATCATCGTTAAAGGAATATGGAAGTCTCTTTCTCGGATGTTGCAATTATCTTGTTTAATAGTTAGGAGAGGTTCTGACATGGCCGCCCACTGTAGTCTTTTGGATTACCTGGGCATGTTAATAATTTAATAATAGCCGTCGGTAATCACTAAAAGGAAAGCTTGCTGCTCGAGTAGGCTTTGAGAATTAGTCGTCGTCACTTGGGAAGTAGCGCCTCTGTTAAGGTATTAAGCTTAAGATTGTTGTTGGAAAACTAAATAAAAAGCACTTCTGTTATCAAAATCTTTTAGTGAAAGCAGTTCAATATTATAAAACTTCAATTTTATAAATTTAGAATGTTTACCGTAAGATCTACCTTTTATTAACATAATCCAAACAGACAGAACCATATGCTAACTTACATGTCGAAGAAATGGAAATCAATGCCGTAAAGTTTGCAGCTAGACAAGTGATTCTGGAATTGGTTTGACGTTGTCAAATGGAAAGAAGCAAATAGTATTATCAGGGCAATGTTTTTGTTATAGGTAAGTCATAATACGCGAAATGCTCAAATGCTAGATAAGTCATAATAAGCGAAATTCTAGGGTAAAAAACCTCAAATTCTGCTTGCTAGAATTATGAATTTACATCGTAAAAAGTCATAATGACAGTTTATTTTATTTAGATTCCTATAGGATTTGGTTATTTGAAGTATTTTGGGAATAACTAATGTCCGAATAACTAGAAACATACCATAGCACTACAACTATAGCATTGTGATACCTAGTCCTATGTAATATGTTGAATGGATCTTGTAGGATAAGAAGATGAAAGACAGAAGTAGAGACACGAGGGAAGGGCAAGGAGAGTGCATTGGGCCCGCTGGCACCGAAATGCGGAATAATAAAAATAATCAACCACAATAATGACACATAATATTTAACGTGGTTCACCCAAAACGTTTGGGCGACGTCCACAAACTCTAATCCACCTCTTTCACTAAAAATAGTAGGCATATAAAGAGAGACTTTTCTAAATTAAATTTAGGGGTACAATAATTTTTTGAGCTAAAACCAAAATAATGGTACATAAAAGTGTTTCTTAAAAATACCCAATAATATTTTTACTTACTATTTTGTCACTCACCTTTTAGCAAAAGACCCTAAAATACTACCCAAATTTTCTCTCTATATCTCTCTATTTTCTCTCTGCTATGTTGTGTTCTTTTAAACTAACTAAAGGAAGCCTTATATAGGCCTCCAAACAGCAGAAGTTGTTCAGCAAAGTTTGGCAGCAGTCAACAGTAGCTCATATGTGACTACTACTTTAACCTTTTTTTGTTTTTAATGTATGTGGTGGGTCTTTCATATGAGAGGGACCCACCTAATAATTCTCCCCCTTCCAACTATATGGGGAGATCCACCAAACTAGCCACTTCCCTGTAGGACACGAACTTTTTCTTTGGAAGAGTCTTTGTCAGCATATTTGATTCATTCTCATCAGTATGGATCTTTTCAAGCTGTAATTGCTTCATCTCCAATACATCTATGATCTAGTGATATCTCACATCCATGTGCTTCGATCTTAAGTGAAAGAAGGAATTCTTTCTAAGGTGAATTGCACTTTAACTGTTACAAAATAACTCATATTTTTCCTGATGGAAACCAAGTTCATTTAAGAACTTCTTCATCTATAGCAATTCCTTACAAGCTTCAGTTGTTGCGATAAACTCTGCTTCTGTAGTAGAAAGAGCAACACATTTTTTTAACCTTGACTATCATGACACAGCTCCCCCTGCAAAAGTGATCAGATATCTTGATGTAGATTTTCTCGAATTAGCATCGCCAACTATATCTGCATCAGTATAACCGGTTAACACAGGTTATTTCCATAATATAAACATATTTTGGAGGTGCCACGAAGATATCTAAGAATCTATTTTACTGCAGCCCAATGTTCCTTTCTAGGATTTGAAAGAAATCGACTCACTATTCCCACTGAATGAGCAATATCTGGCTGTGTGCATACCATAGCATAAATTAAACTACCAACAGTTGAGGCATATAGAATCCACTCCATCTCTTCCTTCTCTTCTTTTGTGGAAGGACTATGCTTTGAACTTAATCTAAAGTGAATAGCAAGAGGACAACTAACCTCTTTAGCATTCTCCATGTTGAATTTCTGAAGCACTTTCTCAATGTACTTCTCCTATGATAACCACAATTTCTTGGCATTTCTATCTCTGAATATATTTATGCCTAGAATCTGATTCGTTGGACCTAAGTCTTTCATGGCAAAAGACTTACTCAATTCCTTTTTCAATTCGTCAATTCTTGAAGCAATATGTCCAACAATTAACATATCATCCACATAGAGTAAAAGGATGATAAAATCATCAGAGAATTTCTGCACAAAAATACAGTGATCGAAATTCATCTTTTTGTATCCTTGCTCCCCCATAACAGACTCGAATTTCTTGTACTACTGTCTCGGTGCTTGCTTTAAGCAGTACAAACTTTTCTTTAGTTTGCAAACCTAGTCCTCTTTTCCTTTTTTCTCGAAACCCTCTAGTTGCTCCATATAAATTTCTTCTTCTAAATCATCATGAAGGAAGGCTGTCTTTACATCCATTTGCTCAACCTTCAGATTGAGGCTCACTACTAATCCTAACACCATACGAATGGATGTCATTTTCACCACCGGTGAAAATATTTCTTCAAAATCAATGCCTTTTCTTTGTCTGAATCCCTTGACAACCAACCTTGTTTTGAATTTTGGATGCAATCCCTTTTCATCATGCTTAATCTGGTACACCCATCTATTCTTTAAAGCTTTCTTGCTTTTTGGCAACTCCACCAGCTCAAATGTTTTGTTCTCATGCAAGGATTTCATCTCATCTTTCATTGCCTCGATCCATTTCTTCTTGTGTTCACTATCCATAGCTTCTTCAAAGCTCTTAGGTTCTCCTTCATTAGTTAACAACACATACTCATCAGTGTGATATCTGGCAGAAGGTCTTTGAATTCTACTAGATCTCCTTTCTGGAAAAGGAGAAGCTGCAGGCACTGGTGGTTGAACGTGAACACCATTTTCATATGGTTCAATCTCAGTGGGAGCATCATTTTCACCAAATATCTCATCATGGATCATATCTTCAACTTGTCTTGGTGCAAGTGTTGGAGGATTAAATTCTAAGGCTGTTGAATCACCACTAGACTCTGTTGCATCCTTCTGTGCTTTGTTAACCTCTTCAATGGTTTGATCTTCAACAAACACAGCATCACGACTTCGTACGAGTTTCTTCTGGACTGGATCATAAAATCTATAGCTAAATTGGTCTTGGCCATAACCGATGAATACACATTGTCATGTCTTGACATCAAGCTTAGTTCTGTCATCCTTTGGGATATGTATGAACGTTTTGCAACCAAATACCAGCAAATGATCATAGGAAACATTTTTTCTTGACCACACTTTCTCTGAATCTTCCTGCTGTAAAGGAACACAAGGTGAATGATTCAGCACGTACGCTGCTGTTAGTAAGGCTTCACCCCAAAACATCTTAGGTAACTTTAAATGTGAGAGTAGACATCTAACTCTCTCCATCAAAGTCCTGTTCATCCTCTCAGCTAATCTATTTAACTGTGGCATTTTTAAAGGTGTCATTTGATGTCAAATACCATGCTCTCTATAATAACCATCAAATGGTCCAGTGTATTCTCCGCCATTGCCTATTCAGATACACTTAAGTTTCTTCCCAGTCTGTCTCTTAACTGAGGCTACGAATTGTTTGAACACATCTAGCACTTGGTCCTTTGACTTCAGAGTATACGCCCATATTTTCCGTGAATGATCATCGATAAAAGTCACAAAGTATTGAGCACCACCAAGTGACCTTGACATTAGTCCACACAAGTCTAAGTGTACCAAATCCAATATATTCTTCATTCTGGAAGGAGGGGAACTTTTGAAAGTAACTCGATTCTGCTTTCCTGTTAGACAATCAACACATTTCTTCAATTGGATCTGGTTCAATCCTAGTAAGGCATTCTTCTTGACTAAACGTGTCATTGACTTCTCACTTATGTGGCCTAAACGTCTGTGCTATAGCTTGATCTTGCTATTATTCTCCGCAACATTTACAATTTACTAGGAGAGCTTCATATGGGTCACGTATAACTTTGACTGCTTCGTGCCCCGTGCCACCACCAATGAGCCCTTAGTGAGCTTCTAGTGGCCATTATGGAAAGTATTACAAAAACCTTCCTCATCAAGCTTGTCTACGGAAATCAGATTCAGGCACATACCTGGAACACGCCTGACATCTCTCAAAGTTAGTTTTATCCTATTCATGGTCTCCAAGAACACATCACCTTTGCCTACAACTTTTGAGAAGTTGTCATTTCTCATCTTCATAACACCAAAATCTCTAGGAGTGTAAGATAAGAAAAGTTCTCTCTTCGATATCGCATGAATGGTAGCACCACTATCCATCACCCAAGTAGTTTCCTGGGTCGTGAAATTGATAATATCATCATCGTAGACAATATTAAACTAACCCACTGAGTTTGTTTCACCATCACTGCTATCTTCTTTTTTTGCCTCTTTGCCTTTGTTCTTCTTCTGGTCCTTTTGGAACATTTAGCAAAATCTTTTAATATGCCCCTTCTTCTTGCAGTAATTACACTCCACATTTGCAAATTTGTTGGATTTGTCTTTGCTCTTATCTCTACCACTCTGGCCTCTATCTTCTCTACTCCCCCTCATCATTGTGACTAAGACTTATGACTGCGAAGAAGTTGATCCTTGTGATCGTCGTCTCATTTCTTCATTCAGAATGCCACTCTTGATTGTCTCTATGTTTACCACACCATTTAGAGCAGAATTCGTGATTGAAACCTTCTAGGTTTCCCATGACTCTGGGAGAGTTGCCAGCACTATAAGAGCAAATACCTCATCATCGATCTTGATGCCCATACTTGACAACTGATTGACAATCCCTTGTATTTCATTAAGGTGATCTGCCACAGTTGTGCCTTCGTGATATTTTACTTTTATCAATCTGGTCAAATAAAATAACTTGTTATTGCCAGTTTTGGAGGCATACAGTTCCTCGAACTTATCCCACAGTATTCTAGCATCTGATATGCTAGAAATGTGGTTGTACACATTATCTTTAATAAATTTTCGTATATAGCTACACATTTGATTATACTCAAATTCTCGTCTGACGACTTTGCTTCAGTTTTTGAGCACTAAACACTAGCAACTACATCTTCATTACGAACAGGAGATCCTCCATCTTGTTTCTCCATATGTGGTAATTTATTCCATTTAGGTTGACCATCTTGCTTGTCCTTGCCTTCATTTGGATCGGTATTCAACAAGCTTCGTCGATCTAAAAAATTTTCCGGTAATGAATAGTACCCCCATATAGATGAATAGTGTCTATACGTATGAACAGTGCGTCCGCTGTACAGATAAATAGTATCTATATGTATAAATAGTACCTCCATGTGAATAGATCCCTGTACAAATGAATAGTACTCATATGTATGAATATTACTCCCGTCATAGACCCCAAGAGTAATTCTTTTCTGAAGTGAAAGATTAGACAATGCTGCAACTACAGAGTATACTAGGAATAATCTTAGCTCTGATACCACTTGTTGAGCCCGCTGGTCTGCTCTGCTGACCAGTTGTCTCAATTACTGTTCCTCTTCTCATTCCAGACTGTGCCCCGAAAACTGCGGGATAGTCCCTGATCTGATGTTCAAAAGAGTCACAACGAAGGCAAGCTCTCGATAACTTCCAACATTTACCACCATACTTCTTACCACAGTGTTCACAATTAGGCATATGCCCAGATACTACACCTTTTTCATTGCCAACTTGTATAAAACTACCCCTCGGTCTAAATCCCAATTGTCTCAATCTAGTTAGTGATTGAAAATATCTATTTTGGCATTTGTTGAACCTTCTACTAGAATCAACTTGAGACTCACCTTGTCTCTTCAATCTGAACTCTTGTTTTTATTCTCCTTGCCCATCTTTTAACAACTGTTCTATTCAGATCGAGGTAGCTCTTAACTAAAAAAAACTGCTAAGATTTGTAATAGCTAGCCTAGTCCTTATCTCCATATTAAACCCATCTTCAAATCGTCTATACTTATCCTCTTCAGTAGGAATCAATGTAGTAGCATATCCCATCACTTCATTGAATCGTATTTTATTCCCAACCATTGTGAGACTCCCTTGTTTCAGATCTAGGAACTCTTTTATTTTCCTATCTAAGTAGATCTTTAGCATGTAATTCTCCTTGAAGACTTTCAGGAAGTCTTCCCACTTTAACCCACAGGGTCTGGTGGTACTGTCTGGAATAGTCTTCCACCATTGGTAAGCTGGACCTTGTAGTAGTAAGACCGTGTACTTAAACTTCTCGTCTGACTCACAATCCATCTAATCGAATATCCTTTCAGTCCTTTCTAGCCATCCTTCTGTCTTAGCAGGGTCTGTACTTTCATAAAAGTTCACAACCCTCTGCTTTCTGAGTTTATCATATCTCCTTTTTCTCCTCTTTGGGATTCTCGGAGGCATTTGATCAAATCGAGGTACGAAAGACTCTCTATTGGCTCCTACAGACTCTAGGTCAGCTGATTCTCCAACTTGATCACCTATAGTAGATGACCTATAATAAACAATAATCTGGATTACTATCCGAATCTCTCACTATATATCATGTCTATATGCCTATATCTATCCCTATCAATGTGCTCACTCATATTAAACACAATGACAATTCACATTTCAATTCACCAGACAGATCATATAATCAATTATTGCATATCATTTCACATTTTAGTTCAGAACAATTCAAACAACTCAATTTAATCATTTTCATACATATCAAATTATATATGCAATGCCAATATGACTCTATTTTCATTGTTACTTTGTTGTGACCGAATGCTTTTTTAACTGTCCGGTATTCGTTGTAGATGCCGAGCTCATTAATAGCTGTCTCGTATCTGTTATAGATATCGGGCTCACTTTACTAGTGAGCTTGTGGCTCTTTATATACATTGTTAAGCTTTAAGCTCTTTTTCACTGGCCACTCCAGTCACAACTTCCTTTATCTGATCACGCATATCATGTAATTAAATGCATCAAATCACATATATGCAATCAATCACTTTCATTCAATATAAACATTCACTTTTTACATTTTCATCGGACTTAAGTCCAGCATTCAACATATTTATTGAGTACACTTAGTTCTTTCAGATATTCATATACAATCATAACACTTCCAATACATTCCCAATTATCGAACTCCTCGGACCCTTAATGTTCGGAATTATCACATTCACACAAGTATTAGTTCAATAATTGAAAATTAAGCAATTACAATCATTACTAATGAGAAACATCTAGGTTACTCATAGTAAGCTCCAGATAGTTGTTGCTTTGAAGTCCCGGCAATGTCTGGATGCTATCATTCTATTTGCGCTTCTATACCATACAATACACACATTTACACATTACTAAATTGCTCAATCATTCACATAAGTATTCAATCCTACACATATGTATAGGTGTTATGTATAATGCATGCCCAATGACATTCCCGGGTTTATATATCCTTACTCATACACTATGATCATTCAAACACTATCACTTGGATATGTCTAGTTTACACTTAGGTTTATACCTCAATTATCCACTTAAACATATCAAAAATTTAATCACTTATTCAACCTCAAACTAGGTTCATTTCAAGCCTTATTCAAGCCTAAATGCATCATAGTAAAGTACCTTATCATTAGTTGTTTTAAACATCAATTAAAAAAAACATTTCACTCTTTATACTAGCCCACGATTGTGGTGAACCTTTCCATGATCGTGACAGAAGCTTGTGCAACAGGCCACGGTCGTGGGGACTCTACCATGATCATGATAGAACCCAAGTAACTAGACCACGATTATGGGGACTATGTCATGATTGTGCTTTGCCTTTCTTCCTTCATTTTTCCACAAATTCCACCTGCATAAAAACATCATTTACCCTTTAAGTTTTCCTGAACTTATGCTCTTTTATGCAACCTTTTTTCATTTCAATCTAACTACCATATTGGTTACATTAAAAGTCATAAAAATCTACTCAACTGATTTATTATCATTTACTTTATCCTATCATACATGCATTCCTAACTTCTCCATACTATATCCAATACCTTATACATAGTTCATCATTTTCTACTGCATTTCCTCTTCATTCTCACCTTAATTCCATCTCAATACTATTCATAAGACAACTCATAACCTAGGTTTCATCAATCATACGAAAATAGAACATAGCATCACCATTCTTTATCATTCACAAATCTTAGTTCTTCCTATTTCGAGAACATTACACAAACACCTTTCTTAAGCATAAATTTCACCTTCATTATACCTTAAATCCCCATTTATTTCATCTTCATAACAACTTATAATTCATATTTTTATACACCCAAAAACAGAACATATTTATCCATTCATTCATCAAAATTTTTTCACTCATCATATTTCATTTTCACTAAATCAATCCATCTCAAACTATCCTTATAACAATTCATAAATTATTACTCATCATATACACAAAAACAGGACATGCATATACCCATTTCTTCATTCACGTTTTAGCATATATGCAACTCCATTATCATGATCATTCCATCTCTAAACTACCATCAAATATGTTTCATTTAAAATAACCCATAAAGATCATCAATATACTTACTTGTTTTAGCTCCAAGCATTTCAAATCATCAAGTAACCCTAGCTCCAAGCATACACGATCTTCACAAATTTAAGGTAGAATATGCTGCGTCTTCAACAACATGAAGAAGACAACAAGTTGTTGTAGTGATAGGATGAAAGATGGTGATAAGAACTCAAGATCGTGTGTTAACCTAACTCTCCATGCATTACACGATCATCATCTTTCAAGCAGGAAAGATTAGGTTTTCTAGTAATAAGATGAAGAAGATAACAACATTCTTGGAGTGGCAAGTGTAGGAGTTTGGAAAAAATCAACATGGTGAGGGTAAGAGTGAGATGATCATGAGAGAAGAAAATGAATAACATGAAGAAGAAAGCTTGTAGAAACAATTGAAAGCCAATAAAGATTTGGTCTTTCCAAATGAGAAAGTCGTGAGTGACGAGTGGTGAGTGTGGTGAGTGGTAAGTGTTGTGACACTTATCACTTGTCACATGTCACCTTATTATGATCCCTAATTGGTCTTTGAATAACTTGTCCATTTATCTCTAAACTTTCAATCCATTTATCTCTAAACTTTCAGTCCATTTGTCACGCAATTTTCTATGACACTTGTCATTAAATCCTAAAGCCATGTGTCAATTATTTCTATTGCCATTTGTTGCTTATTTTTACTACCACGAATTAATTTATCTTGCCACTTAACATTTTTTCTAGTCCAAAAATACTCATAATTTCATAATTCTCTCAATTATAACAAATAAATTCTAAATCACCAATTATAATTCATCAACAATTTTTTAAGACATAAAATTCACATTTCACATCATATCCATTTTAAATCATTCATACCCTGAAAAATATCAATTGAGTGCATATAAAGTATTTGCAATATATATAAAAATCAATATTCACGTGTGTGTATGATAATGTCATGCATGAGTATGAAACGTATTTCCTTATTTCTCATAAACGGTTGTCTAGGGTCCTAACCTTTAGTACGTGAAAACAGGATATTACAAAGATATTCTTTCATTTTATAAATTCCTCCTCCTTTAAATATTCTATCGCAAAACATACAAGTATATTGGATATTTCCATTAGATGCTTAAGAAGAAAAAAATAATTCCATGCTAGATCAAACTTACCACAAGTAGAGAATGCTAAGTTCATTAAATCTTTTTCTGATAATCCCATATTTTTCATTATAATTTTAACATGAAAATATGAGAAAAATAATTTTGTTAGTTTTGTATAAAATAAGTCACAACTATAATTAAAACACAAATAAGTCATAACATAACGAACCAAAGAAGAAAGATGAAACGAAAAGATAAAATAAAAATATGAAAACAAAAATATCCTTTAACTTTGGCTTCTTGATTCTGGTGTCTTTTATATCTAATATGATATTTGACTTCAATTACCACAACCAACAACAAAATTAACAATAAACAGGATAATTAACTTGTGATCTCGACACAATAAATTAAAAAATATAGAAGAAATAGAAAAGAAGGTTGGAAAAGAGTTGAAAACATTAAAGGAAATCAATTCAAATAGGAAACATAAATTGAAATCTTTGGAAAGATTAAATAAATATAAAAAATAACTCAAAAAGTTGAAGCATAATTTCAGTGTCCTTTTCTTTACATACTTCTTTAAAATTTAAACATTACTTCTCAACACACTATTAAATTATTCTAAACGAAATTATACTAAATTACCAATTAATAATTTTTATTGTCTTCTTTAAACATACTTCTTCAAATTTTAAATAACACTCCTTAATATATTCTTAAATTATCCTAAACAGAATTACTTCTCTAACTAAATTACTAATTAATAAGTTTTTTAGTGTTACTTTTTAAATATACTTCTTTAATGTTTAAATGGCACTCCTTAACACACTTTTAATTATGCTAAATAAAATTAATTATCGATACTAAATTACTAATTAATAATTTTTAATGTGATTCTTTAAATATAAGTCTTTAAATTTTAAATTAATTTTGATTTTGATCAATAAAATACTAATATAATTAATATCATAAAAAATTAAAATTTACATCTTCATCTTATTTTAAAATTTTACTATTTATTTCAAATATAATCTCTTCTTTTTGTAGTGTACTAGTATATGAAAACCGGAAAGCTAAAACTTAAAACTAAACGAAATTCCTCATGTTTTATTAATTTTCCCGTGAATGTAACATTTAGGTGGAAAAATAAGAGATTCTGTCGCTATCTTGTAGTTATAATATATTAATATTATTCAAAACAGTAACATTATGCAAACCAATAGTAGTAAAGAATATTGCATATTCTTTTTATTAAAAAAATATATTAATATTCTCAATTAATGCAATTTTTCCACTATCTTGTAGTTATAATATATTAATATTCTAAATTAATGTAATTTAAAGTAAATAGAATACTAAAAGCCTCAGCTCATCTTCTTTTTCTCTTCTCTATCTTCTCTCATCTGTCTTCTGTGTACTCTCTCAGTCTCTGTAACTACATGGTCCAGAATGTTATTGCCTCAACAGTTCCTCTCCTTCTCGTTTCTCTTTCAATCTCCAACCTTCATTGCCATTGTCGAAGCTACCCTTAGAAATATGAGGAATAACGCTACGTGGTGAGTGTGAAAGTTGGATGGTAAGTGTGAAAGTTGGATGTCACAGTGTGGGTTATTTTCTTTGTTTAACACCGATCAAGCACTTTTCTTCCAATCAAGGTCCAGCCAGTTGATTGTCATACACAGAAGAACCGTCAAGTCTCCAGTAAAGCCTATGTTGAAATCCTTATTGCTGGTTCTTCACGGTTAAGAGGAAATCTGCCAATTTATTATTTAACTGACCGATTTTCACTTACATAAGTCAAAAGTAAAATTCAACCGGAAACTAGTCTACTTCATGTATAACTTGGTCGAACCGACCTGTTTGGTCTGGTCTGATTTTTACATCATTGTCTTTTATTAATTTTGTCTTTTGAGTTCAAAAGAATTAACTCTCACAACTTTCTATCATCGAGATAAGTCATCGCCTAGAACTCAAATATTGAACAACTCACTAAATTTTCAACCCGTTAAATGATGGATTCAAGATCTCATCATCACTTCAAAGAATTGCAACTTTATTTATAGGTATAACTAGGTCGGGACATGACGTATTTAGTTTCTAATTAATTTAAATCAAATTTAAAATTGAGTTAAGTTGTCATGATTGTTAGCAACATTGGTTCATATGTGTTGTTTATACTTCATGTATTCGACATTACTTTTCTAAAAACGTATTCATGTCTTAAAACTTTATTATGAGTTATTTAAGACATACTTAAGATGCATAATGTAGAATAACCTGCTAATCTTAATAGTCCACTGTTCACTTAATTTGTAAACAAAAGTTTCATTCTCTCAACAGACGTATAAATGGAAGAACAAAAAGGAATAAGACACTGGTAGTTTCAGATGAAGTTGAATTCACCGTAAAATGGCATCACCTACGTCAAATGAGTTGTACAATTTCCAAAGGCATGCATGCAAATGCCCAGAATTGGAACATTTAACATAACTTTCAACAGTTGGCATGGCCTTGTGTGTGTATATATATGTAAGGTTTCAGCTTACAATGCTGCAGTCTAACTTGCCAACTACAAAATAACAAAATACAAAGTTTAGATTAGACTTCCAAACAACAAACTATACTATCCTAATGATGATTTGGTCCTCAGTCAATTCGACCGAGAGGTGAAAACGTCTGTATAAGGTCTGAAGATAATATCTGCACATGCTCCTCCATTCCTCATTTTCTGTCAGCCGAATCTTGGATGGTTCTTTTCAACTCCCAATTTTCCTTGCTCAGAAGATCACTATGAGACTGAAGAATGCTTATCATTGCTTGAGCACTCAACATTTCAACCCGCATTGACTCTTTCTCAACAGAAATCTTGTGGATTTGATTCTGCAAATCCTCAATAAATTTCATGCAGCCAGGAGGCACTGTTGAATTAAGCGTAGCAGGACCAATTTTAGGTCTAGGAGTCATCTGAGGAGCTTTGGGCTCAACTGATTCCACTAGAGAAAATTCCAACAATGCAGATATTGCTGTTCTTGTTGCCGCAGTTGTTGCAATCATTGCTGCAGCTGCTGCTGCTGTAGCAGTTGAAGACGACCCAAGATCCTGCAATGTCATTATTGAATCCTTTGAAGCATTTGAGCGATTAGACCCTGTATCATTGCCAAATTTTCTCCTCTTATACTGGAGTAGAGGCAATGATGCATCCGTGTTAAGCACACACTGTGGATGACAATCCTCATCCTTTTCAGTTTTGCATACATTGGACTCTCTTACAGATTCTTCACCACTATGAAGCTCCTTATTAAAGGAATGACTATCCTGTAAAATTAAATATAATTGAGAGTGCAATTTCTGGATATGTGAATCCACTACGAATTTAAACTTTGATGATCCTTGGCGTGCATGACTGAAATCCTTTTATATGAAATGTAATTATGTCTAAACATGTCTAGGATAGCAATATTGATGCCACAATATACTCAACCAGGTAACTGATAGGGAGTCGCTTGTGTACCTTTTGTTTCTTGATATGTGTGTGCTCATGCCCATTACAAAATACAGGAAGAAGAAAGCATACCTAAAGTTTCACAATTAATGCGAACAAGAGCATTAAAGTAAATTACGATTCTAATGCATATTCCTCCATGAGTGCTAAAAATTACAGTGAACAAAGATTAGCAAAAAAGCAAACCTTTCTTGAACAACCACAAACTGTACTTCAACTCCGTTTGTGGTTGGTAAGCATTTGTCTGAATCATAATCTGAGGCCTAACAACCCAATCCACAAAATGATATGCTACAGGATCACAATGATATTGAAGCACCAGATCCAGGATACATACACTCATCTTGATGAGGAACAAAAATTAGGTCTACAGATTAGAAGCCAGATATAGGACTAACTACAAAAGTAAAAGAGTTTGTCCGGATGGTTATTCTCTCTTGATAAGTTTCAAGGATTATTGCCTTCAGAAGCTCAAATGGTTATTCTTTGTCGATAAGTTTTGAGCATTGTTGCCTTCCGAAGCTGAAATGTAGTTAGACTGCTAATATGTGCATAATAACCCACTTGGACTACTTGACTGCAAATGTTAGTAAATTTGCATGTTATCTCTCTTTGGAGGAATTCCTTGCATTTAACTGACGTTATTCGATCAGCTATAATTGCACCATTAGCCAGCATAAAGAATGTACCAGTTTTACTAGTTTCGGCAAAATTTATATGCTTACACAGATTAGCTGTAGCATCGACCATCAAACCCAACAAACTTAAACAAAAATATGGCATCTTATACTTGCTCACAAGTCCCCTTTGCTGCACTTCCATGAAGTCCAGCAGTTACACGGTGCGCATATTATGAAAAGGAACAGCTATCTATAACATCTTTCTGTCAAGAGAGCCAGTAGAAAAACTTTGAAACCTTGGTCAGCCAATTGGTGGAAGGTTCAGAAAAAAGCTCTTTGAAACTGTTGTGGATGCCTTTGTGGGCCAGCACTATCGCAGACATAGGCATAAGACCAGAAATATTAGAGAGATTTGATTTGCAGCAGAATTCTTGGGATTCAGATTCTTTTATTTATTTCAGTTGCTATCTCTATCCACAAATTAAGGGATTGGTTTCTGTAACTAATTTCCTTGAGTATTAGTAATTTCTTTGTATTAGGATTGCTTTATTTCCTATAAAGTAGGAACTTATTTTGGAATTTTGTTATGTCATGTAAGCCTATATAACAGCCTGAAAATTATGAAATAAGACAAGCAAAATTATCTCAATTATTCCGTGAGGTTGAGACTCTCTCTTTCTAATGAGTCTTGAGGTCTAGGGCTTCCTCTGACGAGTCCTTTTTCTGTCATCATAGGTTCATCAAGAGGAAAGAATCATAACAAGGGAAAGATCACAGGTTCTAAAAGAGACCTCGTAGTTCATCGCCCCGTGACTCGATCCTTGACTCACGAATATAACAAATTGGTATCAGAGCCTAACATGGGGGATTCCAATGAATTGCGAGCCCTTATTCATGAGACATCTGAACAGAATGCAGCAAGAGTTGCTCAAATGGAGGCACAGATTCAAGATTTAACTCGGCAACTGAAAGAATTCATGTCAGTCATGGGAAGAACCAATGGTAAAGGAACAGAGATCGGAATCAGTAGCGGTTCTTCACATACAAATATTGCTTCGGGGTCGGAAGAAAGAACAGAGCAGCGACAAACTGGAGGAGTTGTCCTAAGGTATGCCAAATTGGGTTTTCCAACGTATGATGGTTCAGAAGACCCCCTAATCTGGCTCCATTGCTGTGAGCAATTTTTTCTCAATCAAAAGACATCCGAAACAGAGAAGGTCAGCCTCGCAGCGTTTCATATGATGGGGGAGGCACAATTGTGGTTTTACAAGTTAGAACAAGAGGAAACAAATCAGAGCTGGAATTCCTTTAAAGAATACTGCAACCTGAGATTTGGGCCACTGCTAAGAGGTAATCCTCTTGGAGAATTGATTAACTTGAAGCAGTCAGGAACAGTGGAAGAATATCAGAAGCGGTTTCAGAGCTTGCTAGCCCTTGCTGATTCAGTTCGTACAGATCAACAGGTCGATTTCTTTACTGCAGGGTTATCTGAGGTGATCCGTTTGGATGTAGAGATGCAGAACCCACCCAATTTGATTACTGCCCTGAATTTGGCAAGAGCCATTGAGAAGAAACAGCAACTAAGAAGAGTCAGTAGCAACCAACGCAACTTCTGGAACAACTCCAGACTTGCTGCACCAACTCAAGCTGAAACCAAACCAACTACAGGTTCAGGTGGGACAGCTGTACCAGCTTTGAGTGGCGGAAGTGTATCCACTCCTTTTGTCCAAAAACTACCTAGAGCTGAATTGGCTGATCGGAGGGCAAAACGACTTTGTTATAATTGTGATGAACCATACACATTCGGTCACCAATGTAAAAAATTGTTCTGGCCTGAATTAGAAGATGGAGGCTAAAACGAGATGGAGAGTACAGCAGTTGGGGAACCAGCCATGTCACTACATGCCCTCACCGGTCTCCAACATACCCAAACTATGCAGTTAATAGCTGACATCAAAGGTTGCCCTATCAGAGTATTAATCGATTCCAGTAGCACCGATAACTTCATTAGTAAAATTGCAGCACAAAAACTGGGAGCAACCCTGGATTCCCAATGTGCGTTACAAGTCGCAATTGCAAATGGAGAGAAGATCCCTAGTATGGGCACATGCAAAGAGACTATACACGTATCAGGTGAAAATTTTCTTGTTGACTTATATGTCATTCCACTATCTGGGTTTGATGTGGTTTTAGGAGTGCGATGGTTGATGACATTGGGTCCTATTTGGTGGGATTTTGCAACACTTACTATGTGTTTCAAAATGGACAAAAGACAAATCACTTTATAGGGGCTCCAACTTGACCATAGACCGAGATTACAACTCTTGAATGAGACCCGAGCAGAAGGATTAGAGGAACTTCTTGAAAAATTTGCTGACTTGTTTTAGGAACCTAAGGGACTACCTCTTATTCGTTCATGTGATCACCGTATATTCTTGCTTCCTGGTTCAACACCCGTGGTAGTTAGACCATATCGGTATCCTCATCTCCAAAAAAATGAGATTGAGAAACAGTGTGAGGAAATGCTTCGTCAAGGAATCATTCGTCCAAGTCGTTCCCCCTTCTCCTCACCAGTTTTGCTTGTTAAAAAACGGGAAGACACATGACGTTTTTGTGTCGACTATCGGGAACTTAATACTAGAACAATTAAAGATAAGTTTCCGATTCCAGTAGTGGATGAGTTATTGGATGAACTTCATGGTGCTCGATACTTCACAAAATTAGATTTGAGATCAGGATATTTTCAGGTTCGTATGGCGGCTGAAGATGTGGAGAAAACAACTTTTCGGACCCATCATGGCCACGTCGAATTTCTGGTCATGCCATTTGGCCTAACAAATGCCCCATCCACTTTCCCGGCATTAATGAATGAGGTATTCCAACATTACTTACAAAAATTCATTTTGGTTTTCTTTGACGACATCTTGATTTACAGCAAAACATGGGAGGAGCACTTACAACATGTTCGTATAGTGTTTTAGTTACTTTGCTCACACCAATTATTCCTTAAAAGATCGAAATGTTCCTTTGGTGAAAAGCAAGTGGCCTATCTCGGTCATGTCATTAGTGCTACTGGTGTTGCAGTTCACACTTCCAAGATTTCAGCCATCTTGGACTGGCCGCAACCTACTTCCATTAAGGCTTTGTAATGGGTTAGCAGGGTACTACAGAAAATTTATTTGTGATTATGGACAGCTCGCTAGTCGCTTGACAAGTTTGTTAAAAAGAAATAATTTTCACTGGACTTCGAAGACTACCACTTCCTTTCAAGCACTTAAAACTGCCTTATTGCAGGCCCCTGTTCTGCAACTTCCAAATTTTGATGCAGAGTTTATAATAGAATGTGATGTTTGAAGTGTAGGCATCAGGGCAGTACTTCAACAAGGCAACCACCTCATTGCTTTTTTCAGCCACAAATTGGCAGCAAGACACCATAAATTGGCTGCATATTAGAGGGAATTAATTGGATTGGCCAAAGTAGTGGTTCATTGGCGTCCTTATTTATGGGAAGACAATTCCTAATACGCACTGATCATTATAGCTTAAAGTATTTGCTTGAGCAACGCCTTACTACCTCGCCACAGTAGCATTGGCTCAGCAAATTACTTGGTTTTGATTTTCGGGTTGACTATAAAGCTGGGAAGCAAAATCTAGTGGCTGATGCACTATCTCGCCAAGATGAAGATCAATCCACCTTAATGGCTATTTCACACCCAATAATGTCATTATTGGAAGCTATCTGGGCTGAAATTAACACCACCGCCTCTCTTAGTCAGTTGCGATGTCAAGTGGATGATGGTGAGCTAAGTTCTAACTGGTCAGTATCCAATGGTCTCATTCTTTACAATCAGCGGGTTTACCTTCCACCAACTTCTCCATTAATTCCTACCATTATTGCTGCAATTAATGATAGCACCCATGAAGGCATACAAAAAACACTGCATCGTATTCGCAATGAATTCTACTGGTATGGGAAGAAATCTGCAATTAGAGAATTTGTTGCATCTTGCAAAGTTTGTCAACAACAAAAGTCCTCCAATTTACAACCGGCTGGGTTGTTACTACCCTTAGCTCTTCCATGTCAAATATGGTCCGATATATTGATGGATTTTGTGGATGGTTTACCCAAGGTGAAAGGCAAGACTGTCTTAATAGTAGTGGTTGATCACTTTTCTAAATTTGCTCATTTCATACCACTTTTGCATCCTTATACTTCTGTTACAGTGGCACATGCTTTTTTTTTCCAATGTTTTTCGCTTACATGGATTACCCGAATCCATTGTTAGCGACCGTGATGCTGTATTTACTAGCAACTTCTGGCGGGAATTATTTCAGTAGAGCGGCACCAAGCTGAATTTCTTTTCTGCTTATCACCCTCGAATGGATGGGCAAACTGAGGTTGTTAATCGCACTATTGAAATGTATCTCCGGTGTTTTTTGGGTGAATACTGTTACAACACCTCCTTCCACTTCGCTTTACAGACTAGTCCTTTCCAAGTGGTGTATGGGCGGAAACCACCAAAATTGTTGACTTATGATTCAAGCTCCTCTCGAGTAGATGCAGTGGATAAGGCACTGTGGATTATGTTCTTGTAGATATTCGTCAACGTCTTCAGCAGGCTCAATCTCATATGAAACTGTATTATGATAAGGGTCACCGCGATGTTCAGTTTGCTGCTTGTGATTTTGTCTGGGTACGTTTTCTTCCCTACCGATGTCTTTCCATTACCAACACCCCTTATCATAAGCTCTCACCTAAATTTTATGGTCCTTACAAAGTTTTAAGTCGCATCTGTGAAGTTGCGTATCAGCTAGAGCTTCCTCCTACATGCCGAATTCATGATATCTTTCATGTCTCTCTCCTTAAACCATTTAAAGGTGACCCTCCAACTCAGGTTCCATCCCTTCCACCTGTTGTAGAAGGCCGTGTGATACCTACTCCAGCCACTGTCCTTCACTCCAGATTGAATAGAGGCACTTGGGAGATACTGGTGCAATGGGCACATTTACCACCCTCCGAGACCGCTTGGGAGGACCTTGACCAATTCCGCCATGCTTATCCAAATTTTGAGCTTGCGGACAAGCTCCTTCCCCAGGGGGGAGTGATGTTGTTGATGCCTTTGTGGGCCAGCACTATCGCAGACATAGGCATAAGACCAGAATTATTAGAGAGATTTGATTTACGACAGAATTCTTGAGATTCAGATTCTTTTATTTATTTCAGTTGCTATCTTTATCCACAAATTAAGGGATTGGTTTCTGTAACTAATTTCCTTAAGTATTAGTAATTTCTTTGTATTAGGATTGCTTTATCTCCTATATAGTACTAGGAACTTATTTTGGAATTTTGTTATGTCATGTAAGCCTATATAACAGGCTGAAAATTATGAAATAAGACAAGCAAAATTATCTCAATTATTCCGTGAGGTTGAGACTCTCTCTTTCTAACGAGTCTTGAGGTCTAAGGCTCCCTCTGACGAGTCCTTGATCTATCATCATAGGTTCATCAAGAGGAAAGAATTGTAACAAGGGCAAGATCACAGGTTCTGAAAGAGACCTCGTAGTTCATCGCCCCGTGACTCGATCTTTGACTCACGAATATAATAGAAACCCAAATGGAAGACATTGTTTCTATTATGAGATTTCATTGGACACAGACATGGAGAAATGTGTCCTCAAAGGACCTAATCAAGCAATGTGTAGCTTCCCTTCTCCTTCCAACTGACATTTAGACACTCTTTAAGTCATACAAATCAGTTTTGGCAGATTATGTCTGTATATTTTTACTATCTTGGCATTGAAGGCACGTCAATTTGATTTCTTCGTCATGGATATAATAGCCTTACCTATTATAGCATCTAAGCTCACCATCTAGCATCTAAGCTTAAGGGCTAGTTTGTTGAAAGTCCAAAGCTGAAAATATGCTAAAAAAGTATTTGGGAGATAATCTAAAAGAGTTGCAATAAATCATCAACTACATAACAACATTGGTCTTTGAAGTTTGAATGTTAGTCTCAGTAACATTGTAAATTACTATTTAAATGCCAGTTTAAAGTTAAAACATTTTTCATAAAAACATATCTAAAAATAAAAAAAATTTACAAGCAATTATAAATGGAAATGAAGATATAACAACCTTAACAACTATTATGAATGTGAATTGCAAGAACCCATTACGTAACGAAGTGGCAATTGCAGCACCCCCTCACTTGCTGAAATATGACATGGTAAATCTTACACAATGTTTATTGTGTAAGATAGTTATTTTTTAAGAAAAACTAAAAGCTAAAACCAAGAAAAGAATTTCAACAACATTTTAGGTCCTAATGACCGCAATAGCCATTATGTAATGGTAATAGTCAGTAGGATATTTTGTGATGTCCTAATACATAGAAAAGTGTTTCATGAAAGCTTTTAAGTCAGATTTAGTAATTTAGTCAGTTGCACAATCACATATCCATCCAAAAATCACTTCTTTTATTAAATCAAGGGACATGTACTTAAATCTAACATTTTATTCAATAGAAGGGAACACAAAACGAAGGAAATGGGGTAGTGTGTGGAGTTATTTCAGAACAGTAAGAGGTTCCTTTCTTCAAAGTAAAGGAGTGCCATCCCCATGCACAATCATGCATCAACTACATTTTATCACTCACTTCATTAGTTTTTCTGGGAATCAATGTATAGGCATTCCTTTGATATTTTAAATTGAATTGGAGTCCTCATTAACTTTTATGATTAAGAAAAATGTCAACTTTCTATTTCCATCTCTCAATGAGAAGTCTCCAGAATAAATTTCAAACTACATGAGGAGAAGATAAGATAAGGGAGGCAATGCCAAAGAAAAGTTGATGTTTGCAAGGACCACCTGAACAACAAAAATCTGATGAATTCTGAAGATGTTTCTTAGGACATTGATTTGCTCTCTACAACCATTTGTTAGCTTTTTTCAACTTTCTGCTTGATTGAGATTTTGATTCCATTGTTGCTAATATCTATTGGAGGCAAAACCATTATATTGCTCCAAAATTGTCCATTATCTTTGTTTAATAGTCTTCTTTACTGTAGGACTGTTGGTAATTGTTTCTATCAGAGAGATTTATCATTTGTTTCCTATCAACCAAAAAAAACTATCGGTTTCAATTTGAAGAAAGAAGACATTAATTCTTCCTTAATTTGTCTGTGAAGAATACAAGTAATATATAGGACAATACAACCTTAATTACCTTCTTAAGTTAAGAAGAATCTATTTATTTTCTAAGCAATAAATCTCAAGTAATTAACAGAATATCAACTAATTATCTAAAGAGAATCAGCTAATTATCAACATTTCCCCTCAAGTTGATACAAAGATATTGATCATACTCAACTTGCTTACAAAGAACTCAAAATTCTGTCTTAGTAGCCCTTTGGTGAAGACATCGGTAACTTGTTATATTGTAGGTATAAATGGTATGCAAATGAGTCCACTTTCAAGTTTTTCTTTTATAAAATGTCTGCCAATCTCCACATGCTTCATCCGATCATGTTGAACTGGATTGTTTGCAATACTAATAGTTGCTTTGTTATCACAAAACAACTTCATTGAGTACTCTACTGGTTTCTTAAGTTCTTTCATTACTCTTTTAAGCCAAATTATTTCACAAATTCCTTGAGTCATTGCCCTATATTCTACCTCCACACTACTTCTGGGTACCACACTTTGTTTGTTACTCTTCCAAGTTACCATATTTCCCCACAAATATGTGCAATAATCAGAAGTTGAACTTTTGTCAATAAGAGACCTTGCGTAGTCAGCATTAGTGTAGACTTTAACTCTCCTTTGATCACTTTTCTTAAAGAATAATCCTTTCCTAAGAGTTCCCTTTGAATACATTAAAATTCAGTACACTGCTTCCAAGTGTTCTTCATAGGGAGTATGTATAAACGGGCTTACCAAATTGACAACAAAGGAAATATCTGGTCTGGTGTGAGAAAAGTACATTAGTTTTCTTACTAATAGTTGATATCGACCTGTATCTACTAAAACTCCTTCCTTAACTTCACCCAGCTTTGAGTTGAATTCTATAGGAGTCTCTAATGGTTTACATTGGAAACAACTTCTCTACTAGTTAAGGATAAGGCTACGTACTATTGAACCTCCTCAGATCCTGTGAATCAACTAAATTTATACTAGGTGTTGTTGTTGTGTCTGGTCCAGGATATACTTCCATCGAGTGACTACTATGTCCTTCTTAGATTGATCAATTTCCATCCCTAGGAAGTATCTAATATACCCCATGTCTTTGATTTCAAACTCCTTTGACATATTTATTTTGAGAATTTCAATTTCCTCAAAATCATCGCCAATGAGGATAATGTCGTCTGTATGCACAATTAGAGACGCAACCCTTCATAGGTTTGTGTAAATCCCTTAGCAACGAAGTAAGCCTTATGTCTTTCAAGTGATCTATCATAATTGTACTTTATGGTGAACACCCATTTACATTTGACCTGTGGTTTCCCTATCAAAAGATCAACTTCCTCCCACGTTCTATTTTTCTCCAAAGTTTTCATCTCCTCCAGGACTGCATCCCTCCACTCATGAATATTAAGAGCCTCCTGTATATTCTTAGGAATGGAAACAATGGATAACTTAGAAGTAAATGGAGATAGACTTTTATATGATAAGAAGTTATACAAAGGATACTTGGTACAAGTTCTAGAACCTTTCCTAAGAGCAATGGGTAAATCTAAGGTTTCATCCATGTCTGAAGTAGATATTGGTTCAAGTGACATTGACTTAATAGAAATAGACTCAAGCTGAGATTTACCTAGTTGATCTCCAATTTCTGGATTTGCTTTCGAGTTAGACTCTTGACCACGTTGCAAGTTTTCTGTGCTTTTCTGTCATTCTGGATATTTTCTCAAAAAGACTTTCCATTAAAAACGATTTCCATCTTGTCTTGCACACATTTCATTCTTTTCTTGAGATTGAATTTCTAAAGGCATTAAAGATGAATACTTATTTTCATTATTTGAGACACCATCAATGTTTGAATCAAGATTATAGAAAATATCTACATCATTGTCGTAAATATCAAAAAACAAATCTTCACTATGTGTCTCCCCTTGAAGATGAGGTGAGAAAAAAAGGTTTATCTTCAAAAAAGGTGACATCCATGGAAATAGAAAACCTTTTGGTTATTGGATCAAAACACTTGTACCCTTTTTTTAGTAGAAGGATAACCAACAAAACACATTTTCGTGCTTTAAAATCAAGTTTTTCCCAATTGTTGTCATGAATATGAACAAATGCAATACACTCAAAACACTTTAAGAGGGAGATCACTTGATAATCGAGATGAAGGAAAATATTTATAAAAACAATTAAAAGGTGTTTGAAATTTTAAAGCTTTGGAAGACATCCTATTAATCAAATATGTAGCTGTTAGGATAACCTCACACCATAAGTACTTAGGAGTATTAGTTAAAAACATTAGAGATCTTGCAATTTCTAACAGATGTTTATTTTTCTTTTTGCTATTTCATTTTGTTATGGGGTGTTAGTACATGAGCTTTGATGAATAATACCTTTTTTAACCAAAAAATTCCTTAAAACCTTATTGAAGTATTATTTTCCATTATCACTTCTAAAAACTTGAATTCTAGTTTGAAACTATGTTTGGATCATGTTATAAAAGTTTTGAAACACCCACTCAACATTTGATTTCTCTTTAAGTAAAAATAACCAAGTGATTTTAGTGTGGACATCAATAAAAGTTATGAACCATCTTTTTCCAGTTATTGTTTTTATTTTGGAAGGTTCTCAAATATCACTATGGATTATAGCAAAGGGTTTTATTGGCTTGTAAGGTTGTGCTGAGAAAGATGTTTGATGTTTAGCAATTTGACAAATTTCACCCTAAAATGAAGACAAATCTTTATTTGTAAAAGACTTCGGAAACAAATGTTCAATATAACGAAAACTTGGCTGTCCAAATCTAAAATGCCATAACATAATTTTATTATGAAGAAGTATTGAAACATAATTAAAACAAGTTTTTTGGAATTGCCTGTTAATTCATATCCACTTTCAAAAAAATAAAGACCTCCAACTTGTTTAGCATTGCCAATCATCTTCCCTGTGCTCAAATCCTGGAATTGACAATCACATGAAGAAAATTTAGCTCAACAATTTTGGTCAATAGTTATTTTACTGACTCACAAGTTGTAGGACAATTTAGGAACATGAAGAACATTGTGGATTGTAAGATCAGGGGAAAGAACAATTGATCCTTTCCCAGCTACTCTTGAGTAGAAACTGTCTACTATTTTAACTCTTTGATTTCTTGCGCAAGGACTATAGGAAGAAAACAATTTATAGGACCAGTCATATGATTTGTTGCTTCAAAATCAAATATCCAAGAATGATCTGAATTGACACTGAAACAAGAGGCAACTAGATAGTTACCTTTTTGAACTGAAGAACAAGTAGAATTTGAACTAAAGAAATTTTGAGACGGAAGAATTTTATAGATCTGCTATATTTGTTCCTTTATAAAAGGCTACATGCCAAAAGACAATTTGGGCCTAGATTCAATAATGTTGGCTTGGGAGGTACGGTTGTCTCTGAATTGTTTTTCTTCCAATTTTCAGCTTCCCATGAATTTTTCAGCATGTTTTCTAGGTGTGAATCATATTTATAGTGATCACACCATCTTTTTGTTGTTTTTTCTCTGTCCCTCAACCTCTATTCCTTTCGACATGTTCAGCCTTTGATTTGTTGTCGCCACTTTTCTACTCATCTCCTCTATCCTTACTTCCGAGAAAAGCTCTTTGATAGAGGGTAAAGGCTTTCGTCCCAAAATTTAGCCTCTAATTTCATCCAATTCTTGATTCAATCTCGCAAAAAAACAAAAACTCTATTGTTTTTCTCCCATTTTTATGTCAAACACTATCTTTCGGGTAGTCCCAATTATCTTCATAACATCGGTCCAATTCCTGTCATAAAGTTACGAGTTTGTTACAAAACAATGTAACGTCACGGTCTCCTTGCTTGGCCTTCCAAAGCTTTGTTTTTAGTTCGAAAATTTGAGAACAATTTTCAATATCAAAATACATCTCTCGAATCGCATCTCATAAATCTTTAGTAGTTGACAAAAACATATGAGGTTTTCTGATTGCAGGTTCCATAGAATTAATCAACCAAGCTATGATCAAAGAATTTTTGAGCCTCCATATTGCCATATTTGGATTATCTGAAGCCGACCTTGTTGTCTCTCTAGCCAAATACCTAAGCTTTCCTCTACCTTCAATGACCATCTTTATTGAGCATCTTTATTGTTTGCAACCATTCCATATAATTCTGATCATTCAACCTGTGATTCATCAATTGAAAAGGCAAATTTGAGCCAAGAAGATCACAGTTATGTTGTACGTTACTTGTCATAACACTAGGATTAGTCACACTTGAACTGCTGAAATCATCGTTGGAGGATGAGGAGTTTCTTTGTTTGCTAATCATCAGTAAGCGATAGTCCATTTAGGAATGATTTGAGTGAAGAAAGGAAAAAATATTGTAGGAGAGTCATGGCTCTAATACCATGAAGAAAGAATACGAAGTAGTTCTTCCTTAATTTTTGTGAATAGTACAAGGAATATATAAGGCATACAACCCGAATTACCTCCTTAAATTAAGAAGAATCTATTTATTCTCTATGTAATAAAACCTCAACTAATTAATAGAATATCGAATAATTATCTAAAGAGAATTAGCTAATTATCTCTAGAGATAATTAGCTGACTATTTCTATAATATCAACACAATTCATTACTGCTAATTAGCTGATTATTTCTATAATATCAACACAATTCATTGTTGGATTTTGGACATGAGATTATGTTCAAAATTATCCTACTCTATAACTAGTAAGGTTTCAATGACACTTTAGCTGGATTACTCGTAATGATACAAATCCAAATACAGAAATGTAACTAGTGATTCAATTACATTTCAATACAACAAAGCATTATTCATCATCTTCAATGTTTCAGTATTTATACATAAACCAAGAAATTAGAGCACAGACCTGCTCAACATGATTTAGTCCAGCAGAAGCATCGTGACCAACAATCAATTCCTCCGTAGCATCTTCGCTAGGAACAATAGCAATTTGGTCACCACCCCATTCCTCCTCAATAAATGGAGCATATCGGTTCCCACAAGGTGGTCCTATGTTATTCTTGTGAAACACTCTACAAAGCACATAGGAGTCGTTCTTCAACAAAACAAAGCAAGAGGGTCAGTCTGGTTGGTTCTTTGCGCCTAATATTGGAAACAATAATGTCAAATTTTAGTTAACCGTAAAGGACAAACCATTTATTTCTGGTGCTGAGACAAAAAACATCATTTATAGCTAAATACATAGGTTACGTACATTTGCATTAAAGTAGAATAGAAGTAACACATAATAGTTAAGTTGCTTTTTGGTATCTAAAGCATAACACTGGAGTATTTTCATTAATGTAAGACTAAAACATTATGAGCAATAGCATGCGAGCTTGGAAACTAACTTCACATGCACTATATATCCAAGCAAACAAACAAGAAATCATCAACTATTGTTGTTAAAACCTCACCTGTGTAGCTCTGAGTCTATCCAATTCTTCATCAACAAGTCGGTACTCATGCATTACCCAATTAGTACGTTGCCCACCAGGTGCACGCCCACTATGAAAAACAAGTGTTTTCTTCATTGCTATGACTTGTGAACCCCTGCAAACCTCCCTGTCCTTGCCAGTAGCTTTCCAGTAACCCTTACCTGTTGCCCTATTCATTCTTGCTCCGTTTCCATATTTCTTGTCTAATGCTCCAAAGAAGTACCACTCTTGGTCTCTAGTTTTCAACCTTGACTTATCTAAAAGAACCCCCAAACAGGAAAACCTTGTTAAGCAACCAGCATCAATAGTTACTATCTCTGAGAGACAATTAAGACAGATAACATAAGGAAGAATAATAAGCTAGTAGACGCTTTGGAAAAAGGAAAAGACAAAGGGAAAGGTCAATCCCCAACCCCATCACCACCACCACCAAAGGGGAAAATAAAAAAAGAAGAAACCAAATGAAGATCCTAGGCAGCCACATATAAGCACGTTACACACAGCAAGAATATAAAAGAAAATTTTAACTGGAGTCACCACAACACACAATTTCATTTGCCATAGAAAGCAAGGCACAAACTACTCAAATATCCAAACTACTGGAGAAACTTAGAGACGTCAAAACAAACAAATACTAAAATGCATTTCTATCTATTTCCTTAAGACTGTAAAAACATAACAAAACGTCTAAACTAAATGTTGCAGAAAATAAAACAAAAAAAAAGCAGAACAAGAAAGAACTGAGGTAAACGAAGGAGTGGGCACAAGATTAGATAAGGTAACCTGATAGGTCCCAAGGTTCATTCTTGTAGATATCGATTTCTGCAATTGCATCAAAACGAACAGGTTTATTAGAAACCTTCCGTTTCAAGTAATAGCTGACGAGTTCCTCGTCGGTGGGGTGGAACCGGAACCCAGGTGCCAAAGCTGCCGCAGTTGGCTTAGGTGCGGTAGGAGAGGGTGGTGTCACAGCCCTTGGCGGAGTAAAAGGCGTTTCAGAACACATAAGGAGAAACAGAATTGTGCGCTTTCTAGGGCTTGGAGAGACAGATTAGGGTCTGAATGGACTGATGATGACGAAACAGGTGGATGCCTTAGATGGCAAGCAATTTGGTTTTCAATTTTTGGGACGTTACATTGCAGAGTGCAAACTCAATAGAATACTATGATTTGTTTGTTTAGGTTGGCGGAGGATAGAGTAGACATTAAGGCTTGATTTGGATAACTATCACGGTAGATAACTTATTGAAATGATAAGTATTTATTAAGAATATTTTGACTTGTTGTTTTAAAAACTACTGAAATATAAATAGATATTTAGTAAGTACACTTACAGTTACAGTTGTTAAAAAAAGATAAAATAATTAAAAATTTTATTAATTT
>JAOQML010000197.1:19292645-19305099 GCA_027568935.1 Erythroxylum urbanii | reverse complement strand
ATTCCTCTAAATTAGGAGAGGAATGGGGTATTACCCAAAAGTGGGTAATCAAAACAATACCCCTATAATCATATCCCTTTACCAAACTCAATCTTTCATTCCATACCCATTCTTCTTTTTTCATTACCCCTAAACAAGCACCCCCTAATATATAATTTAATACTTTTAATTTTATTTTTGTCTTTTTCTTTCCTCTTTTCTTCTTTTTCATTGAGATAATTATCTTTTCTTGAAGAAATGATTTAGACCGAATGTATTACTTTTAAGTATATAAAAATACATTTAGATAAGAATGTAATTCTTAAGTTCACGTTAATTGACTCCTTTTATTAGGACACTTGTATTATTTGTAACAAGTAATTGTTTCAAATACTAAATTCGCTAATGTCACTTTTGACATTCAAGAATAGACGTAAGGATAACTTGATTTTTGCAATGACCTCATTCAAATATTATAAGGATAAGAAGACTGAAGAACCTGACACATAAAAAAATTATTGTATGAGAATTAAACGCCAATTTATAATTATCTCGATAAAAATTTCACCATTATCGGAATTGACTTTTCTCCTCAAAGTCTGAGATGATTATAACGTGTCGAAAATTTAGCAGAAGTGGAGCCAATAAGAAGGGCAAGGCTCGATAGCTTGGATTAATATGCTACTATAGGCTACGAAGCAAATTGCCTATTAAAGTCTGGATGAAATTTATTTTTGAATCATACTAATTGAAGAAAAAGGACTACTGTATTGTTAACATCATAAAAATAGTAAGAATGGCCTCTTAATTAATAGCTTTAGACTGCTGCTAGCTAGTATTAAGGGTATTTGCAAGAAAAAGCAAAAAATGGTATACAAATAAAATTTGGCTAAAAGTGTATTTTAAACCATAGTGTTTACATCAGACTACAAGTTGAATCTCAACGTTTAAATTGTTCGAAATAAATCCTATAAGGATGAAAAATGTAACAGAGTTATCATTTATCAATTACATGTCACATCATGTACGACATGATTTTTCTTTAAACTTTATGCACATAAGTGGGATCCGACGCTTGCTAACGTGACATTTTGTTATTTTAATAAGTGGGTCCTAAAAATTTAAAACTTACCGTTTGCTCTTTTTTCAAAATTCTTAAATCTTTAAATATTTGCAGAACTAAAATAGGCATTAAACTCATAATTTAATTAATTAGGTTGAAATTGGATCTATATTCATCTTCGTTGTATGTTCTAGGAGTTAATTAATTAAATTGAAACTGGTTCCATATTTATATTTAGACAGGGATTGATTATCTTTCGAAATTATTTGTCTCTAATTAGAATACATCTAGGTTGTCATCTCCTTTCGTATTCTAGTTCTATGGTTTAAAACTATAAAAGGCTTGATTATTATTGTAATAGAGGGAGATCATTACTATTATTGAATAAAAACGTTACAGATTTTTTTAATTTATTTTAAAGAAAACCTTGATTTAGGTTCTCTATTAGCTATAGATTTTATCTAGCTTGCTAGTGGCATTAACTCTATATCTTATCACTTCTAGTCATTTCTTTTGTAAAGTGTGGTGATTCATATATTTCTTGTTGTGTTGTGTTTTTATAGTCTCAAATCAACCTATTTTTTGATATAATGTTACTTAGTCCTATTTTATTAATATTAAATCTCATAAGTCTTACTGGTGAGGATCGTGTCAATTTCTTTTAGCAAGGAAGATATTAGTGCTAGGTATAATAGTGACTCTAACTCTCAATTAGCATTAATAAGACCAAAGCTTGTAGTTATATAGATTATGAGGAGCACATACTAGTGTGAATGACTAATGGATCTTAAAATTTTCCTTCACCTCATAGAGACTGTGATGTTGAAAATTTTGAGTTCAATTTTATTGTAGACCCTAAAGATATAAATATAGTTTAACATCTATATATCTGTAAGTATTAGAAAACTATAGCCATACGAAAGGGCATGTTTTGCAATGGTTAATTGACTATATTTTTTACCTCATATTTAATTTATTCTTACTTGATATTTTATACTTTTGTTATATATTTGGTATTTAATATGTTTTAAGTGTGTTTACAGGTGATAATTGCCTTCATGTACTTAAAGGAGAGGAATTCACACGAAAACGTGACATAAAATTAGAAAATCAGCAATATAGAAGGAGTGCACAACTTTGCATTTTCGCGATATCCAACGATTTTCAATTATTCACGTTCCTAGGCACGGCTGTACACATAACTGTATATAACCCCAAAACGTAGATTTTTATATAAAAGCAACGTTTCGAAGGCAAATCAGACTAGGAAGTGGCTGACACTGTTTTGAGACGTTCAGAGGTGATTCCATAGGCAATTTAGAGCTTTTATTGACAGATCTATCAGAACACACGATAGAGAACAATTAGGGAGATTTAGAATTTATGATTATGATGTTTTCTATTTTTTTCTGTATATATGGATATTATTTCGTGTTCATCGATATATAGCTAATTTTTCTGTTAGTGTTTAGGTCAGATGAACCCTAGTTGAATACTTTGACATGTTTTGATTCTTTTGTAAATGCAATTGTGTTTGTTGATTATTGAGATCTAATCATCTGTTTTATTTATTGCTTATTAATTTGATTTTTAGACTTTAATCTAATTTCATACGTAGCAATTGAGAAATCCTTGATTTGAATAGATCTATGATAATTGGAAAGAGTTGGTTGCAATCCTACAAATAGGACAACATAAATTTTCTAGATTATGGTCAAACCTAGTAGAGAGATTCAAAATACGATAATACAATCCTATAAGTTATAACCTGAGCAATTTGGTTAGAGACCTTAGGATTAGTTGTTAATAGACTCAAGGTTAACTATAAGCATACCTTAGGAATCTCTGCGGTCCAATTAATAAACATCATAATTGTATGACAAATAATCAATTGGTTAAGGGTTTAGGGGGATTCGAAGCTTAGGTACTAATAATCTAATATTGGTAATTAATTCAATGTAGCCAATTCTTTACTTTAAATCGTACTGCTTGTTTACTTTTATTATTTAATTTTAGTTTCATTACTTCAACCATAATCAATCTATAGGCCAGATAATAAAATAATAGTAATTACTAGTACTTACTGTCCTTGTGGGATCAACTCGTACTTGCCGATACTAACTATAACCACATTGTGCACTTGAAGTATTAAATATTGACTCACATGCTTTAGGTCAATTCACTTAGTGAGATTAATGTTTATCATAATAACTTGATTCTAATATAAGGTTGTCACTTAACAATTTTATATAGAGTTGTTAAGAAAGACATGCCTTAGATTAACTACATCATTGCCCCAAAATTTTGGTATCAGGCTTCTTTATAGTTGATCTTATAGAAATTTTGATATCAGGCTTCTTTATAGTTTATCATCTAAGGAACGTAAAGCCATACATTGACCTATTCAAATTCATGCATTAATTGAGGTCTGTAAGAAAGTTTTCTTAGTGGTATAGTCTAAATGCTATTATTTTAATTAAATTAGGGAAATCTATCGAAGGAATTGATGAAAAATGAAAGGAAGAGGAAGTTTTTATTTATATCATTGAAAGATGTTAGTAAGTGGATTTGTAAACTTATATGGAGAGGCCTTAACCTTATATTTAATGATATCGATAATATAAAGACATTTTATTTGCTTTACATAAGTCTTAGTTGAGCAGGGTAAGTCTCTCTCTTGAAGCGGACATTACCAAAAGAGTTGTTGTTCGAGGTTATAGTTTTTTACTGAATAGACTCATAAGTTTTCATCAACTCTTTACTGATTGCAAATTTTGTAATATTTTATATATTGGTCATACCTTATATTGTAGATATCAATCTTATTCATATGGCTTCGATGAAAAAAAAACTTTCCTCTAAGGGTAGATTTAATGAGTTAAGCAAGAAAAGGAATCATGAAAAAATTCATGAGGGAAGTTACAAGAAGTCTAAATCAAACAATAAGAGCACTTGACCAGGAAAATATAACATATCTTATGGAGTAGTAACCTATCAAAGTATCAACTTTGATTTAAGTTCAGCCTAAAGTAAAGCCTTTACAATATATAATTCCAACTCCTTGACATGATAGGGACAAATCTTATATGATTAATGATGTTTATTATCTTCATTAGTCTGTTAGAGATGGAGATTTTGTGTTTAAGTTTAATAGTGTGGGATCATAGGTCTTAGGAGGTCTATGCTCTTAAATAATGAGAAGTAACCCATTGATGTTGAATGGGACATGATCCATTGTACCTTAAAAAACTACATGGCTTAAGGAATCTAATTGATTTCCTTTTCATTTTCAACTTAGGTTTGATGCTCCCTTTTATAGATAATAAAAGAAATGATTTTTGTAATAAGAATGTAAACTTGGAGATTGAGAAAACATAATATCTCTTTGAATTAGGCCTAAAAAGATAATAGAGAAAGGGCTACTAAAATCACCAATTAGAAGGACAAGGTTAAACATTAGTCTGATGAGATCAAAAAATTATTAGGCTTAATTGATCTTACTACTTAAATCAAGGTTTGAAAGGAGGAAAAGAAATTTTTTTTAAATGTATCACAACAATATGAGACTTACTATAAATGAAAGCATTCAAGCTAGATGTTTGTTCTACTTTTCATAAAAGTAAGAACTTGGAAGCCTATAACTATGATGAATGGTGTATTCCTTCACAGGAGTTTTAGGATTGAAAATATTTGATCAAAGGTAGCTATGAAGACTTATTAATTGATTTGTTATGTATTATGGATATTTCAAAGCCTGCACTAATAAACTTGATCATGATATGGAGAAAGATCATTTTGCAGATCTATTTAAGGAGGACAAATCAACTTCAGTTAGTGGCATGAGCAATACGAGAAGTGATGACGATGGAGTCGTCTCCAGGTCTATAGAGTGATTATGTGAGTATTTTTATTTTTTATTTTTCGCATGTCTTTGTAAATGTACTTTAATATGTGCCTATTATAAATGAAAAGCCCTTTGTTTAGAACTGGTGCACATTTTTGTTTTATGCTGTTGTAATTTTGATCTATAAACTTATTAGAAGATAATATATGTGTGGAAATTGGTTAACTTGTTTCCCTCACATGATTTTAAAGACCTAGTGTATTGAGTTCCATTTTTTTTGAAAATAAATGATGATAAGATGGTACAATGAAATAATACATAAGTCTCGTTTTTATCCACTTACACGAGTTACATTTAGATAAACCTTATCAAAAAGATGTGTTTTTTTAAAATTCAACCACATATCCTGTAACATACCACTCTTATAGAGCATATGCCTGAACGTATCGACGATTATTCGAGAACATACTCAACGAGGATGGCATGTTAAGACGATCGCATTACCATATTATTGAAGGCATCATATATTAAAAGCATTTCAAACATTCATTTTGAATCATTTCATTTACAATCATATTAAATCACAATTTTCATTACACTTCAGAGTTCACATATACATTTGACAATAGGTGAGAAATGCTATTCTTGATGCATAATGACTAGAGATATCTGCAAGTACAACTGATCCTGACCACTAACTTATGTTCAATTGCAGTAGCTATACTCCAATTAGTATAACTATTCTGAAAATCAACATTGCAATTTTGACGAGTTTACGAACTCAGTGAGTGAACCATCATCGATGTGCTCACTCATATCAAAACACAAGGACAATTCATAATCCAATTCACAAGTAAATCATATCATCCAATATTGAATATTACATCACATTTTATCATACTTGAACAAGTACAACTTGTGTACAATATTTGGCATCACAATTTCAGAACAATCCAATAATTCATTTCAATCATCCATATGATACATATCAAGTTATATATGCAAATACACATGTGACTCCATTCATTTTTGCTTTATTGTGATCGAGCGCCTATTTACTATCCTGTATCCATTATGGATACTGAGCTTGTTTCATTTACTGTCCTGTACTCATGGTGGATACCGAGCTCATTAATAACTGAGCCTGTGGCTCTCTGTGCACATTCTTGAGCTTAAAGCTCTTTTTCACATTGGTCACTCCAGTCATAACTCCTTTATCTAATTATGCATATCAATGTAATGGAATGCATCAATTCACCTATTATGCTATCAATACTTTTCATTTAATGTGCTGGTGTCAATTTATCACATTCTTCATATCTAAATCCGACATTTAACATTCAGTTGAGTACACATTTTTCATATTCACATACAATTAGAAAGCACTTCTAATACAATCCCGAATATTAAACTCCTCAGACCAACAATATCTGGAATTATCCCAATCACATAAGTAATAATTCAATAACTGAAATTTAAATAGAAACAAATCAATCATAGTGAGAAAACATCTAGGTTAACTCATAGTATGCTCCAAATAAGCTATTGCCTTGATGACTCAGCAATGTCTGGATGCTGACGATCAATTTGTGCTTCTTTAGTTATGCAATACATATATATTTTACACATTACGAAGTTGATCAATCATATAAACATTCAATCATGCACATGTATATGTCTCATGTTCAATGCATGCTCAATTGACTTTCCGAGTATGTATCCTTATTCACAAATCTTAACCATTCATACATCATAGCTTGGATATAACTAGTTTACAATTAGGTTTATACCTTAAGTAAACTTGATTATTCTAAATTTATCAGCCATACATTCACCAACCCTTTTCTAGTATTATATATTCACACAATTTTCCAATTCTCATTCATTCATTCCTAATACATTACTTATATCCTTTGGATCACATTTGTATTCATAAAAACACCTTTATTCCTTGAATATAGGTAGTAACATGGTATTATGTTGGTCTCCTGTTTTAAGTCCTTTTCACAAACATGTGCAAAGTTGCTCTGAATTGACTCAGTCTTTTTGAATTCATTCTTTTTCCTTTGAGGGATTGAAACTCAATCAAATACATTTCATTAATCAAAACTCAAATACAAGGCAGTTTCGAGAAAGCATTTAATGAAACAAAAATTGATCCATTTATAATCCTTTGTTAATTGAATTAATGGATCATCCAATTAGAAATAATAAGAAAATGTATAGGTCATTAAAAGAATTTCTAATATAGAAATCTATATAGTATACTGCCTAATTACCTTATTTCCTCTATAAGGGAAAAAGAAAATTAAAAAATCCATGGATATTGACATATCCATCAAGATGCTCCACTATTTATTCAATTATAAAGTTCATTAAATTGTTAGACATTTAAATTTTTGCATTAATTTTAAAATTAATTCAATTTACTACATGGTCCTTTAAACATCAATTAAACTTATATTATTCAACTTAATGCATAAAATGAACATACATGAGAAATAATATTTTAACTTTCAAATGTCTTCATAAACTTTATTGAATGATAAGTAAAACAATCAATTTAGATAAACACAAAAGCATTTGGAGCTTGATTGAAAATTCACCTAACCTTCCAAAGAAAGAGTAAACACTTTGTTATAAATACTCTCAATCACTTAATTAGGTCTTCATTTCAAATGGTTACTAGCATCGCCCTTTAACTTCAACATTTTTTTACTTGATTTGAAGCTAGTAGAGTGAATTTATTCTATACTAATTTATTAACACATTTTTTTATTTTTTAGTGGGATACTAAAATTGCTAAAAAATAATTCGCATTTAACTTAATATATGTACAAATTATACAAGAAGTATTATCATGCACATCAAATATCCATTCTTAAAATTAATAAACGAAATTGAAATCAACTTAATCATTAAAGCTCATAACTAATTGCTTAAACATTTTGTATCATAATTCTAATCAAGTTCATAACGATTTATCTCACGTAATATGCTTTTAAAGTTAAAAATTTTCCATAATTGCTCCCTATTAAGTTAATCATAACAAAATTGATAAGTAAAAATATCTAAATCTATCCCCCATACTTAATGTATACATTATCCTTAATATACATATCATGTAACAATAATAAAAGTGAAAATAGTGAGGAAAATAAAATTGAAGAACTGGTACTTGCTTAAGATAAAATCATAGAGCATTTTAAGACTTATTGAATTCCATAAAAACTCATTAAAAATAAATAATCTCTTGCATGGTGATGATATCACAAAGATTACAAATGTAGGAATAATACTGAAGATATTAGTTATAGGATGGTGGATTTGATCAAGACATTTAACGAATCTTGTCCCAATAGTCGACCATATAATCAACTGATTAAATTATATCGAATCGCCAAATAATGACTCCATAGTTTTTGGCTTAGTCTCTACATATGGCTCAGTATTTGGCTCACACCTTGTAACTACTAATCGTTTCTCTTCTTGAGGCTCAATCTTGTGATAAGGCTCTGTAGTTGGTGGTTTGGTCTTTTCTTAAGCCTCAATCTCCCCATAATTCTTGATCTCCTTATTAGGCACTACTGCTTTACGCATGTTCTCTCCTTGAGCCTCGGTTTTTGACTCTGGCTCTGTCTTTGCTTATTGTGGTGGGCAAAATGATGGTGGTAGCATCTTGACACCTAACCTCACTAACATTTCTTCAATATAATATAAGTATTTTTATGTATACATTATAGTGGATGGTGATATGCTTGGAGCCTAAGGTGGTGTTAGTGTTCTCTCTAGCTCCTAATTCCTAGCCTAATCTATCTATATATGGAAATTCTCCACTATCCTAGGTGGTGCATTAATTAATGCAAAATGTTGGCCTTACATATTTACCTGAAGCTCAACCATCCTCATCACCCTTAAAATGTCCATTGGGATAGGAGTGCAAACAACATAAACTCTCACTCATCACCTATCACTCCTAATCTTCTCACTAATTAGGTAATTACTGACCTACTATAAATTTTAATGGAGTTTGATCGATGTAAATAGAACTATATAAATAAAAAAGAACATACCTATAATGGATTCAAACTCTATGTTGCATATAATGTAAAAATAAAATGTTTTAATAGGCCACCAAACTTACGCTATCATAGCATGCATATAAGGAATAAATAAGCAAATATGTAGATACCTCAAAGAGAATAATCAAAATTAGAAAGCCTTGGAACTTGTGGGTTAATAAGGCTACACGATAGTCACTATATACCAATAGTTTATGGAATCAATTTCAGGGTAGTCCTAATTAATTTGAGTCTTACTTGGATGTATGGTACGTATATGCTTCTTATTATAAAACCCGATATAGACGCTAAACTGATTGTAACTACAATGATAGTGAATGCCCCTAACCAGAATTTAATGACCAAGTCATCATCTCGTATAGTCTTCTTCTCATCCATATAGAACATACACATAAGCTTTAGCACTAGCTCATGATATATTGGCTCCCTGATGTTGAAGAACTCTAGCTAACTGTCAAACACCATTGTCCTCTACACCTTAGTCTCTAAGTTTAGTTTTTTTAAGATCCCTTATTATATGTATTGTGGTGCCTCAAATTTCTTCATCTATAGAGTCTAGTATCGCTTTAGTTGAAGCTTAGTGGTAAAATGGAGGAGCGTATGATCTAGTTGCTCCATAAGTGGCACATGAGGCAGGATGTTTGTTATAGATGGGTGTTATGCCTCAAAATTGTTAGGATATACTTCTTATGAGATAAAAGCTACAATTTTTTGCTTTTTTTAGTAAGGTTACTCTTTTTTCCTACTTATACTATGATACAAATATAAATCATCTCATTATAATTGATAATTAACCTAAAAAGGGGAAAACTAGCCTACAATATAATGAATATTTTCTTACACTTGCATAAAAGGTAAGTGTAAGGTTAATTAGCGCCTAATACTAAAATTATTGAAAATTTTGAAACCATAAAAATGATAATGTCCTTATATACAAATAAGACCTAATTAACTTACTATTTACCAATATAAACCCCTAAATACTCACTCACATAGTTGTCACATTGCCCTCAACATTTAACTCTGCTAAACTTTATTTATGAAATAGAACACAATTCAAATTTATTATGATTGTAATTTTGAATACGATCAACCTCCCATAATAATTCATACTCAAATTGCAACTCCAACCATTTACCAACCAATCATAACACAACTAGAGTTGGAAATGGTAAACCAATCTAAGCAAATAAAGACAACATTAAGATATGTCAAGAAAATTCACCATTAACCAATTTCATCCACAAAGCTATCAAATAAACCTTTAAAACTTGAATTCAAGCTTTAACTTGATAGGTGTAGTTTATATTATGTTTTGATAGGTTTTTTAGTTTGTTTCGGTGTTTATTAGATGATTATCACATAAATAAACTTATTTCGGTGTTTATTATATGATTATCGTATAAATAGGCTTAAAATTGTGTTAATGTGAATGTTTGTTTATATTCTAATTATTTATGTGGTTTGGATTATGATTTCAATCTTAATTTTATATTTCTTGAGGTTTTTTACGTGTTTATTAGTGTTGAAGATGAGATGATTCAAGAACAAATGTGTTAGATGTGCATGAAGCTTTATAGGTAGGGTCACAATGGGAATCATGATCGTGATACAAGAGTTTTTCCCAGAGTCATGATCATGATAGAGAGAAATTTTCTAGAGTCATGTAACGATTGTGACAGAGGCTTCCCAGGTGCTACTTTAGCCATCTGCTTTAGGGTTTGGGAGCATTCTTGGAACCGATCAAAGGATGAAAATCTAGCTACAGCCCAATACCCTAAGACACTATTTAAGAACATTAAAAAGATTAAAAAACATAGCAAACATACTACAAAAGTTGATCAAACAAGAGAGAAAAAGAAGAATGTCCAATGTCACGATCATGATAGAAGAGCTTTTCTCATATTAAAAATCATGAAAGAGAGAAATTTTCTAGAGTTATGTCATGATTGTGACAAAGGCTTCCTAAGCGTAACTTTTTCCATTTGTTTTAAGGTTTGGGGGTTTTTTTGGAACCGATCAAAAGAACACTAGCTACACCCCCAAGACCCTAAGACACTATTTAAAAACATTAAAAAGGCTAAAAAACATAGAAGACATCTTATATAAGTGGATTAAACAAGGGAGATCAAAACAAACGTCTAGAATTCCAATTTTCCAGATTAAGCTTGAAACTAAATTTTTTTTCCTTTCCTTTAAACTGAATTCTCATATTTTTATTACGTTCATGAGTTTCAACTTTTTATATTAGGGTTTATTCTGAAGTTATATTGTAACTTTGATCTTTACTGATTCAATACAAAATTATGGTATTGTGATAGTTGTGCATGCTCATACTTTGACAATAAATCAAGAAAATGAGTCAAAAGTAATCAAATTTGGTTGTGTAATGAGAGTTGGAAATTTAATAAGCTATGCAGTTATCAAATTGACGATCGTTCAAAGAGAGATCTTATGTGAGAACTTGACTATCCAATAAATAACTTCAGATCTAATTGAAAATGCTATGAAGTTTTCTGAATCGAGATGTTACAAAATCTAGAATTTCATATTCAAATAGGGATAATTGATTAGGTCTTGAGAAAGAGTTATCAATCCTTTAGGAAATCTAGGATCAACACATAATTGGATTAATAATAGCTAAAGGAATAACATAATGAAAGACTAAATCTTAAACAATCATCCTTGGTCAAATTAGAAACTTAAGGGTTATTCTACCCTTGTTTTGTCTTTTCCTTTATCTTATTGATTTAATTATGCTATCCTAAGGTTTTGATTACCTTCTCTCAAGATCTAATCAATTAATCCCAATTGAAATAGAAAAAATAGAATTGTAGCCTCTGGATTCACAAGACTATTCTTGACTACACTATAAGAAAAATGTCATTTTGCGATGGAAAAAACTGACAGAAAACACAAATATTCCGTCGGTATCACATCTTACTGACGGAATGTACCGACAGACAAAAACGTCAGAGAATCGGCCGTAGCTAAATTTACCGACAGTATAAGAACTTACCGTCTACAAGAACTTACCATTGGTAAATTTAGTGTTGGAAAATGATAAACCGTCGGTAAATATACCCACCGTAACAAGTGTTCCATCCATAAATTTGCCGACGGTTAAACATTTTCCAACGCTAAATTTACCGGTCGTAAGTTTTTTAACTGTAGGTAAATTTAGCTACGGAATGTTTACGACGGTAACATGTTTTCTGTCCGTAAATATGATGAACACTTATCGACAGAATTTAACATCCGTTGGTATATTTTATGAATTACCGATAGAATATAACCTTTACCGTCGATAAGTTATTTAGAAAGTTACCGACAGACGTTTATTTCCGTCGGTAAATTTATTGCTTAAATTTTTTAAAAAATATATTGTCATTATATTTAAAATATGGTCGATGCATAATTTTAATAATTAAATATTTATAATATACATTTAATTTGGTTAAATAGAAATTTTGATTAATGATTAAA
>JAOQML010000197.1:19275951-19292545 GCA_027568935.1 Erythroxylum urbanii | reverse complement strand
TGTACAAGTATTCTTTCTCCTTCAAGAGCCTCTTCAGGTCTCTTACACCAAGTATTCTTTCAGCTATCTTAGCCTCTTCAGGCTTTTAACCTTTTCTTTCTCTTACTAGAAAGATATTGTGAGCTATTGTTACAGTAGTTTAGCTCTAAAGTATCGTAATATAGAATTTTTTAAGTATACACTTGAATCTCAAAAGTTGTAGAATCAAAGGTCTCTTGAAAAGTTGAAAAGTTGAAAGTTATTCAATCTTCGACTATGACTTGTATTTATACTCTAAGTCTCCAACTACTTCTTGATTCTTGATAACTGCTTCTTGATTCTTGAATCTTGATAACTGTTATTTAGTTGAGTTCTGTAACTAACTCCAACTAACTAACTACTCGACATACTAGTGTTTTTTCTGCTTTGTATCATCTGTGTTTTCTTCTGTGTCTTTACTTCTTATGTCTTTTACTTCTTCTGTTTTCTACTTCTTCTGTCTTTTACTTCTTCTGTGTTTTGCTTCTTCTGTGTCTTGCTTCTGCTGTGTCTCTACTTCTTCTGTCTTTTACTTCTTCTGTGTTTTGCTTCTTCTGTGTCTTGCTTCTTCTGTGTCTCTACTTCTTCTGTCTTTTGCTTCTTCTGTGTCTTCACTTCTTCTGTCTTCTACTTCTTCTGTATTTTTCCTCTGTGTTTTGTACTTCTGCACACTTAACACACTCATCAAACAAGTTCATTTATTTCTAACATTATTATTATTTTGTCATCAAAATTAATTATCGTAAAGTCCTCCTAACTTAACAATATGATATCTATAGCATATATAAGCGGGACAAAGAGCAGTACTGCTGCAAAAAGTAGAGATATAAAACTTTTACCTTATAGCAGGATGCTCATATAGATCTAGAGTCCTAGTACCCACTTGTTACAAATTTCTTGGCTAAAGTTCCACATAGGGAACAACCCAATCATCTGCTTTTCAGTTAAGCGATATCAAACCCTTTAGATAAAAAAATTTGAGGTCTCACAATATATAGATTTTGGATTCTTAAGAGAGAAAGATTTTAGGACAAAGTTACACAGGATGGTGGATTTTGACAGTTGGCTAGGGTTTTTTAATATTTGAGAGTCAAAGTATCGAGGCGAGTGATATAGCTCATATGTATGTTTCAATTGGATGAGAGGAAATTTGTTTTGGATGATGATTTAATAATATAATTAAAATAATGGGGTGTCTAATGATTTCAACTATAACCAATTTGATGCAATTAGAGTCAAGTCAATTATAAACCAATTATTGAGAAAACTAGGAGCCTAGGTGATGAGCGAGATTTGATGGTTATTTACACTCCCCCCTTGATTAGTATGGAATTTTTGAGGGCAATAAGGATGGTCGAGTTACAAATGGATGCATGTGGACAACACTTTTCAGTCATCAGAGAACCACCAAGAGTAGTGAAAGACATACCCATATAAAGAGAAGTAGGAAAGAGCACCTATACCACCATATGAACTAATTACTTCAACAGCACACCTGCCACTCACTATAATATATGTTAAATAGTATATACATTAGATTTAAGACAAGTTAGTGAAGTTAGCATAGCTTATAGCAGCTAATAGTTGTAAAGCCTAAGCTGAAGATCAAAGGTCATAAAGAGACCGAGCTAATAGTTGCAGAGTCAGAGCAAGAAATTGAGCCATATGGAGAGAGTAAACTAGCACTTGCATAGCTGTTACTGAGCAACTTAGTAGACATGATATCAGTTGATGAAGTGGTCAGCTTTTAGGCTTCCTTATATATGCCCATCTAATCTAACATCGAGCACCCTACCAACCCAAGTTTGATATGATTGTTATTGTTATTATATTTTTATTATGTTTTTAATTTTTGTTACATCATGATTGAACATGACAACAATTAATGAGAAATGATTATTGAAAAAATTCAACAAGCTTAGCAATGCTCTCTTATTTTATGTCAGGGAAGAATCGATTCTTTTATTTTGTGTTTCCTTTCCTTGTTTATTTATTTTTATTTTTCTTACATATTATGTACATGATAATGTACAACCTCAGTAGGGGGATTTAGGTGCCTATGCTTATCAAATTTGATATGAGTAACTTAATAGGGAGAAATTCTAGAAAATTTTAACTTTGAAAGACTATTGATGGAGATAGTTCACTATAAGTTTGATTGTTATTACAAGTTGATCTATTTAGGAAGTTAGTTATGAGCTTTGTTGATTAAGTTGATTTCAATTTTCCTTATCAATTTTGACAATGGATACTTGATCTATACTAAAATACTTTTTATATAAGTTTTATATATAAATAAGTTAAATGTGAATTCTTTTTAAGTACTTTTGTGATCTATAAAAAGAAAAAAAGTATGAATAAGTGAGCAAAGAGTAATTCAGTCTATTCCATTTAAATCAAGTAAATAGGTTAAAGTTAAAGAATGGTGCAAATATCCAATTGGAACGATGAACTGATTGAGTAATTAAGAGTATTCAAGACAAGGTGTTTACTCTCACATTAAAAGGTTAGTTGAGTTGTCAAAAAAGCTCTAAATGCTTTTGTTTAATGTTAAAGTTAGTATTCAACGAGGGTTATGAAAAAGTTTGAAAGTTGAAGAATATTTATCATGTATGTTTATTTTATGAATTGAGTTAAAGTTTATAGATTTGAAGGAATATGGAGTGAATTGAATTGAATTATCACTTGATGAAAGTAAACAAATACCTAACAATTTGATGAGATTTACAATTGCGTGAATAATGGAAAATATTGATTAAGATGTTTGATTTACTAAAATATTTCTCAAAATTGCCTCCTATTTATATTATGAGTAATAAATTTGATTTGCTTAAGGAAAAGCAAATGTTTAAGTGCAGTAGAATTTGATAAATGCTAATTATACTATATTTTTAGCATGTTGATAGCATTATGCTAGCTTGTGTTTTATTTTTTTATAGTAGTTAGTACTTAGGATAACTTATATTTTATTTCAGGTTTTAATATCTTAACAAAGAAGGAATAAATTTGGAAAGATTTGATTCAAACTAGAACAACTTTGGTAGCTTTTAGGTTAAGGACTTAGAATATGATACCAATATGGTATCATGTTGCTCATTGATTGAGGTTTGGTTGTGTGTAAGTTTTAATTATTAACCCTCAATAATCCGCAAGCGCACAGGTCGATAGTGTAGTACCAAAGATGTCGATCTAACGAGGTGGGAACTAATCTAATCCTAAAATCTAAGGTCAAAAATAAATAATAGAAATTGAAGATGCAATGAAACTAATACGAGAATTTAATTCAATCAATCAAATTAAGAATTAAACACGAAAATGCTAATTATTAAGAAATTTGCAACACACCCAAGAATCAATAGAAGGAAATTACTAATTAAGAGAAAGGAAATTTTACCTATCCTTAATGCTAACTTAACTGATTATGAATTATTAGATTGTTAGTTTTAGACCTCTCGAGTTATAACCATTAATCCTAAATCATAATCCCTAATCAGATTATGGAGGTTGCAATCTCTCAATTCACAACCTATCCAAAATCCTAATTAGTTTTGAAGTTCTCTAATAAACTATCGGAAACCTATACAAGATCTCTTTCTACACAAATTATCGATCTGATTTAATTCTGGTTTCTATTAAATTACCTAACTCTCATTAATCCAATTTAATTGTTTTTCATTTGATTCACCTCTCAGTTTATTATTGAATTATGCAATAGCATAATTAAAACACAATAATATCCAATAAACACATAAACAATCAGATTCTCATTAATTTAAGAATAAAATTCCGAATGTGAGTTTAGAACATCCTCGACATTCTAGATCATATCATCAACTGTTCAATCAAATTCTATACAATAATAAAATTGAAAAGAATAGGAAATACAATCTGAAATAGATAACAGGAGGTAGCGACGTTAGGAAACCTCCTAATCGGAGAAGTACTTCGAGTCAACTTCTTCTCCTCTTCTCTCTTCCTTCTTTTCTTCCTTTATCTCTCGATGATCTCTCTCTGGGGTTTCTCAAGGTAGCTGATGCAAAAGCTCTCTCTTTGTGCCTCTTTTTGTTCTTTTTATATCCTCTTGTGTTTTAGGCATCCCTAGGGTTTTTTTTAGATCCAAAAGGTCCAAAAAATTCCTCAAAACTTGACATTCACGAGTGTCAGCACGTCTGCCCTACTCAGGCCAAAATCGTGGCTCACATCTGAGCCTTTTGTCACGATCATGACATGCAGGCCACGATCATGGGCCATTCTCTGGGCCATAATCGTAGGCTAAATCTAGAGCTTCTATCACGATCGTGGCCTGACATATCAAGATCTAGGTTGTTATTTTAGCCCGAATGTCTCCGAAACTCCTCCGTTTTTCGATGTTGACCCTAAAATACTAGCAAACACATCAAGGTACCTCAAAAATATAATATTTAAGCTCAAAGACTTGTACTAACCTGTAAAACACTTAAAACATAAATAACTAACAAACTAATACAATTCTAACCTAAACATATACTAAATGATTGAATTAATGCCTAAACATATATCAAACTATGCCCTAAAATATGATGAAACACTTATCACTCTTTATGTTCTAACATACCATATTTTATTGCTTCATAAATAACACAACACAAATATGAACCCATGTTCCTATTGCGTTCAAAAATTGGCCATTTTGTTTCTCCAAAGTGTCTGCTAATATATTACCATGTTCTACCTTAATTTACCATTAAATAGGAAACATAAATCCATTTTCCTGAATCGTATTAATTGTAATTATTACAAAAAAGTTCTAATAAGCAACATGGGAGCAAAAATATTCCCATGTTTGGTCTATGTTGGTTTAAACTTTTAAGGTTTCTTTCTTAAGAGAGAGGGATGATAGAATAGGAAAAGAGGTGTGACTAAAATGCAAGAAAAAGAAATTGGAAGCTAATGAAAGTCATTTAGGATTAAGAAAAACCTAACCTTGCAAAAAAACAAGAAGACTTATCCTGATTCATCAAGAACTTTCAAGATTCAAGTTCTATGAGAACTAGATCTTATTTCTTATGTTCTTTCTTGTTTATTTTTTTATTATGATAGCTAGTTGGAATGTAAATCTAGATGGGGTAAACCCTATAATTATTGCTTTAAATTATTTTCTTTGATTTAATGGAAGATTTTGGTTTCTTCAGAACTGTTTATGTTTATTTATTATGTAGAATTGAAGTAGCAAATGTAGAAGATTCAATTTCAGATTCATATAAAGGACTAAAGTAGTGAACATGGAAGATATATATCTATATATCTATATAGATATAAAGGGTTAAATGGAATCCTAGATAAAACTAAATGATCATTTTAATTTAGAGTGAAGTTATGATTTGCAAGAACTTTTGATTAAAATAATTAAGGATATGGATTGTATGTTTTGACAGAAAATATAGTTATAACTTTGAAATTCTTGTTGGTCTAAGAAACTAATCATCGAATCATGATAAACTCAAGTGTGGAAAAATTTTAGGGGATTCTTATTTGTATTTTATTTATTGATTGGTTATTTATTTGTAATATGGCTTTGATTTAGTAATTCTAAAATGTTATCTAAATTTATTTAATTATATCTTTCGCTCAATTATTGGCTTTATTATATTAGAGAATAGGAAAAACAATTAATACTAATAATTATAGTTATCATGGGACCGATACTCGACTTACTAAACTATATTATAGAAAATTATAGGTGTACTTATCCAATAATTCTCTAGTTTTTTTTTGTGTTTGTTTATATATATATCAATCAGTATCCTGCATATTAATGTATCTTCAATCCCTTTTTTGAACTTCCTTGAAGGTATAAGCTTTGTCCATCTTTAGAGACTTCCATAAGAGATGGTATCCCTTGAATCCTTTCTTAAAAGAAATAGTTTCAATTGAAGTGTTGAGATTGAGTATTTTTGTGACTTCAAAGTTGAATTGTCTTATGTAGCCTTAAATGGTCTCACATGACTTTTGCATTATTTAAAATAATGCTACTGAATTGCTAGGTCTATATCGGTTGTTAGCAAAATGAGCTGAGAATTTGGATTTAATTCTCTCAATAAGTTTTTCAAACTAGATGAAAAATGTGACACTTAATTGTATATGTCACCCTATGTGGATCCTTCATTTCTCTTAAGCGTATAGTATAATCGCGTGAATATATTATTACATTATAGGGGTCCAATGATGATAGCTTGAATTTTAATGGCAATGGTTCAAGCAATATGTTCCTAGCAAGAGGGCTTTCAAAATGCTTTTGTGCTTCTAAACTTGCTCTTATGACACATCAGATGGTGTAGTTCTATATCAATGTGTTGCGGGTGTGGCTGGAAAATTGTTATGATTTGCGGACCTTTCTCAACTTGTTAGTTCCCTATAGTAGGCCTCATTTAGAACTAATTTTGCATGTCGTGTATTATGAGGTAGCTCAAATCAAACCTCCTGAGGCTTTGCAGGCGCAAATGCAGATTGAAGAGTTATGGTAAGGCCAAGTGTTATTGTAGTATACTTTCGAGTATTATTGGCAGGTGTGCATAATTGAAGTGAAAAATAGCTACGCAAGTGGAGGATATTGGTTCTATAATTTTCTAAAAAGAACGTGGGATTATGGTTGTTACGCATCTCAAGATCAATTAATTACGGTCCTAAGATAGATGCTAAATACTATTTTATAATTTTACTATATTTGAATTCTTTAAACCTAAGTTTGAGTTTAAATATCTAAAATTAGGTATGAAAAGATGAGTTAGAAATGTAACATGATCTTTTTCTCAATAGAGTTTTTCAATGTTTGTACTTTGATGATCAAGTTAATAAGACTTGAGGAATATGGTAGATGAGAACTGGTGTGTATAGAAAAAGAGTGCATTCCTTTTTGAAATAACGATTACTTTATAGTTATTTATGGTATATTGCTACTTCATCATTATCCATTTTACTACTACGCTAAGACACCAAAACAAGGAGAACCCTCCAAAAACCTTACCAGGTAGCGGAACTACAGCTCATTCATAAAATCAACAAACAGAAGCTCCAAAAATCATCATAGACAATACATGCAAGCAGTGGTAACTGTGATACAGTTAGATAGAATCAAAGTATAAATCTCCGATGAGATTTGACAAGAGCAGGTGTTGTGTCGTGCAAGTCAATAGTTGTAGTATTTTAGTTTAATAAGTTTGCGTGGGGTACTCTCTCGTCTCTGCATGTTGCACAGATGTCGAGTCTACGGTGCTTCGTCGACCTCAAGTTTCATCGCTCTGACACTTCACCACAGAATGTCGTGTTTGTTAAATTTCTCAACATTTAAATTGCTAAAACTTTGTTTATCCAGTAAACCAATTACTACTTAATACACTAGTGGACAATGACATTAATAATGTACATTTTTGTCTTAAGTTTCACACTTTATTCCATCTTAAAATAAATAATAAAATTAAACAACCAACTATACCCAAAGGACAGTGTCTCCTCCCTCGAAGTTTCTTTAATTGTTGTGATATAAGTGTTTTCTGGTAAAGTTTGCTTCCAGCTTCTTTATGTGTATGAAGAAAGAATGAAGGGCAAGTCTTGCAGTTATGATTATTCATTCAAGATTTTGCTGATTGGAGACTCTGGTGTTGGAAAGAGTACTATTCTTTTAAGTTTCATTTCCAACTCTGCTCATGCTCTCTCTCCAACTATTGGTACTCCCCTGTTTATTGAATATGTTTATGTACATATCATTTGATTCTCGACGTATTAAATCAGTAATTGAAATGTCTCTTCTTATTGCTAACATAGAATACATGGCCCTGTCTCTTGCTTACAAAGCCCCTGCTCTCTGGCTCTCAGTAGTCATTCAAGCTTATTTCTTTATCTGTTTCTCTCCATGTTACTTTATTGTATTCACTTTCCATCCATATTCAACTTTTCGTCTACCATAGTTTCATCCCAAATATTTCCAAATAAATTATCTGCGTAAATCTTTAATCCCTAGACATGTCTCGGTCTGTTCGGTTAATTTTCAGAAAAGTTTTTCTTTTCTTGAGTGATTCCTTTTACCTTCTAAAATCTACTTTGATGACACATAACGACAGAAAGGATTTTCTTTTGTTGCCTTTTTATGTTATGCAATAAAACGGTTTAGGCCTTGCAGAATGAGCTTAGTCTCAACAGAAATACTACGTTGGATGTTGAAGCAATTGCTGTGTAAGTTTTTTTTCCCCCCTTCTTTTTGAGTAATGGTTAGGAGAATCTTTTTGTTCCAGAAGCAGTTCTTCCTCTAAATAGATGGAAAGAATCTGTTGCAGTGAGATTTTGTTCAACAATGGTTCGTTGGCTATTCAAATGTCAGGACCAGATAAAAATTTCAATACATAGTAAGAGCTTTGTCTCTCTTTCATCAAAACCAAGGAATATAGGCCTGTTTGCCTGCCTGCCTGCCATCTCAGTGTAAGGCAGTACCCTACTGACATACATAGTACTATCATTCTAGATTTAGGCATTTTATTAAAAAGAAAAAGTAAGTTGTTGAGAACAACTTGCATGCAACTGCTGTGACGATAGACAACTTGCATGCAAACTGTGTTTTTTGATGTAAGCTGTGGTAGAGGCGGTGGAGAATTATAAAAGACCCTCCCTTCCTTCTCTATTAAGATATATATGCACATTAAATGTGCATGAGATGCATGGTGAGTTTGAGAGTGAATTTTAGAGAGTCATTTTGTGTGAGAGTGATTTTTGGAGTATTTTTAGGAAGCGTTTTCTTAAAAGGGTGAGTGACAAAATAATAAGGATATTATTATAGGGATAGTAAATTTGGGAAACACCTTATGTGTGAGTATCACTGTTTTGTTGTATCATTTTTCACTCTATACCTACTATTTTTATTAGTAAAAGTTGTATTCGGAGTTTGGCCTGTAAATATAGCCCAAATTAGAGAATGAACCACGTTAAATTTTTGTGTGTTATTTCCTTACTTATTTTACTTGTGGGATTAATTCGTATTTTTCCCAAAAAGTGGTATCAGAGCGAGTTCTGCGTCAAAGCATTTCTCGTTAAAGATGGAGGCAAAAAAGAGCAAAATGATTAACCTAAATAGCTCCGACTGCCATATATGGAAAAACAAGATAAAAAATCTTCTGTTAGTCACAAAATGCATTTATCGATGTTTACTACAACAAAATCAGAAAATAAATCGGACGAGAAGTGGGCGTTTGAGCATAAGCAGTATGTAGTTTTATTCAGCAATTTGTTGGAGATAATGTGTATAATCATATCTGCAACGAGAGTCACGTACGGACGTTGTGGGAGAAGCTCGAGGAGTTGTATGCCTCAAAAACTGGTAATAATAAATTATTTTATCTGACAAAATTAGTACAGATAAAATATTGAGAAGATACCTGTGGTAGATCACTTGAATGAATTTTAGGGGACCTGGATCAATTATTAGGAATGGGCATAAAGTTCAATGATAAAGTTCTTGCCTTTTCTATGCTTACCTCCCTACCAGAGTCTTGAAAGACTTTGAAGATTTCAATCACCAATTTTGCATTTGACGGTGTTTTTAACATGGAATCTGTAAAAAGTAGAATTCTGAATAAAAAGACGAGGGGGAAATCACAGAGTTCGGCTTCTTCAACACAGACAGAAGTTCTGGTCATAGATTCTAGGGAGGGAAGTAAATCTAGAGATCCAAATTTCAAAGATAAGAGCAAAGAAAGATCAAATAAATATGTAAACGTTAAGTGTCATCACTGCAAAAAGAAGAGTCACATCAAATGTTCTGCCGGAAGTTCAAAGAAGAGAAAAAAAAAAGGCAAAGAAGTCAAGAAAATTTATAGCAGTGATGATGAATATGCATTGACCACTACAACCATTGATGAATTTCACATCGTTTCATATAATAATGATATAAATAGTGCATGAGGTTAACTGGATAGGTGACAGTGGTGCCACTATTCACGCTACATCATATAAAGAACTCCTCATTATTTACAGAAGGAGATTTTGGTGTCGTTAAAATAGGAAATAGCAGTTTAGCCAAAATCATTGAAAAAGATGATATTTACTTAGAAACAGACAATAGCATGAGACTGCTTCTGAAAGATGTCAGACATGTTCCTGATCTTCATCTAAATCTGATCTCAGTTGACACACTTGATGATGAAGATTTTTGCAGTACTTTCAAAGATAGCAAATGGAAACTTACTAAAGATTCCTTGGTAATCACCAATGGTAAGAAGTACTCAAAGTTGTATATGTTGTAAGCAAAGGTCTCTAATGATGTTATGAATCTAGTGGAGAAAGAAGATGCAATTGAATTGTGGCATACGAGGCTCAATCATACGAGCGAGAAGGGGATGACTCAGTTGATGAGAAAAATGAATTATTTGAAGTTGACCAATTACATTTAAAGAAGTGTGTTGATTGTTTTACAGGAAAGCAAATAGAGTTGCATTCAAAAGTTCCCCTCCTTCCATCATGAAGAAAGTGTTGGATTTGGTACACTCAGATCTATGTGGGCTAATGCCAAATTCACTTGGTAGTATTTAATACTTTGTGACTTTCATTGATGACCATTCTAGGAAGATGTGGGTATACACCTTGAAGACTAAAGATAAAGTGCTAGATGTTTTCAAGCAATTTCAAGCTTCAATTGAAAGACAACTTGGGAAAAATTGAAAAGCATTCGAACAGACAATGATAGAGAGTACACTGGACCATTTGATGTATATTGCAAAAATCATGGTATTCGCAATCAGAGTACTCCTCCTAAGACACCGCAGTTGAATGGTTTAGCTTAGAGGATGAACAAGACTTTGATGGAGAGAGCTAGATGCCTACTCTCACATGCAAAGTTGCTTGAGACATTTTGGGATAAGGTTCTATTCACAACAATTCATGTATTAAATCGCCCACTATGCATCCCTTTACAATCTTATATTCTGAAGAAAGTATAGTCAAGAAAGGATGTTTCCTATGATTATCTAAAGGTATTTGGTTACAAAACTTATGTCCATATCCTTAAAGATGAGAGATCTAAGCTTGATGCCAAGAAATTATAATTATCACAAGAGAAGTACTTCAAAGGTTCAATATGGATAAAGCTAAAATGATTAGTTGTCCTCTTGCTAATCAATTTAGGTTGAGTATTAAGCAATGCTCTTCAATAGATGAAGAGAAGGAAGAGATGATAAAAGTACCTTATGCTTCTACGGTTAAAAGTATGTATGCTATGGTATGTACACGGTCAGATATTGCACACGCAGTTGGAGTAGTGAGTAGGTTTCTTTAAATCCTAATAAGGAACATTGAGATGTTGTAAAGTGGATTCTCATATATCTATGTGGTACTTCCAAAATATGCTTATGTTTTGGAACTATTACGCCTGTGTTAGTTGGTTACACAATGCAGACATGGCCAGCGATGTTGACTCGAGAAAGTCTATTTTAGGTTATCTAATTATCTTTAGAGGAGAGTCGTGTCATGGTAATCAAAATTGCATAAATGTGTTGCTCTATCCTCTACTGAAGCAGAATTTATTGCTGCAACTGAAGCATGCAAGGAGCTCCTATGGATGAAGAAGTTCTCAGATGAACTTAGTTTTCAATAGGATAGATATCAACTGTTTTACGATAGCTAGAGTGCTATTCACTTTGGGAAAAATTCCTCATTCCATTCAAGATAAAAGTATATTGATGTGAGATATCACTAGATCAGAGATGTGCTAGAGAAGAAGCTATTATAGCTTGAGAAGATTCATACGGATAAGAATGGATCAGATATGATGACAAAAGTTCTACCCAGGGGAAAGTTTGAGTTATTTTGATCATCTGCAATAATGATAGTAAATATCATGTAGTCGATAGGGAGAGAATTGTGAGGCGGTACTGATATACATGGTACCGCCATTATAGATTTAGGTATTTTATTTCTAAAAAGAGCAAGTTGTTAAGAACAACTTGCATGCAAGCTATAACAGTGGACAACTTGTATTTATGCTGTGTTTTTGGACAGCAAAGGCGGTGGAGGGTCCATAAAAGACCTCCCTTCCTCCTCTCTTAAGATATATATGCAAATCAAACGTGCTTGAGATGTGTGGTGAGTTTGAGAGTGAATTTTAGAGAGCCATCTTATGTGAGAGAGTGATTTTTAGAGTATTTTTAGGAAACGTTTTCCTAAAAGGGTGAGTGACAAAATAATGAGGATATTATTCAAGGGATAGTAAATTTGAGAAATACCTTATGTATGAGTACCACTATTTTATTGTATCATTTTTCACTCTTTGTACTTGCTATTTTCGTTAATGGAAGCTTTATTTGAAGTTTAGTTCGTAGACATAACCTAAATTAGAGAGTAAACTACGTTAAATTTCTGTGTTATTTCCTTAGTTTATTTGTGAGATTAATTCGTATTTTTTCCCATCACTCATACCAACGAAGATCGCAATCCTAGCTACCTTATAGGGCTCCTCCCACTGCTAGTGCGCATTATAACCTGGTTTTAAGTTGTGCAAAGACTTAGATATTCTGCTTTTTTTCGTGCTGAGATTTCAGAATGTTTTGAGGCCTTGTTGCAATCACGTTGTATGTGAAGATGCATTTAGCCTGGGAATTGTTTCTCCAACTTACAGGTGTGGATTTCAAGGTGAAAACACTTAATGTTGGAGGCAAAAGATTGAAGCTTACAATTTGGGATACAGGTCAAAACTCTTTAGTTTCATTTAGAATCCTCGAAGTTTCTGTACATTACATTATTTCTTCCTCTTTCCCAACATTTGATCTTGTTTAGTTGTACTTCTGCCACTTTTTGTTTGGAAAATGCATTTGGTGCCATTGTTCATGTCTAGAGCTGATGAAAGAAACTTTTTACCTATAGCACCATTGATGTTCTGTCTGCATATTTGACAGTATGTTATTGACCCCTGTTAACACTATTCCATTGAAAAGTATTTAGATAGCTTCTGGATCATCAATGTGAAGACACAACAGTTGAAATATCTGATTCCATGTACTTTTAACATTTCAAATCCTTTCGTCAACCATTCATACCATAGACATTAGTATTCTATTCATGAGGATAAGAGAGAGAACTTTTAACATCTTGTTGTTGCATCGAAGCATATAAATATTTACTAATTTGACTAACGTGGAACTTGGTATGAATATATTGTGTTATCCGACCATGGATAATTTGGCACGATCCTGAATCTTGTGGGAGACCCTGAGTTTCCTCATCAGAAATTTGCATTTAAGTGAGTAGATGGCTTTACTACTTTATCCATTGCAGTAGTATGCATAGCTCCAAGTCTCGATCCTGGTAAGAAATGACGATGTCGTATGACAAGTCTTTCGTATTTCAGCTGGCCAGGAGAGGTTTGGAATACTAACAAGCTCATACTACAGGGGGGCACATGGAATCATATTGGGTAAGAACTTACCATTTGAAATGACATTCCTAGGAAGCCTCGAACTAAGCACACCAAGGGTTCTTTTTAGCCAAGCCAGTAAATATGTCCTTTTCTCCACTGTTCTCTGGTGTTAGTATGCTTTTGTAATCAAAATACAATAGCATTGAATTCTGATCAATGTGCATGATATGTCTGTTGTAGTTTATGATGTGACACAGCGAGAAAGCTTTTTACACTTAACAGACATCTGGGCAAAGGAAGTAGACCTTTATTCCACTAAGCCTGAATGTATCAAATTTCTAGTAGGGAACAAAGTTGACAGGGTAAGTCGAGCGGTTTCCGTTCATCACTCTTTCCTACTTAGTGTAGTACGTATGGTGTATAAACTAAATCTGTTGATGAAATATAGTATTTGGGAATTTGCAATTGTAAAATTCATATTTGTTATACATATTTGTATACTTTTGAGAAGTAGTATGCCTTTGTAATTAATGGAATGCCTTTCAGGACACTGAAAGAGCAGTGAGTCGAGAAGAGGGAATGGCTCTTGCTTGGGAGCGAAAATGCTCATTTTTCGAATGTAGTGCTAAAACCAGACAAAATGTTCAGCAGTGTTTTATAGAGCTTGTCCGCAAGGTAATTTCTCAACAATGAACTGGTTGCATTAATGTTTGGGATCCTTTGTAGCAGTTCTGCTTTTATTAAAGCGACTTGAAGTTGAAAGTTATCATCGGGTAGTTTCAGTTGTTATGAAACTTTACATCTGCAATGCATATAATTTTTTTTAGCAGATATGCAAGTTGCATTTCTTAGTTTGCCATAATATTAGAAGCAAACTAGTTTATGATTAAAAACAGCTGGTCAGAACTTGGGATCAAATTAGAAAACAAAAACTTTCAATTCTACTTGGTTCTCATAAACAAATATTTGAGGTACCTCTGCTGTCCAAGTCTATTGCCACCAAAATAACGCTTGTGTTTGTTGTTATCAATTAGCTCTTTATATAAGATGCCGAAAATTTTGAATTTGCAGATTCTTGAGGCACCTGCATTATTAGAAAAGGGATCTATGGTAGGGAAACAACAGATTTTGAAGCAGAAACAAGAATATCAGGCACATCATGGCAGTGGTTGCTGCTCCTGAGCAAAATGCGGCACCAGTCGTTGTCTAACATTAGTGCAGCAGTCATGTTGGTTAGATGACCAGATCTCCTGGACACTTGATTCTTCCTAAAGCCGTGTCTTGGTACATTTTTGTGCACTAAGGTTACCATAAAGTAGGGAATGTATTCTTGTAACACCTGTTTATCTATCTCAGTCATGCTCCTTTATCTGTTAGAGCCATTAGTATTGAGGTTTGCAGTGTCTTGCATGATTGGTTTTTCTATACAAGAAGGATTTGTGTTGTCTCAAAATGGTTGATGTATAGAATTATAGATACTTGAAGCAAGGAGATGTGATACACATTACCAGTCAGAATCTTGGCTGAGGTGGTGATAGTATTGGCTTGTCAAAAATCACCGGACCCAACGACCATTAGATTCTATAATATAAGCCAGCTTAGGACTTTAATACTTAATCACTTATAGATACATATTACAAAGGAATCGATGGTCATGAGCGCGTTCCGCTTTAGTTCCATGATCAATGTGTATTCTATGTACTCGGCCCCGTCTTGGGCAAGGATAGAAAGGGCATTTGCCTAGGGTCTACATTTATAAGAGTCTACTTATTTAAAAAGTTAAAATTTTAAAAATTAATGAATATATTTATCAAAAAAGTTGAAATTTTAAGTAGTTAATAAATCTATATATTCACTAAAAGGGTAGAAATTGAAAAGTCAATAAATTTGTTAAGATGCTTATATATATATATATATCAAATAAAAATTTGACAATTTACTTTGTAGAAATTGAAAAAAAATTATGGTTAAATTTCTTATTTTGAGTTTCAGGCTTTATTTAACAAAGCTAAAGAAGAGTTTGGTTCTCACCACAAGTGGAGATATATATTAACATCTTTATTAACAACCATATATTTTATTAATATAATAATATTTGATCCTAATATATAATTGGATTCGATTTCTCGATTGGATGGGGGGCAAACGCCTGCAAAAAAGAAATATCTTAAAAAGTAAAAGAAAATAATACATAATCTAACATTATAAAATAATGTCTTGATTGCAATTGATGAACAATCGAAAAGAAATAATGATTTACTAGAGAAAAAGATGGTGACAACATCATCCACTATAGAGAATGGATTTTATGGTTCATCAATTAGCCTAGAGACTAAAGCAATGATGTTATATATGAATTCTTTACATGATTTAAGTGTCTGAGGGTGTGCAACGTAGAAAAGTAATGAAAGCTTTACATGATTCTCTATTTTATAGGATAATCTTTATGAAGATCCCAAATATAAGGAAAATGGATTAGATCATGTTCTTTAATTATATTTTTATATTTTATTTCATTGACGTCTTATTAGTTAAGCTTTTTCATGGTTTGAACATTTTAAGTGTACATTTTGTACGAATATTTGATATGAACTGAAGGATCGCATATGTAGCGGAAACAAAAAATTACAATCCTAAATTTATTTATTACGTTTAATAATCATACTTATAGCAAGAATAGGCAAAAATAAATATCTGGAATTTGTGAAGATTAATCGATAATGAACTTCGAAAATACGAAGTCTCTATGCACTCCATACCAAGAAATATGTCTCGCTTTCAATACTTGATATGACTATGGTTAAATTTGAAGAACCCTTTCTTCAAGAATAGAGAAAACAATTTTTTTCTTTTTTTTTTCTTGTTGATTCCAATGTAAAAATGAGAAAGAGTATGGATGCTTACTCTCTTCCGCAATGTTATTTCAACGTAATAAAGTGGAAGAGTATGGATTCTTTCTCTCTTCTCTTCGTAAGTCTTTAAGTGTTAAAAAATAAAAAAGTCACTTATTCTCATCGTTTTTTACACGTACAAGACAATAAAAAAAGAAACACACATACTCTTCGTAGTTTTAATGTAAATGAGAGAGATGCAAAAAAACTCTTCTCTTCATTTTTTAGTTTTAAAACGTGAAAACCAAAATCCAAATCAAGACCCCATCAGACGCCTTCTTTGCCATTTTGATTAACTTCTTCTCTTTGTAAT
>JAOQML010000197.1:19232522-19264743 GCA_027568935.1 Erythroxylum urbanii | reverse complement strand
ATTGGATTCGATTTCCCGATTGGATGGGGGGGGGGGGGCAAGCGCCTATGAAAGTTAGGGATGGCAATGGGCTCGCTTATGAGTCAGATTTAGGTGTTTTCAATGACTCGACCCATAGATCAGACTTAGGCCTAAATCGACCTGAGGCTCAACTATTCTAAACAAATTGACATTATTTTGTTTAAAAGAGTTGGGCTTTGGGTAGACTCTTTGGGTAGAATTGAGCTTAAGCAACCCAAGTCTAGACTCAATTAAAAAAAGATATTATTTTATACTTTTAATTTTTGTAAATATATATTTTAAAAAATTGACGAGAATGGCTTATGGGTTGGCTTATGGGTTGGCCTATTGTCATTCTTAGCAAAAAGATCTCTTGGATTTATCCATGATTTGTTTATTTCTTATTTCATTTCTTTCGATCGAATCAAAAATAATGATTTAGAATTCAAAAAAAGGATTTTGCAAGTAATTAGATTAGAATGGATTGACATTTATCTAAGAGCATATGCTAAAAAACTTTAAAAAGATGATTATTGTGACATTTTCTTAATATTTGATATTTTCTTAAAAGAAGTTGCATATTCATTAGCATATCGTATGTTTATTCTCCATATATAATAACCCACCTCTCTTTTAAAACTTTTAGTTCTTATGGATATGACAATTATTTTGCTTAAGAATAAATTTGACAATTACTAAAATTTCAAAGTATTTTTTTTAATTCCCATTTGATTCAAAGAAGTTGAGGTCGTTGGATAATAATGAGTTAAGAGAAATTTATACAAATTTTACAACTACTTATTTAGATGTCAATTTAGATAATCTTGTTTCTGAATTTAAAGTGTTACTGTTGAAATTCTTGAATTTATTAAAATTGCATATTATTATCTAAATGTTTTAATTACTTATCAAATTCTATTGAATGTACTTGTGACTGTAGCATCAATTGAGAGAAATTTTTCAAAGTTAAAATTATTGAAAACCTACTTAAGGTCATCAATGTCACAAAAAAGTTTAAATGATTTAACTATTTTATACGATGAGAATGATATATTGAACAATGTTGATCTTGATACTATTATTAATGATTTTATATCTAAAAATGTGAGGATAAATTATTCTCTATGATCATTTGTATGTTTGTTAGTGAATTCTCTTGGTTTTTTGTAACATGATATTAATGTTCAGTTGTTGCTACTATTTTTAGTGATGTTTATTACTATTGACATTTGTAAGATGCGGCTATTATGATCATTTAGTATTTTATTAAGTACGTAGACTTATGACTCGAAAGACTTATGTATAGGTGTTAATTTTGAATAATAATAATAATATGTTTTTAAAATTTACATATCTATATATTATCGGTCAGGGTCGTTCTTAATATTTTATAAGCCCTGGTAAAATAAAAGTGGGTCCCTATTTTTAGACTCTTATAAAACATAAAATGTCAGTTCATTAGCGCCCTTTTTTACTTTACCCCGGACCTATAAAATGTTCGGAACGGCTATTATAGTACTATATAACAGACACCAAAAGTTTGGAAGAACGTTTCCTAGTTGAACTTTCCTAATTCCTCAGTGAATAATGCCTAGTCGTATATTAGCCATTTATCATTATTGTATTAGTTTCTTGGAGTATCAGTATTCTCTTTAAATGCACCAATCACATGGCTCTAACGCCACCGCCAATGGCCGTTAATTATCCCATTCTTTCGTGGACAACATATAAGAAGAAGCGATAAGATATTTTTGACAATGTCCTTATGTATTGCCTAAACCAAAAGATAAGTGGAACTTGGTTAATATAAATCAAACATAGGGTAAAATTATATTTAGCCTGATATTATACGGTTAAATATTAGCTTGACAAAGGGAAAAAAAAAAGAAAAACTCCTCTATGCTTGGTTGAATTGTTTATTCATATTCAATGGCTTCCTGCCCTCAAAAGTGTCACTGCCAAGTAACACGTTCATATTCAATGACCTGCGTCTTTTTAGATTTTGTGGAAGCAATCAAAAGAGTTCTACTTTTTTTTTAATAGATAACGGTGGCTCACAACTTGGCACATTCTGTTACAACCTACTTAAAATATGTAAGCTCGCATAGAAATTGACCTAACCTCACGTCAAATTGATTATCAACGAGTTTGATGAATTGCTCCTGCTCTGAGGTGGACAGACAGCTACTCTTACTTAACAACTGTTGATGATGTTTAAAAGATGTCTAATCAACAAGAACTTGATCCAGATCATATTTTGTCTTTATAGATCCCAATTCACTTGTACGTACGTACAAATGATTCAGTTTAGTTTTGTTCAAGTAACCAGTTAAATTAGGAAAACAGAATCAAACCATTTTAGGCACAAAAAGCTGATTGGAGAGAGCTCTAAGTGGCTAATGGCCGTGTTACCATTTGACAATTGATTGGACAAACCAAAAACTCCCGGTATTTTAATTAATATGTCTTGATGGGCACAAGTTGCTAATGAATCTTGAGAGTTGATTTTTTGAGGGATGGACTGTGCATTGGAAGGGCAATGGGTCGTCAAGTAGTGGGTGGACCGTGGAAGTTTTGTGATGCCCATCGGGTGCGGATTGAGAAAGCCAAGTAACTGACAAAGCCAAGAAAAGAACAAAAATAACTAAATTATAACACATTCCCAAAGGCAATTAGTTATCTTAGGAGGAAAAGGACAAGAGCAGGAAGTGCAGTTGCCTACTGACTTTCTTTATGCTTTTATTCTATACTTGTCACCCAGAGCAAAGGAAAATGAATCAATGAATGAAACCTAAGCCATACCCTTTTCTCTCTCTCTAGTGTGCAACACATTCCCTCTTTGTTGAGAAAGAACAAAAGCCATTGATAAAGACAAAAATAAAGATACCCATCATGCACTTGCCATGAATCACAGTCTTTCCTGAAACCACAAATTATTTTCACCACCAACGGAAGTTCATATGTAACAATTAAATTCCTTTTGATCCAAACGATGGACAAAATGAATAGAAAGAATCTTATAATTCTTAAATTGATTGTACAAAGAAAAAAAAAGAACAAATATAGGTACATCAATGTCAAGTTCAGTGTGAAGGAAATGTCAGTATTCTCCCTGTAAAGAAAAACATGGGAAAAAAAAAAGGTTAACCTTTTTCAGTAATGACAATCCACCAAAGCCGGGGTGGAGAAGACAAGAGGTGTGTTATCTTGCTGTTGCTGTTTCTGTTTCTGTTTCTGTTTCTGTTGTTGCTTGGAAGCAAAGCAGGAGAATCTGTCATCTTCTGGGGCTGGAAGGTTTAGATCCAAATCTAAGGAAAATAGGTTTCTTGCTTTCTTAGGCTCCTCGTGATATTCTATAGTCATTGGTGTTAATGACAAGTTTGTGGTGCTATTCCCCATAGGGGCTCTATGCCTTCTCATGTGCCCACCTAAAGCTTGCCCTGATGTAAACTCCGCCCCGCAAATAGAACACTCGTGAACCTTGCCCTTGTTGAGGTGATTGCTGCACGTACCTCTATTGTTGTTATCGTCAATCAGTTGCAGTGAAAGAGATGAAATGTTCTTATAGTTTCCATCTTCTTCATCGGACGACAAAGCCGTATGCTTTTTCTCATCGTTGTTGAAAGTTGTGGTCTTTGGCTTCTTATGACTAGCCCTGTGACCACCCAATGCTTGGAAAGAGGGAAATGTCCGGTTACAAGTCTTGCACTCATAAACATAGTACCCGACCTTGCCAGAAGCTGTGGAAGTTTCTAAGAATTTCCTACTACTGAATTTGTTGGTGTTATTGTTGTTGCTGACGACGACGTTAGCATGGTTGTTGTAGTAAACTCCGGTGGCGTCGTTGTCTGGTTTTGGTGAGTCTCTTGAATGGCCTTGAGCTAAGAGGATAAGGCAATTGGCCATGTCCTCATCTTCTGTGTTATCTGATGGCAATTCAATGTTATTGGAACTGGTTGGAGATGAACAAGAATTGTTGTTATTGGCATATTCATGATCGCCAATTATGAATCTTCCATCTCCACCGGACGAATTAGTTGTTAAGGCAAAAGGGATCGGAGGCTGAACCTTTTGGCGTTTGGTTCGCTTGCCTTTAGCTATATGGGTGATGACTTCCTCTGGAGCTTCCATTAATCTCCACAGCCTGATAAGAAAAAGTTGAGAGATGGAGAGAGAGGATTAAAGGGGACAAGACGAAGCAGAGGAAAGAGTAGGCATGGGTACGTCTATAAATATAGTGAAGGATTAAAGGGTATAAAAAGCAGGTGAAAGCGAGAGAGTGAAACTATGGTGATGGTTTTTTTTTTTTTAATGGGAGAAGTTAAAAAAGACACAGAGAGCAGTTTTAACTGTAAATTGTACTGCTCAAAAAGATATGTATTGTGTAAGCAGTTAAAGAGTTATAAATAGGGAAATTAAGAGCAAAGAGATAGGGAGAAGAAGCAAATAGGAGCAATGAACACCAAAAACAAGCAATATTTGTAACTGAAAAAACGATAAATTAAATATAGAGAGGAAAAGAGAGAAGTTGGGCGGTAGAGGTAGAAGGAAGTTTAAATCCAAGTTCGTTTCACACTCTCTTTCTCACACTTTGCCAACTCACTTGAAGAAAACATAATAATAATAATAATAAAACAACCCCATTCCTTCCTCACCATTGCTTGTTTGCACGATATTAGCTGCCCCTCTTTCCTTGGCCACCAACCACTTTTATCATCTTCTTATAGGGTATGTTTGGAGCTACTGTGTTATTCTTAAAAGCACTTGTTTAACTTGGGTCAGTTTTCAATCTGTCATGACCTCAAAGATAATTAAGAGAGTGTAGCCAGGTGATTGAATGGAAGAGTTTTATACGCTTAGTTAGTTTACCACTGCATTTGTTTCAAGGCAAGACTCGAGTATGTATGTTCATATGTTATAATAATATTTATAAAAAAAAAGCCGGAAGTATCCATGTTAGAGAGAGGAAGATTCCCATTACTTAGGTAGAACGAGAGAGATGATTGGAGTGCAAGCCTGTAAGTCTGTAACCCCACGGAATCTGCGGCTCACTTCCTCTTTTCTGTATACAGACATGACAGACAGGCAGAACGTCTTTACCCATCTTTTCATCCCAAGTAAAAACTTCAAGAATACTTGTTTTTTAATCTAAATAGTAGCAGTACATAATATATAATGGGTTTTGGGGTTTTAAGTCCCCCACTTAAGTGTAAGATTCTAGGAAGGTTCCTTACGAAGAAGGAAGTGTCACAAGAATGCCAGTTACCCGGACATAGCACTAATCCTCAAAACGCTCAGTCAATGGCGGAAAGTTGGAGCGCCATGCTTCTGCTTTGATGACTCACTCAACTTCGATTAATTAAAACATGAAGCACATAAGATATTGGATAAGTATCTCTGTGGAAGTTACACGATGCATTATTAAGCTTTCATAATTTGTCTCTAATCATTCAGTTCATGTGCTGTTGACCCTTAATTAATCTTTTTTTTTTGGGTTAGCTATGTCCCCGTCCTCACTCTATATTAAGTATTTACTTTCTTTATCCTATCAGACCACTTCTTGCGTAGGCCAATTAATAATCATCTATAAGAAAAGGGCTATTTGGATTATCTCCGCAAATGCTAATCATTGGCTTCACTTAATTCCATAGTATGAGGCTTCCACTTAGCTTACAGTTCGATTTTTGGCAGTTGCCAGATCAATGCCAGGGTTTGAAGGAAACCTTACAAGAACAATGCAAAAAACAAAAAGAACAAAAAAAGTAAGTGGTACTTGAAATTTAACATAGGAACTTGGATTGCAGGTAGTGGGGAATTGGTAAAATTGCACAGAATTGGTATGTTTTGTTCATTGATCTTACACTTGGATATTATTATTACTGAATAGGATGTGATATGGACAGATTAAGGAAGGCAAGTTCTTGGCGTGAAGAAGATATGATTGACGGGGTTGTGTGCGGCACGTAAGAAGGTGTAAGAGACCAACTGTAAGAAACTATTATTCAGGCAAGCAAGGGATCTCTTAATCATGGCTTCTTCTCTGATAACCACATACTTAACTGTCTCTCATATATATACCACAATTGCACTATTATACTATAGCTTAGACGTGTATTTTTATTATTTGATATATCCTTCTACACAAAGTGTGGACACAGAAAGAGCTAACTTGGAAGAGACTGCTAGGTAGCAAGCAGGAGCAAATATGTCATATGCCAGTGAATTTTAAATCCGATATTTTATATATTATGTGCTACACAAGTCATAAATAAGACCTAAGAAAAGAGAAAATAGAGGGAGAGTAGCTTCTGAGCCACTCAACGGAATATGTTAGTTGCAAATAAAAAAATGTGATAGTCGACCCCTGGCCATGGAACGCTTCCCATGAGCTAGATGGGGTATGTAGTCATGCACTTTTGATTAAAGTCTTCTCAGTGATATCATATCGTATGAGATCCAATCTTCCATAGGACTCTCCCGTCACGATACAAGTAATTGTGGAGCACGTTACGAATTTATGGAAAAAGATAACTTCAGATTTGACTTACCCAAAACAAACCTATGCCTCAACTTAGAGCTACATCATCTTAATACGCTTAGAGCAAGCCTTTCTCTTAACTCGTATTATAATTTATGGGCTTCGTCACCAAACTGAAGCGGACTTTGGGATCAACTTAGAAATAGAGACTTCTCTGGAGGGCGATTTCTATAGACGTCACCATTTCATTTGGACTCATTTCCTCTCCACTTAGTTGTGTTAAATTACTTCCAATCTAACAACGACACCCAATTTGAAATCCTCTTCATAAACTTTCAACGCGCCCAATTATCAAAAAACAAAAATATGTATTTACTGTAGATAAACGACATCTTTTGAGTGACATAGGTCCTTTGTCAGAATTCATTGCCATGTCAATGTGAAATTGGTGCTGATTACAGGATGTTGTCTCCCCGCAAGGCTGAGTACTGTCCATGAAATTCACAAAACATCATGTTTAACACGGTTTGCAGTCGGCTTCTTTTTAAGATTTCAGTCATGATTTTTACTTTTGGAGATTTCTATTTTTTAATTGTAAATGTTATTCCTAGGATTCAACAATAATAATTCAATAAAAATGTAGCCAAGATACAATCTAGAAAGTAGGGATGTTAATGAGCTAGCAGCCCTTAGCCCTGATAGGCCCACCCGTCAACCTTATATACTTTTTATAAAAAATAAAAAACGATGTTCTTTTTGACGTTCTAGTTAAATTACCATGAGTCGGCTTGAGCTTTATCGGTGGCCCGATCGGGTCAAAAAATTTTAGCATGTGGCTTTCTCGTGGCCTGATCAGTCCAGGTCAAAATCGTGCTGGTCTAGGTCAAAATTGACACTCCTACTATAAAGGTTCAAAAGTAGACAGTCTTATTTGTAGTTAGTAGAGGTATTGTTTCTTATAGACCTACTAAAATTTTTTTAAAACAATTAAAATGCATAAACAAATAACTTCATAAATAATAAAATAAATAAAAATGACCAAATAAATACAAATAAAGTAAGTAAACAAATAAATAACCGAGAAAGAAAACAAATAAGTAAATAAAAAACAATTGAAAAATAAATGAAATAAAAATACAAAATAAAGAAAAATAATAACTAAATAAGCACGTGTGACAAAAAAGAATTAATGCTAATAAAAGCTACAAGAAACGAAAGAAAAGGTTTGAAAGGCTTATGAAAAGAGAAGGACCGCTTTATGTAAGGTTCTCTGCCCATATTATGATTCGTTAAAGTTTCTTATTGAAGGCTAAGTCTTAAGTGAGCTTTAAAAGGGTCACATCATTTTTTATTACCTCCTCCAAATTCTTCTTAGGTTTTCGTGTTCTTCTTTTATAGTCCCCATGTGAAATCATCTTGCATCTTCTCATTAGGACGTTAGGATGTCTCTTCTTAACATATTGGAATCACATAACTCTTGTCTCCCTTAATTTACTATCAATATTAGTCACCCATAATTTGTCATAATATATTCTTAATCTTCTCACTTCTTGTAAAGTTGCACATCCAACAGAGCATCCTCATCTACATCATCATTAACTTATGACTATGTAAATGTTTAACGAGTCAACACTCTGCCTCATAAAGTATAGTCAACCTAATTGCTAAACGGTAGAATTTACCTTTTAGCTTGAGTGGTATCTTTTTGTTATCTAAAACTCTTGAAGCGCCCCTCCATTTAAGCAACCCTGATTTGATGCGGAGTATTATGTCGCCTTATATCTCGTCACCACTTTAGATGATATATCCAAGTTACTTAAAATAATCTATAGTATAACTTTTGTTCCAATCTTGATTTCTAGACCGAATGCAATCATACGACCAAAAAACTTACACTCTAAGTACTCGGGCTTAATCTTACTCAATTAAAAAAGCTTTAACTCTAGCATATCCTTTCAAAGTTCTAGTTTAACATTAATACTCTTTTTTTGTTTTATCTATAAAAATAATATCATTAGCAAACAATATACACTAAAATACAATCCTTTGAATATTTTTTGTAAGCTCATCAATAACTACTACAAATAGGAAGAGGCTTAAGGATCCCTGGTGCAGTCCAATATTAATAGAAAAATACATTGTATCTCCTAACATCCTTACTCCAGTCTTAACACCTTCATATATATCCTTAATAACCTGTATATAAGCAATAGGAACTCTTTTGGCTTTTAAATACTTCCATGTGACTTTCTTAGGTACCTTGTTATAAGTCTTTCATAATCAATAAAAACTATATATAAGTCCTTTTACCTGTCTATATAATATCCATTAATTACCTAATGAGATGTACACCATCTATCGTAAACCTCCCTAGTATAAAACCAAATTAGTTCTCTAAGATATGTACATCATCCCTTCCTCTTTTCTCAATCGCTCTCTCTCATAACTTCATAGTGTGACTTAGTAATTTGATATCTTTATAGTTTATTATAACTTTGAATATCCCCTCTACTCTTATAGAAAGGAATTAGTGAACTAAGTTTTCATTTATTTGACATTTTTGTGGATTTGAGAATCACATTAAAAAGCTTAGTTAACTAAATAAGACTCTCTTCTTATAGGCTCTTCCACACCTTTATGGATAACTCATTAGGTCCTACTACCCTTCCACTCTTCCTCATAACTTCTATAATTTCTTCTCTTGTAATACACCGGTAATAAGTACAATTACGGTACTACTCATAAGTGCTAATATTATCCAAGAAAATATTATCTATGCCTTCATTAAAAAGCCTATATATAGGAAGTGGTATAATCAAAATAACTTAAGGCATAATTGGTTTCCTATTGTCTGGCACAAATCACTTATGCCAAGCTACTCTCTCCTATTATGGCTTTTGATGCTTAACAGACTTAGTACTACAAATCGAATTCACTACATGGCCATCAATATAGACTGTGTTCTATGTGAGATAGAACCAGAGTCAAGGGAGCACCTTTTCTTCGAATGTCCCTTTTCACAGTTCATATGGGAGCGGATAAAGGCACTCAACCTTATTCCCAATGCAGGCACAACTTTTACAGAAGCTATTGAGTGGCTACAGCAGTTGACTCATACTCCTATATATAAAGAGAATCTACATATTATCTCCTTTGCCTCCTCTATTAAGGAGATTTGGTGAAAGAGAAATAATAGGGAGATTTCAGCACAAGACATGCATAAGACATGAGGTTCTCAAATTCCTGATTGATAGAATAAGAGAGAAAATTCTCTGTTCCACCATATAAGAGGCAATTTGTCCTAATCTAGCCTTATCATGGAGAATCAACTACTAATCTAGAGAGGTGAAATTTTAAGGAAGGAGGAGGAGTGTACTTGTAAACTTTTTAGACTCAGTTGAAACAGTGTCGTGCCAAAAGGGAGTAGCCATTTCCATTGAGTGTTGTATGGAAGAGCCTTTGGCAAGTGGTAGAAGAACACTGGAAGAACCAACATCTGAGTGAGAAAAAACACTCAAACTTGCTCTTATATGGAAAGCTCACATTTAGAAAGAAGACAAAAGCCAGTGCTTACTGGAGGAGGTCGATCTTTCCCTCAATCGATCGCAAATACTGGTACTCACAACATTCACGAAGCATCTGAAGAAGAAGTGACAAGGATTCATTCTGAACCTAATCAGAGATGCCACTGATCAAGAACTAGAGGGAAAAGAAAAAATAAACAAACACAAAGGAGAAACTCTCACCTTGATTCCAAGCGGCAAAAGAGAAAGGAACAGAGAGACTCGCGACATCTACTCTAATTTGGAATCTTCTGGAGAAGCAAATAGAAGGGAGGAAGTGGTTTTACCTTAAAAGAACATATCCACGATGTTTTGATTGGGTCTAAAATGCAATCGCCTAACGCTGTTCTAGACAGCGTCGTTTTGTTTATTGTAGTGATGACCTGCTCTCCCTTAGCTAACTGACGTCGTTTAAGATTCACTAATATTGTATTTCTTTCATTTATTAATACAATTTTTAACTTTTTTTTTATAAAAAGCCTATATATAGATATAACTTTGTCATCTTCTCTTGATATTATTTTCATCCACGAGCACCTGTCCTGCTTCATCCTTTATATAACGAACTTGATCCAAATCCTTCATTTTCTACTTCTTAGCTTTTGCTAACTTAAGAATATCAATTTCTCTATCTTTAGTTTCCAATCTTTAATATAAGTTCTCATAAGCTTTACTTTTGGCTTCTAAGATTACCTTTTTCGCATCTGACTTTGCTAGCTTGTAATTCTCCCTATTGGCTACCCTATTTTCATCTATATTGTTATCCAATAAAGCTTTATATGTGGCTTTCTTAATCTTCACTTTATCTTAGATGTTTTTATTCCTCCACCAAAACTCCTCCTTATTACTCTTAGGCCCTTTAGAAACTTCTAAGATTTCCTTAGCTATATCCCTTAAAAGAGTTATTACTCCATTCCACATTCGGTTAACATCTCCTTCAAGTTTTTTCGTTTCTCTAAACATTATTGTATCCTTAAGTTATTATACAGTGTCCCTTTTTAGGTTCTATCATTTAACTCTAGTGCATTTATGAGAACTTCTCTTCTTTCTCCAACCCTTAATTATAAGATCCATGACTAATAATCTATGCTGAGTTGACAATCCTGGGTTTGACATCACCTTGTAATCTTTGCAATTGGATCGATCGCTTTGCCTTATGAGGAAATAGTTGATTTGAGTGTTCCATTTTGCTGTTAAAGGTCACCAAGCATTCTTTTTTGCTGAAGAATGAGTTATTACCAGATCAAACACTATGAAAAGTCTAACAATGCAGGCCATTGTCATTCCTATCTCTATACCCAAAACTCCTATAGACAATCTAATACCTATATGAGGTTGCTCTTATATGGCCATTAAAGTCACCTAATATAAGTTTCTCATTTGAAATAAACTACTGAATCACCTCATCAAACTCTTCTCATAATTGACTCTTAAGTTGTTCTTCCAACCCTACTCAGAGTGCATAAGCACACACTATATTGAAAACATCTTTTACCATAAGCGTCAAGAATAATATCATATTATTGGTCTTCTTTACCCCCACATGATACATGAGTTCCTTAAAAATCAAGATACCTATCTCATTCTGTTGTCTCGAATATTCTAAATACCAGAGTTCGAATTCATTCATATCTTTATTTCGCTGTAACTGCTATCCACTTTGTCTTCTAGATGGACACTATATGAATCTTTTATTTAATTAGAAAGCCAAAATAGAAAATAACTACACATGAGAATAATGTTTGATAATTAGAGAAATAATAAAAGAAAGTTATAAAACGTTGACGCCTAATTAATCCTTTCATATCTTTATGTTTCAACTCTTACCTTCCATTATTATTTGCTAACGATTGTCTTCTCCTTACAATTGTATCTCGGACAATATGAGCCAAGACATTCCAATTACCTGTAAAATTCACAAAGCTAAACCAGCGTCCCGCTGTGAACTTTTTTCCTATATGAACTGCACAAAGGACTGTCAGTGCACAAAGACACAGCAAGTAAGCTATCCTATATGAAGTTATGAACTGCACAGAGACAAAGCAAGTAAGCTCGAGAACTCTACGCTGGATATCAAGAGGGGTAGAAATTTGAAAAACCGAAGGGGGTTAATTATTTCGCAAACTTTTCGCAAACTTATTTGGCATCAACAAAATAAAAACAAGCAAAACAGAAATAATAAAGAAACACCAAAATTTGGTAACGTAGTTCGGCACTCCTTGCCTACGTCTGCGGGGCCCTCACCTAGCTTAATCACTTTCACTGAAGTACAATAGAATTACTCAAGGCTTTACTGAGCCGACACCGCTTAACTCTTGACACTATCTCTCAACCTCACTTCCCGTAAAAGATTCTTACACCTAATAATACGACCGCCTTGTACTAACCTCAACAGAGGATTTTCTCAATAATATTTAATAATAAAGATAAGAAATAAATCAACTAAGAACAAAATAATAATACACTTGAGAAAAAGAAGACAATTTCCTGAAAGGTTAAGCTCCACTGAAATAGATGTGGAAGTCGTTGCAACACCAATAAGCTGACTCACATAAACACTAATATGAAGCCACAGCTGCACCGATAACATATTCGCCAACCAAAGTATACGCAGCCCATAAAGAAATCAATTAATAATCGTTGAGCCAATGAAGAATGATGCATCCAAGAATTTACGTATAGATCCAAGAAGAACAAGTATGGAAAATCAGAAATTAAATTGTGATGTAACATTATCTCCTTAACCAATTAACCAAGACTTCCAGCACTCAATTAACCAAAACTTCCAGCAACGTTATCTCCTATCCCTCAAAGTCATAATCCCAAAAACCAACCTGAGCTATGTTTTTCAAGTGTGTCATTAATGTCCACTAAATGGTTGATTGCCAAAATTCCTAAAACCACGTGAGCTATATTTACAATGCCGCACACACTCACATAGACTCAATGCCACACACACACCTGTTGCTTGATTGTCGTGCACACACACCAATTGCACACTAACATTTATTATCCCACCTTGACATAAAATATCCTTTTGCCGTTGATTCTTGATAGGAGTTGAATTATTCAATTAAAGCAAGATACTTGGAGAAGAAGAAGCTAACTCATAATGTATATTCTACATAAAAGACACGCACACCGCCAGATCTATGTCTTTTAAGAATTCAATAAACTAACCCACGGTTTTTCCCCAAAATAAAGAGATACTCACTACACCGTTGCTCCTCTCTCCCCAAAACCAAATTTTCTTCAGCTATATATCAAGACATGCACTATGCACACACGCAAGACTCCCTGATAGAGATAAATACAATGATTACAATCAAAACAACCTTTTTAAATGTGCAGCAACCACTTCACTTTTTCTACCGTCCACAAAATCCACAAATTCCAGTAGTGAAAACAATTCATTTACTAACATGATATATCACATCTCTACTCAAGATAAACTTCAAATCAAGATATGCTTAAGATAGACTTCAAACTAAGATAGGATTCTTTTCCAATTAAAAGATTATTCCCAATAACTTTTGAATCAAAGTCATTATCCAATTAATATCTTATATGTCCAATTAATAAATAATGCCAAAACTAATTATTTAGATATATAATAAATATCCTAATAATCTCCACCTTTTTGGCATTGTTTGCTAAAAATATGAAACTCCTCTTAAATAACATAATTGGACATATAAATCAAATGTATAATTCATATGACAAATACTCTCCTTTAATCAAACATTAAGTTCTAAAGAACATCAAGTTATCTAATCATCCAAATTTCTCCCCCTTGAGACAAAAAGATGCCAAAAAGTAAGATGAATAGTCACACATATACCTTGACATCTCCCTTGAATGTAACATTCATCATAACCAAGCTGATATCTCCCCCTTAGGACAAAATAGTATCAAAATGTATAATCATACCAGCGGAAGAATTATAAGCACACCAAGAAGACAAATTACCATCATTCAAAACACTGAAAGATATGCCCGAAAGATAGAAAAATACCCAAAAGAGATCTATACCGATGAGAGAGTTGAAGAGTTTTCGGTAGAGCTAAAAAGAAGTCACAATGCAAACTACTAAAAAGATGAGACTACGACAACATAAAAACTAAAGAAGAACTAAAGAAAACAATTTTTTAAACTTTTCTTTTCCTTTTTTTATAACATAAAAAATACTTCAAAAATGTAAAGCACACTATCCCTGTGCCCTTCGAAGAATCTCAAACCTGTGCTTATTCCTTGTCTCATTATCTCGGTCATCGATTTTTTTTTCAGAAGTAACTGACTTGTCCTCTGTTTGACCAGTTACTTTATAAACATTAATTAACTGTGAATCTGTACAATTTCTTATTTTTCCTTCACTACATTTTTGTGCTTGTACTTGACCCTTTCTAATCCAAGCTTGCTTCGATACCATGAGATGCTGCTGGAAATTTAATGAAGAGCGTCTAAATTTTTTATTTTGACCCATTTGAAATATCATTTGTAGTAACTGATAACACCTTTGTCTTCTTATATGTCTAATGACTCCATAAAAATGACATGTGGGTATAAATCTTCGATTCTTTCTCGATGTTTCTTCTTCTCGGACAAATTTGGATATGTCATCTTTCTTCTCATTCACTTTAAAGCACTCACCCTTATACCCAATGCCTTGAAGATCCCCTTTAACTTTACCAATTTTTAACAACTTTTCTAGCTTTTCAATACCTCCATTTAATATTCTCAATCCCTTTTCGGTACTTACTAATTTCATTCTAGCTTTACCAAGCTTATCTAATGCCAACTTCAAATTCTTTTCAAGCCCTTGGATAGTGTTCTTTACGGAGAGATTTTCTTCTTCCAATTTTTCATTCTTTCTACACGTATTCACCATTTTTTACACATAGCTTTGTGAGCTTCGTAAATATTCTCCTTTCTATCATCTAGGCCACTTTCATCACTGTTATAATCTGATATTGGATTTTAAGCCGAATTGTTTTCGAAATTTTCTGATTTTCTCCCTTTCTCGACTTCAGTTACTTCCTTCTCAGTTACTGTTAAGCATGTAACTGGACTTTTGTTGTATGAGGAAACCGATGCTGAGCCATTAGCGATTTCTTCTTCGTTATCGGAATCATTTTCACTCTCAGTGCTCGTGAAGGATTTTCCTTTTTTCTTCTTCGTATTAACATATTCGGCTTGAATGTGTCAAAAACCTTGACATTCGTGACATTGGATTCTTCTTACTTTCTGTTCACCCTTTTGTGTCTTGACTTGTTGTCTTTAAATCGTTACTTGATGAACTTCTGCCATATTGTCTAAAGCTAGGTCTGTCCTTCTTCATTCTTTTCAGTCATTTACTAAAATTTTGTGTGAGTAGTACCAAGTCTTCGTTTTCATCTGATTATCTTCCGCATCATTCACAAATTTTCTAATTTCCACATGTAGTGTCATTCCTTTGCTTCTTTCTTACTTACGCCTTAAGAGATTCATCATAAAAATTGTCATGTTCGCGAAACTAGGATCTGCACCAACTTGCTACCAAGTTCTGAATCGGTGACCTTTCTCTGATACCAATTGAAAAACTGAAAGAGGTTAATTATTTCGCAAACTTTCTGCAAATTTATTTGGCACCAACAAAATAAAAACAAACAAAACCGAAATAATAAAGAAACAAAAAATTTGGTAACGCAATTCAGCACTCCTTACTTACGTCTGCGGAGCCCTCACCCAACTTAATCACTTTCACTGAAGTGCAATAGAATTACTCAAGGCTTTACTGAGCCGATACCACTCAACCCTTGACACTATCTCTCAACCTCACTTTCCATGAAAGATTTTCATACCCAATAGTATGACCGCCTCGTACTAACCTCAACAGAGGATTTTCTCAACAATATTTGATAATAAAGATAAGAAATAAACAGCTCAAGTGATTAATCAACTAAGAACAAAATAATAATACACTTGAGAAAAAGAAGACAACTTCCTAAAAGGTTAAGCTCCACTGAAATAGATATGGAAGTTGTCGCAACACCAATAAGCTGACTCACATAAACACCAGCACGAAGCCATAGAAGCACCGATAACACATTCGCCAACCAAAGTATACGCAACCCATAAAGAAATCAATTAATAATCGTTGAGCCAATGAAGAATGATTCAGCCAAGAATTCACGTACAGATCCAAGAAGAACAAGTCTGGAAAATCAGAAATTAAATTGTGATGTAATGTTATCTCCTTAACCAATTGACCAAGTCTTCTAGCACTCAATTAACCAAAACTTCCAGCAACGTTACCTCCTATCCCTCAAAGCCATATCCCAAAAACCAACCTGAGCTATGTTTTTCAAGTGTGTCATTAATGTCCACTAAATAGCTGATTGCCAAAATTCCTAAAATCACATGAGCTATATTTACAATGCCGCACACACACCTGTTGCTTGATTGTCGTGCACACACACCAATTGCACACTAACATTTATTAGCCCACCTTGACATAAAATATCCTTTTGTCGTTGATTCTAGATAGAAGTTGAATTACTCAATTAAAGCAAGATACTTGGAGAAGAAGAAGCTAACCCACAGTGTATATTCTACATAGAAGACATGCACACTGCCAGATCTATGTCTTTTAAGAATTCAATAAACTAACTCACAGTTTTTCCCCAAAATAAAGAGATACTCACTGCACCGTTGCTCTTTTCACCCCAAAACCAGATTTTCTTCAGCTACATATCAAGACATGCACTATGCACACACGCAAGACTCCCTGATAGAGATATATACAATAATTCCAATCAAAACAATCTTTTTGAATACGCAGCAACCACTTCACTTTTTCTACTGTCCACGAAATCCACAAATTCCAACAGTAAAAACAATTCATTTACTAACATGATATATCACATCTCCACTCAAGATGAACTTCAAATCAAAATAGGCTCAAGATAGACTTCAAACCAAGATAGGATTCTTTTTCAACTAGAAGATTATTCTCAATAACTTTTAAATTCAAGTCATTATCCAATTAATATCTTATATGTCCAATTAATAAATAATGCCAAAATTAATTATTTAGATATATAACATATATCCTAACAAAATTTAACAGATCTGACATTTTATATGCTAATACAGTCAAGCTGTTGTCCAAAGTGCCCTCTCTTCCAGTTGGACAAGATCAGATGATGGATAACGTAAATGAAGACATCTGTGCAACTGAATGGGTGTTTTGTAGGGGGGTGATCTGTAAACAGATTTGATGCAAAACATGAACAGGGGAACTACACAAATTACCCATTGGGTCATTTCTCCATGGCTTGCTTCGAACTACTTTTCAATTCTCATAAATTACCTTATTCCATTATCAATGACACATTGTATCGAATGGGCATAAGAAAGATCCATTAGGTCAAAGCTACAGACGAGTCATTGCAACACAGACGAGTCATTGCAACAAGTACATCAAGAGTCCACTTCTATCTAGGTAATCTGTATATAGTATTCCTCCAAATGCTGAAACCAAAAACTATGCAGAAAAACTTGTTGGATCACCACTAACCGATTTTTTCCCAACGCAAGCAAAACAACTACATTAGACAACAAATCATGATTAAGTTACTCGACGCTCAACAAATACAGCAGTTGTAATGGGAGGCACGGTGAAGCATCCTGAGGATGCTTCAAATAAGGAATTCTTGACTACCATATCAGCTGCCATAACCTGCGTGATAGATATTATCATAGGCATCAGACATAAATATCCTCCAATAACAGGCTAATTTTCTTTTTTGAAAACGGAAATGGTATTAATTGATAAATAATGGAAATAATACAATGTAGACCAAAAAGTTAAGGGGTGTACCCTTTACACTCCGTACACAGATATGCAAGGAAAAAAGATAACATAGAAGTCAAAAAGTAAAAACAGACTAATGTTGCAACAAGTAAATCATGTAAGACCACGAAGAAACAGTATATAGAATAGATGAGGACATAAACTTTAGGATTTCATCATTCAATTGGTGATTAAGCAGCTGATCGTTATTGTTCAGGCAGTTCTACTTCACAATGTGTAACTGTTACCGCAGAATTTAATAACTAACCTATTGTTTATGTTGTTGTTTATTTAGTACATAAAATTCAAATATGATGAGAATATAATCTTAGATTTAAATCTCTAGAATTTGTTTTATTAGATCTAATTTATAGGATAAATTCAAGGGAAAAAAACCTTATAGAAAATCCTAATTACCGAAATAATTAGATAAAGTGTTTGATCTGTCTTTACATGTTTAATTTTGTCATGATGGATCAAATTCTATGCAATACTCATACCGACTAGATTATCACAAAACAATTTAAGTGGTTTCTCAATTTGCGTCTTCAGTTCATTTACTTTTTAACCACATTCCTTTACATATACAATGTGCCATAGCTTGAAATTCTAGCTTTACACTACTCCTTGCAACTACTAACCGTTTCTTGCTCCTCCAAGGAACTAGATTCCACCAAATGTATGTGCAACATTCGGGGTATATGTTTGTTTACTGATTGAGACAGAGCAATCCACTTCTAAATAAACCTGAATGTCTAAGTTGGTACCCTTTGGGAAGGAAAATCCTTTCTCAGGTGTCATCTTGAGATATCTTAAAATTTTTTATAATGTTTCAAGATGTTCATGTGGATTGTTGATGAATTAACTAATTACAGTTACCTCAAAGCTGATATCTAGTCTAGTATGAGTTAAGTAAATAAGTTTTTCTTACCATCCAGTCCATCCTTCTTGCTCCCAAGTTTAATTGTGTAGTCCATGGGAATCTTTGACGGTTTGTTACGAAGCATTCCAGTCTCCTTTAGCACGTCTAACGTATACTTGCATTGAGAGATTATAATTCCTCTTTTAGATCTTCCCACTTCTATTCTTAGGAAGTATTTAAGTTTTCCCAAGTTTTTAACTTCAAATTCAATACCAAGAATCTCCTTTAATCGTATTATTTCTTTTTCATAATCACCTATGAGAATTATATCACCAACATAGTCTATAAGAATAGCCTTTCTGTCTTCGAATGAGTGTTTTGTCCTTGAGAAAATCCGTGCTACTTGATGACTTTGGTAAACCAGTTAAACCACGCTCAAGGTGATTTTTTCAAGTCCATAAATGACTCTCCATGTACACTTCATCTTACAATCCATTCAAGAAAGCATTTTTCATTTTTTTGCATCCAATTAATGTAGCTCCCAATCTACCCAATCAAAATTCACTGGTAACAATAGAAGTACCTGAATAGTTTTTGGCTTGGCCATCAAATAAATATTTTTTGATAATCTATGCCATAAGTTTGGCTAAAACCTCTGACAACTATGGGCTTTATACCTTTCTATACTTCCATCTGCCTTGTACTTCACATTAAAAATCCACTTGCATCCTACAAGTTGTTAACCTGTAGAAAACTTTAAAATCTCCCAAGTATCATTCTTTTCAAATGCTTGTATTTCATCATCAATAGTAGACTTCCAAATAGGGTCTTGTAAGACTTTTGGTATTGTTAACTTTACGTTGGAGGTAAAGGCTCTAAAGCTGGGTGATTGTAAGACATGAAGTTTGATATAGATGCATAGTACTGTCAAATATTATAAGAGAAGAATGAATTGCTTTCTCATATATCAAAATTAGGTTACAGCCATTAGTTTATATACACAATTGTCTAGCTTAAAATTAGTAACAAACTCCCAAAAATAGGAAACTCCTCCAAATCTGTATCTAACTCTAATTCATAAAAATCAGGGAATTATATGATTTCTGTAACTATACAATCTTTCGAAATAAGACTACATAATTCGACACTCCCCCTTAAGCTGATGAGTGGATATCTTCCATCCCAAGCTTGCTAATAATATCTTGAAACACAGTGCTTGTCAGTCCCTTTGTAAGTACGTTGGCAGACTGATCCTTGGTTAACACAAATGGAGTGCATATTAAGCCACTGTCTAGTTTTTCCTTGATAAAATGCCTATCAACTTCAATATGCTTTGTTCGATCATATTGAATAGGGTTATTTTTATTCTTAAGTCATCTAGGATTATCTTTAGCCAGAGTAACTCACATATTCCCAACGCCATTGATCTAAACTCTGCCTATGCGCTTGATCTTGCTACCACGTTCTGCTTCTTACTTCTCCATGTTACAAGATTACCACCTAGGAGAGTACAGTAACTAGACGTTGATCTCCTGTCGACCAAAGATCTTGCATAATCTGCATCAGTATAAGCTTCTAACGTCATGCCTGTGCCTGTTTGTCGCTTAAACAAAATTCCTCTTCTCGGGCTTCCTTTCAAGTATTGTAATATCCTATTTACTACCTTAAGATGTGATTCTTTGGGATTGTGCATAAATTGACTAACCATGCTCACTGCAAATGCTATATCTGGTCTTGTGTGTGCCAGATATATCAATTTCTCAACAAGCTTCAGATAGGATCCTCTATCCACCATGGGATCTTTTGGAGCATCACATAATCAATGATTGAATTCAATTGGTGTCTCCACTGGTTTACAACCCATCTTTCCTGTTTCTTTCAACAAGTCAAGTACGTACTTTTGTTGAGAGATGAAAATTCAATGCCTAGGAAGTACTTTAATTTTCCTAGCTCTTTGATGTCAAACTCCTTCAAGAGACGTTGCTTCAAATTGTTCATCTCTTCTACATCATTACCTGTCACGATGATATCATCTACATAAACTAACAATGCTATGACTCTCTCAGAATTTGAGTGTCTCACGAACAAAGTATGGTCTCCTTGACCTTCACAAACCTCCCAAACCAAGCTTTTGGTGACTGTTTGAGCTCATAAAGAGCTTTCTTCAGCTTGCACACCATTCCTACTTTAGATTCGAATCCAGGGGGAACTTTCATGTAAATTTCCTCTTGTAGATCACCATGGAGGAACGAATTCTTAACATCAAATTGTTGTAGACTCCACTCAAAATTAGCAGCTAATGACAAAAGTATCCATACCGTGTTCATTTTAGCAATAGGGCAAATGTCTTTAGATAATCAATGTCATAGGTTTGAGTACCTTTGGCCACCAATCTATCCTTGTGTCTTTCCACCAATCTGTCATCCTGGTATTTTATAGTGAAAACCCACCTACATTCGCCCAGTTTCTTCCCTCTCGGCATTTCAACTAACTCCCATGTCTTGTTCCTCTCAAGGGCTTCCATCTCGGTCTTCATAGCATCCTCCCATTTCTTGTCTCCTAATGCCTCAGTTAGATTTCTTGGTGTGGGAATTGTATGGAGATTGGTTAGGAAGGCTCTATGGTTTTAGAATAGATTTTTATAGGACATGAAAAGAGACAGTGGATGTTTCGTACAGGTTCTTGCTCCTTTCCTAAGTGCAATTGGTAGGTCTTCAGTACTTGGTTTTTATATGTTCGTCTGCTGATTCAATTGACTCAACACTTGGCTCAACACTCGGTGTGACATTTTCGATTGGTTTGGGAGTGGTTTCAGGAAATTGGGCACTAACATGAATGGGAGACTGGATCAGTATTGGTCAAGAGACTAGTATTTTCCTCCTAAAATAAACTTGCAGTAGCTGAATGTTACCTTGATTTCCCTTATCTTTCATCATTTCAACAGATTTGGCTGACTCGATTGGCAGAGAAGTGGACTTAGAGATGGTTATGGGTATAGGCTAAACAAAACTAGGATCAAGAAGAAACATGTCCTTTGCTTTATCTTCACTCAAGGTCTCCCCCTGAAGATAAGTGTGTTGAAAAAAAAATTCATCTTCAACAAAAGTAATATCGACTGAGACAAAAAATCTTTTAGAAGGTGGATGAAAACATTTATAACCCTTTTGTATGGAGGAATATCCGACAAAAATGCATCGAAGAGCACAAGGATCCAATTTACTCCTATTGTGAGAATGAACATGAAAAAACGCAACACAGCCAAAGATTTGAGGTATAAGGCTGTTTGAAACAGAGAAGTTTGGGAAAAATTTTGTAAGAATATCAATTGGACTTTTGAACCCAAAGACACGTGTTGGAAGCCTGTTCATAGGATGGGCAGCGGTTAATACAACTTCACCCCAATATTATTTGGAAACATTCTTGTGAAACAAAAATGCTCTAGTAATCTCTAGGAGATGTCCATTCTTTCGCTCAACTACACCATTTTGTTGTGGGGTGTTAACATATGAGGATTCATGAATAATTCCTATTTTCTGAAATGGAGAAAGGATTTGATTGAAATTATCCTTAGCATTGTTCGATCGAAATCTCTTAATTTTTACATGAAACTGAGTATTGATCATGTTGTAAAAATTAGGAAAAATAGTGCTAACATCAGATTTATTTTTCAAGAGGTAAAGCCCTGCGACTCGGGTATAATCATCAATAAATGAACCCAACCACCTAGCACTCGAAACATTTGGAATGATAGAAGGTCCCCAAATGTCACTATGAATGAGAGAAAAAGGAACAAAGGTTTTTTTGTGGCTTATTGGAAAGGAAGCACGTTTGTGCTTGGCAAGCTCACAATCATCACAATGAAAAACTTCAGATGCAAGACCTTTAAATAAAGAAGGAAACATCAACTTGAGCACTCTAAAAGATAGGTGACCTAAACGACGATGATGGAAGTCAAATTTGATTTGGGTTTGACATGACAAATTCGAAAAAAAAAGATGTAGATAAGGGATTTCCAACTCTTGTTATACTGTGTTGTTTTTCCAGGAAATAGAAACCATCTCTCTGATTAGCACATCCAATCATCTTTTTCATGTCTAGTGCCTAAAAGACTCAGTGTGAAGGAAAAAAGGTTACATTGCAATTTGAATATGTGGTTAATTTTTGAATGGAAATAAGGCTTGCAAAAAGCTTTGGAACATGGAGAACATTTCTTAGTGTAAGGTCCTTGTTTATGTATATGTCCCCTTGGCCAGCTATGGTGGTGATGGATCCATCAGCTATCGTGATCTTTTTATGGCTGTGGAGGTAGACTTCTCAAAGGACTCCACAAAAGTTCTTAGTTTCTCGATTTCTTCGATGTTAAATTCAGGGGCAGATTTTTTGGGATTTTTTTCACTAGTCGACGAAGTGCTCACCATATGTGCCTGACTTCGATCATTCCCACTTCGATTGGGCTTGCCATGAAGTTTCTAGCATTTATCCTTGGTGTGACAACGCTTCTTGCAGTATGTGCAGAATAGAGATTCTCGATTAAATGGTTTGGTTGAGTCCCCTCAGGTAATTAATGAAGGATTGTTTGCCTCTTTCAATTCTGTGGTCTTGGTAACGAGGGCAAAACCATCTCCCCCTTGAGGTTTAAGCATAACACTTCGACGTCCCTCTTCCACGCATATAATAAAGATTGTCTCATTCAGAGACAACAGGTCTAGTTTTCCTAAAATCTGCACCCTTACATCATCAAATTCAACGTTTAATCCTGCCAAAAAATCATAAATATGATTTTTTTCCACAAAATGCTTTAGAATTACTGCATCTTCACTGTAGCACATTTGGATGCATTGATAATGGTCCATTTCTTGCCACAAGCTTTGTAAGAGACTCGAATATTCAGTAACAGGTCGAGTCCCTTGTTTCGTCGCTGAAACTTTCGTCTTAATTTCGTAGATTTGTGCAGCATCAATAACCTTGGAATATGTCTGTCGAATAGCTTCCCAAATCTCTTTGGCAGTTCCGAGGAACATACATGTATCACTAATTTCTGGCAGCATCGAATTCTATAGCCATGACATTACCATGGAGTCTGGTTCGTCCCAAGCCGCAAATTTGGGCCTGCGAAGGACCTGTGCCCATTAAATGGCTCAATTTCCCTCTTCCCTTTAGGAATGTGCGGACCAATTGTGACCACTTCAAGTAATTCTTCCCATTCAACCGATAAGCAGCTTGAATGTTTTGCAAATCTCTGGTTATATCAGTAGCAATATTCTCGAATGCCGGGGCACTCGTGACAAGTTTGGTGATTTCGGCAAAACTTTTGGGTGATTCCGACATGATTGATTGAATAAAACAAAGGGTAAAAACAGGAAAATATGAGAGAGAAGGCTAAGACGATTGAGAGGAACAGTGAAGATGGATTTCGGTTGGGTATAACTAGAACAAAAAAAAATCAGAGTTTATTAGGAAAGAGCCAACAGCTCTGATACCATGTCAAATATTATAAGAGAAGAATGAATTTCTTTCTCATTTATCAAAATTAGGTTATAGCCATTAGTTTATATACACAGTTGTCTAGCTTAAAATTATTTACAAACTCCCTAAAAATAGGAAACTCCTCCAAATCTGTATCAAACTCTAATTCCTAGAAATCAGGGAATTATAATATTTTCTATAACTATACAATCTTTCCAAATAAGACTACATAATTCGACAAGTACCTGATTGGACACCTTCCCGCCAGGCTATTAGAGGTTCAAGTCATCAAATACCTGGTTGCTGTTTTCCACAATATTTGAATTTGTCCTAGATTCAGCCATCCTCTTTGCAACACTTTCATTCGATTCAAACTTTTGGTCTTGTTTAAGATCCATTGGGGCACTTCCCCTAGCTGCACAACTCTGTATTTTTTTAAGTAAACACAAAATTCTCTTTATTTGTTAGTTTGTATAGGAGAATGAGAGTTATTTTGAATAGGATTCAGGGGTAATGTCTAAGGTTGACGGATTTGTCCATAAGTGGCTAGATTAGGAATGCATGGAGAATTAGTATTTTTATGTGACAAAACAACTAGGACTAGATTTATACCAAATTGATAATCTTGAATAGAATTCTCCTTCTAGTTTTGGTGTAAAATGGGTTACTCTCAAAGAATGTGTCATTGAATAGTATGTTTTTCTAGTACTAAGATTGGTGAGCATCCTACACAAATATATTATATAGAATTAGGATTAAGTTTGCTTTGGTGTTGTGGATGGATATGGACAAAGGATGTGGATTTGAAGATTCTAATTGGGTATGAAACTAATAATTCTACTTTTAGGATAGTAATCTGTGAGTTTTTGACATAAGATTGAGGTACTTTAGAGTCCTAGAGAACATCCTATTGCTGAGAAATTCATCTGCAAGAATTGTATCCCTCCACACTATTTAGGCACATTTGAGGTGAACATAAATAACAAGCTACTTTTAAGGGTTTCTATTTTTTCTTTTTAACTACTCAATTTTGTTGTGGAGTATCAACACAGAGGCCTTGGCGACTAATTCCATTTCCAAGATTAGACTGAAGGTATTCTTTTGCATGTTAATGTGAAAAATTAGAATTTGAACTTGGAATTGAGTTCATATTATAGAATGGAATTTTTTCAAGATAGATCCAACCTCAAATTTTTCTTTCATAAGAAATGGCCATGTGATTCTACTATGGTTGTCAATAAAAGAAACAAACCAGCTAGAACGAGAAATAGATTCTGTTGACTATATTTGATATGCATATAGATTTACCATATCATAATCCCTTAAATCTAGGGATCATGATTTCCTCTCATTGTATATAAATATTGTACAACCCTTTTTACACTACATAGAAAAATAACATTTTCTCCAAACTTGATATGGTATCAGAGCCATTTAAGGTTCTGCTTTTGTAGTTTAGGGTTTTAGCCACCCATTTTGCTTATTTCTTCTTCCCGTAGTTTAGGGTCTCAGCCACCCATCTTGCTCCAGCCTTCCGGTGTCTAAAGCAACACCACCGTTAGGTTCAGAGAGCACCGACCGGTCAGCCACCAGAGCGCTGCCGCCTGACGACTCCCCCGTCATCGTCACATGCTGCCACCGTGTCTTGGTGTCTCCAACGCACAGCTGCTGACAGCGCTGCTGCCACCATTGAGTTCGTCGGCGCCTCCTCCTCCTATTTCTACCTTGTTTGATTTTAGGACTCACTGTTGTGACATCCCTTGAGTTATTTCTACCTTGTTTGATTCTAGTCTCAATGTGGAATTTGATTAAGAGTTCAGATATTGGGAAGGGAAAAATTACCATCTCTAAACGAGACAATATCCCTGATCCGGGCTGAAGAGAATAGGAGAGAAGTTATGTTGGAGCCTAAAACATTAGAAGGCTCAGCAATGGTTTCTACAAAATTGAGCAATAAGGAAACAAAGACAGGTAATGGGCATGCAGAGTCAAATAAAGACCCAATTTGGTGCACATATTGCAAAAAAAACCACGCCATATGCGAGAGGATTGCTTCAAACTCCATGGGAAGGAACAAGTCCTTAGCCATAAAGGAGGATTCAAAGGAGGAAAATCCCACTTTACTAATGGGGAAAACCAAACTCAAGAAAAATTTGACCAGGTTGATATTGGAGAATTCAAGAAAAGTTCTCTAGTATGTGTTCATTGGCTTAATCAGGTAAGTGCCTTAACTCTCACGCTTTAAGTGCCTCGAGTATGTCTTCCCTAGGCTCTTGGGTCATTGACTCAGGAGTCACTGACCATATGACTCACAGCCCAATCAGATTTAGAACATATAACCCATGTCCTGGAAATAGAAAAATTATTGTTGCAAATGGATCTTCTATAATCGTTGCAGGCCAAGGAAAAGTAAATCTATCTAATTCTTTGTTCCTAAATAATGTGCTGCATGTCCCAAAATTGTCCACCAATCTCATATCCATTCATCAAATTACCAAAGATCTAAACTGCAAAGTAACTTTCTATTCTACTCACTATGTTTTTTAGGATCTGGTTACGGAGAGAACGATTGGACTTGCTAATGTGAAAGATGGGCTTTATTACCTTGAGGAAACAAGTGGCAACAAGAAACAAAAATAATCAGCTATCCCTCACTTGCTCCTCAGGTAACCTCTCTCCTAATAAAACTGAAATTTGGCTTCACCATTACCGTCTCAGTCATCCTCCTTTCACTTTACTTAAAAGCATGTTTCCTTCACTTTTTAAGAATGAAGATGTTAGTAGTTTTCATTGTGATACATGCGAAATTGCTAAACATTATCGGGTATCATTTCCATTGAGTAATACAAGATCTACAAGACCTTTTTCTTTGATACATACTGATATTTGGGGACCATGTAGAATTTTGAGTATTTTTGGAGCTAAGTGGTTTATCACATTCATAGATGATTGCCCTAGAACTACCTGGTTATTTCTTATGAAAGAAATATCAGAAGTAAGCAGTATTTTTCCAATGTTCCATAAAACGATTTTTACACAATTTGGAAGTTTGATTAAAAGAATAAGATTAGACGATGCAAGAGACTATTTTAATCAAATTCTCTCATCTTTCTTTCAAAAAGAGGGTATAATAGATGAGTCATCTTGTGTAGACACACCCACAAAATGGGATTGCCAAACGGAAAAGTAGACATTTACTTAATGTAACTCGAGCAATTTTGTTTCAACATAAAGTTCCAAAAACCATTTGGGGGGAGGCTGTTTTAACTGCTGCATATTTGATAAATAGAGTACCTTCCAAAGTTTTAAATAACCAAAGTTCCATAACTGCACTTTCTGATTTTTACCCTGATTTTAATGTCTCTCACAAATGGCCACCAAGAGTGTTTGATTGCGTTGCTTTCATACATATTCATGCTCATCAAAGAGGGAAACTTGATCCAAGAGCTTTAAAATGCATTTTTGTGGGATACTCAAACACAAGAAACGATATAAGTGTTATCATCCACCTTCTAAAAATTTTTTTACCTCCATGAATGTCACATTTTTTGAAAATGACTCTCAAAGTAACAATTCTCATCTTCAGTGGGAAAGTTCTTGGGAAGATAAGGAATTCCTCCTTGATTTTGATTTTCAAAGTCTTGCACCTAACTTGAAGTCTTCCAAATCTGATCATACACCTCACATTGAACCCAATTCTAAAGGAGAACTTACTAGCAATGGAACTGAGCCTAAAATTGATCAAGAACCTGTTGAATCTGAAGATGAACATGTTGGTAATGAAAATTCTGCCCCTGAAACTGAACTGACAAAGCAAAACACTGGTTTGAATCCTACTACACCACTTAAGGTCTACTCAAGCAAGAAAGTTCCTATTTCTAACCCTGTGCAAATACAAGAGTTTGAACCACAATCAGATGCTGAATTTTTTGACCCCTTGTGTGTTAAATCTGATTTTACTCCTTGTGATTTGAATGATTTAGACCTGCCTATCGCTGTTAGAAAAGGAACTCGAGAATGCACTAAGCATCCAATCTCAAATTGTGTCATTCCATAGACTTTCTCCACAACATAAAACTTTCCTTACAACCATCAACTCCATTCCAATTCCACAAACACTACAAGAGGCCGTTAGAGATAATAATTGGGTACAAGCTATGAGAGAGGAGATGAATGCTCTAGAGAGAAATAAGACTTAGGAAATTGCAAACTTGCCTAAGGGAAAGAAAACAGTGGGGTGTAAATGGGTGTTCACATTGAAATATAGAGCTGATGGTTCACTAGAAAGGTATAAAGCTCAATTAGTTGCAAAAGGTTATACATAAACATATGGGGTAGATTATCAAGAGACCTTTGCACCCTTAGCAAAAATGAATGTTGTACGTGTTCTTTTGTCTTTAGCTACTAACTTTGGCCGGTGTTTACAGCAATTCGATGTTAAGAATGCATTCTTACACGGGGATTTAGAAGAAGAGGTTTACATGGAACCTCCGTCAGGTTTCAATGAAAATTTTTGTGGGAAGAAAGTATGCAAGTTAAAGAAAGCTTTATATGGATTAAATCAATCACCAAGAGCTTGGTTTGGAAGATTTACTGAAGTGATGCTAGCAATGCAATACAAAGTCAAGGAGATCATACTTTGTTTATAAAACATGCAAAAGGAGGAATTACAGCACTACTTGTATATGTAGATGACAATGTTGTCAACGGGAATGATCCAATTGAAAGAGAATCACTCAAAAAGTGCTTAGCAAAAGAGTTTGAAATTAAAGAATTGGAAAGGCTAAAGTATTTTTTAGGCATTGAGGTAGCATACTCAAGTAAAGGCATCTTTGTTTCTCAACAAATAAAGGCATCTTTGTTTCTCAACAAAAGTATGTTTTGGACCTACTTAAAGAAATAGGGAATCTTGGATGCAAGGCAGCAAGCACACCCGTTGAACCTAACTTAAGACTGAGTGAAGAGAAGAATGATAGCACAATAGACAAGTGACGATATCAGCGATTGGTTGGGAAGCTAATATACCTATCCGACACAAGACCAGACATAGCATTTGCCGTCAGCAAAGTAAGCCAATTTATGCATGATCCAAAAGAGAAACACCTATAGGTTGTCCACCGGATTCTATCCTATCTCAAAGCTACACCCGGTAGAGGGATTTTGTTTAAGAAAAATGAAGGGTTGTTCATAAAGGCATATACTGATGTTGATTATGCAAGTTCTGTGATAGATCATAGATCAACTTCAAGATATTGTACATTTCTTGGTGGGAATCTAGTGACATGGAGGAGTAACAAGCAATTGGTTGTTGCAAGATCAAGTGCAGAAGTAGAATTTAGAGCTATGGCTCATGGAGTTTTTGAATTACTATGGCTCAAGATAATCCTTGACGACCTTAACCTCAAGTGGGAAGGACCTATGAAACTCTATTGTGACAACAAGTCTGCCATCAACATTGCACACAATCCAATGCAAGATGATCTCACGAAGCATATCGAAGTTGATAGACATTTTATTAAAGAGAAGTTGGACAATGGCATGATTTGCACTCCATATATAGCATCAAGTAATCAGTTGGCAGATGTCTTAACAAAGGGCATGTCGACTTCCAACTTTGAAGATATTACATACAAGCTGGGAATGGAAAATATCTATTCACCAACTTGAGGGAGAGTGTTGACAATCTAGAATATCTTGCTTTGTACAGTTGCGGAATATCTAGAATATCTTGCTTTGTACAGCTAGAAATTCCATATATAGCCCATGGTCTTTTCTATCTTAGAACAGAATCCTTTTCTATTTTAGTATAGAATAATTTACTCCTAATATTTGAGAGACGGCAGATTTCATGATTGACAGAAGTCAAATTCCATTTTTATAAATAATGTAAAGCCTAGAACCAAGTGAAAATACAGAACAATTCAGTTTTTTTCAATTTCTTATGTATTTTCCAGCATTTATCTCATGTATGTTCAGTTCTCCGAAAATGATCACAGTATGGTCTCTTCTTTTTCTTTTCAGCTTTCACATGATTGCTGGTTGGTAAAGAAGTAACTGCCCTAGTAGCAAGTGCCAAACTCTTAGTTCCAGAATTTATATTCTGGGTGGGTTCCCAGCATTATCTGTTTTTGGCTTTCTTCTCTGCAAACTTCAGAAAAACTTCTCAAATATTTTTGAAGAGGTTTATTGCTTAGAATCCTACCTCTTATATCGGCCAAAATTTTATTTAAGCTCATTAAAAAATTTGAATACCCGCTCTTTCTCATAATCTTTCTACATCTCATACCATCTATGGAACATTTCCACTCAAGTTCTTCAAAGAGGTCCAATTGTTCCTAGTAATGTCTGAGATTGTTGAGGTACTGGATGACGTGTTTCTCTTTGTAGGTCATCAAGTACTCCCTTGATCTCAAACAACTCTACTGTGTTCTCATTGTTTGAGAACATCTTTTTAGCCACATCCCATATCCCTTTTGATGTACCATAAAACACGAAATTTTGTCCAACTTCATTTTCCATGGTATTTATCAGTCAGGAAATAACCATATTATCTTCTATTTGCCATATTTTGAATTTTGGGTCATCTATTTTGGTGGTTGAGCTGTGCCAGTGAGGTAGCCATCTTTTCGTCTGTCGCTTATGAACATCATCATGGATCGGGCCCATTGAAGATAGTTTTAGATAGTTTTAGCAAGTTAACTTGTGACCTATAAATGAAAGAACAAAGGCTTTTGAATTGCCACTGCTGATGGAAGTTTGTAGTTTTAGAAAGTTAACTTGTGACCTGTAAATGAAAGAACAAAGCCTTTTGAATTGCCATTGCTGATGGAAGTTTGCACTTCAGGTCTCGAGTTAAGTTCTGATGTGGAACTTCGATTAGATGCCATCCCGTATTTCATTATTTACAGGACTTTCTCTTCTAATTAGAGAAGAGAAGGCTTTGATACCATGCAAAATTTAACTAGTAACTTATTATTTATTTCCTTGAATAAAACTAAAGTTTATAGTCCAATAAATAGGCAGTACAGAGAATCCAAATATGATAAGAATATGATCTAGGACTTGAATATCTAATATTTGTTCTTATCAGATCTAACCAACTTATGGAATAACCTCAGAGAAAACAACCTTAGCCAAATAAAAAAATCCTAACGACCAAAATAATAGAAATTAAATCTATTTTACCAATAAAGTAGGAACAAATACAATCAAGATAATCAACAATTACGTTTGGATCTATCATTTTAAGGGATACGTAAACTCATCCAAAATTTGTAGTCCACATTATTTTCCTAGAAAAGAATTGCTCAATCCACCTCAAATAAAGGGCACCTAATAAAACTTCTGAGGCCAATTTCTGGTTAACCAAGAAATGATTACCTGTACGGGGTGTAACTGAAAAGCTCTTGCTTGGAAAGCATGATTAGCAATTGACACCACATTTGGACATGTGTTGAATATAACCACAATGTGTGAATAGCTGTAAAACCAAAGTTTAGATCCCTTAATATTAAGCAGTTGTTACCATTGTACCAAAAGTAATGACACATAATTTATACTCACATGGCATCCAGCTGGGATAACCATGGAACACCATCATGGCCATCTTCAATGCTCATCACTATGACACCAGGGACCCATGAAGGACCAGTGTTATGGAATTGCACTCTTTCCTGGATGCAGATATGCTCAATAGAATAATAGTTAAAAAGAAAGTCTGATTTCCAAAGCAAAGTAGTTTTAGGACTTAATATGAAAATTCCAAATTTTTTCATTGGACTGTAGAGCTAAATTACAAATGGAAGTGTTAATATCTTATGGTTTAAGGAAATAATGAGTGGTTTGAGAACAGTAAGGAGAAGAAACAGAGATATGAACAAGGAAATATGATAATGTTTGTTGTAAATGTCTGTTACATGTGAACATAAATCAGGAATAATTGTTAGAATCCCTAGAATTAGCTCCTTAGAATCAGCATTAGTTGTATATTTCCTAATATTAGTTAGTTGCCTTACTTA
>JAOQML010000197.1:19198930-19232422 GCA_027568935.1 Erythroxylum urbanii | reverse complement strand
AGTGTTATATAAGAGAGAACATAGAATGTAAAGAGTAAGACATTATTTTTTTGGAAATAAAAATCTTTCTTTCAACTATGTTAACAAGAGTGAGCCTTTGAGAATAAAAAATTTGAACATTAAATATGAATCAAGTTATATCATCGGCTTCAACTCGAGCTAGTTAAGTTTTCAAGATTATGCATTACAACATCAAGATAAAATTTGAACTAATGATATTCATCAAATGCGAAAAGACCACCCCGCACTCTTTTAGAGCCCAAGTTTTAAATTGACATTCGTTTGATCTCTAAGTAAGTTTGTAGATGGTAGAAACAGTCAACAAGGTATGGTGCAAAATAAACTTACTAACATGTTGGTTCAAACAAGTTGACCTAAACAAATTGCCTGAAGACTAAATGTGTGCTATGTTAGACAGGTTATCATGAAGCATTGCATAAAGGATGGTACTCACCTGGATATCATTAGCTGCCCTTAAGCGGAAAAGTGGTGATGAATACCGAACCTGTAATACATCTAAAAAGTTCTGTAGGGCTGCTATGATGTGCCTCTTTTCAGGCTTGAAACTTGGATCTGCCAATCTTGGCTTAATTCTTTTAAAAAGCACAAAGTAACATAGTTTCAGAATAATGATGGGAAAATAAAAGATGCTCCTAAAGGAAGTTAATATGTAGTCACAAAATGATATATAAGGAACAAAAAATGAAGGAAAAAACAATACTCACAAAGGCCAGTGTTTTTCATTCTTCTCCTTTGGTGGAAGGCCAACACCCCAATTGTTAGAGTTATAAGTGAAGTCTAGCCTGGAAACAGTTAAGAGGCATACTGTAGTTGGTGATATACAATCATTGTTGTTGAAGATCACAAAAGCGTGGTTTTTAGTTTAAGAATAGTGTTATATGTCCACATATCCCATAATACAACAATTTAGGTCTTATGTAGTGAGATAGTCTTCTCTTATTTTAACTTAGTGTATGTACCTATTATTGTGTAAATGGTCTAAACTTAATAACATACCTTAACACCCTTTGGTGTACATAAATGTAGGCTTTACAGTTGAAAAATGTTAAACCATGTGTATATTTTTCTCTCTTCTATCTCTACCTTTACACAGTATCAAGCTAATTTAAACATGTTATCACAACTAAGTTTCAATTATGTGAACTATCTCCTCCGTTCTCTTTTGGAGCACATTTTCAATTCTATAAACTGAACCCCTAACTTGTGTTTCTTCTTTGTCAAAGTCATTCTTCTTCTTCAAATGCTCTATTTCTCTAATCCTCTACTACTTGCAGACGTTTCTCCTTTTTCAGCAAGCTCTTTCTTTGACAACTCAATAAGGACACTGTCACCTTTAATTTTCCTTTTCCTTTTAACAGCGCATTGAAAGTATCATTAACTTTCCATTCTCTTTCCTCCTTGTAGGTCATTGAGAACATTGTCACCTCTATTCTTCCCTTAAGGCAGCTTATTGGGCAAGTCACTTTCTATTGTCTTTCCTTCTTGTAGGTCATTGAGAACATTGTTACCTCTATTCTTCCCTGAAGGCAACTTATTGGCAAGTCCATTTTCTTCCAGCAACCCATCTAACGTGTTACTAAATCTACTCTTATTGTCCTTTTTGCTAACTTCTATTTTATTTTTCCTCCTTTCTTCTTTTATAGTGCATATCTCTTTTCTATTTTGTCTCTCTCGGAAGTTGTCTAAAATGCCCATAGATCATTTTTGACACCAACACCATTTTTTTTATTTTATGGTTTATAAAAGTAAACAAACGAAAAAGAAGATAATAAAAGAAAAAAATGAAAAATATACTTTTTAGTTTTAAATTTTCTGTTTGCCAAATTCTCTATTTGCAAATTTAAAAGGAGATAAAAACATGCACTTATCAATTTGAGATGGGTAATGAAGACAACTAAAATTTAACAATAGAAATTTTATTATATAGCCAATATTCAAGATTTTGTGCATCTTATAATATAATAAGTTTATGAATTACTTCGTAATAATGTAGTCTCTTAGTGTGAAATATTGTACTATCCTCCTATTATAAACAGATAGGTCAATCCTAATAAAAAACAAATTTCAACACCTTTTTGTGGTCTTTGTATAACAGGAGGACAAAAACTAATGAATAATCCATCTCAAAATCCTGTGTGTTCTTATTGTTCGTGGATACAAGTTTTATAATTGAAACACCTCAAACCAATTTGTATATTCTTCTCTCTCCTTTATCTCTATTTTCACATGATACAATTAACAATTATAATGCGTCAGAAGAGGAAACTACCAATTGAGTTATAATGTACAATAAACAATAGATTCTCTGACAGTCTTTATAGCAGAAATGTGTCAATATTCTAGAATTTCACAGATTAGGTTGGCTAATTTGAGAATAGTTGATATCAGAAAATGAAGAACCTGTTGAACCAGTCACCAGAGTTGTATGAATCACGATCTAGTGATTTTGAGCGTAGCATCTCATCACCGGCATGAAAAAATGGTATTCCCTAGAATAAGATAAAGACTTGGTATAATCCAATGACAACTAGGTCGGCAAAACATCAACAGAACATTTTACATAATAATTCCTTGCTCACTTATTCCTCACAATAAGTGGACAGTCTTCTGATTCAATAGGTCAAATTGTAATCTATTTTACATGTTGTCTTCCACCGTTGGGGAGTGCCGTAGAAAAGAGAAGGAAAGCTAACAACTGATCATTTGACACTGAAGGGAATTAAAAGAGAACTGGACCACGAGATTAACTTCCATGCATCTTAAGTGAGATTTTAAATCACAGTTGCATGTATGGACTTTGTTAGCATGTATGAACTTTGTTAAGCAAGGAACCCATGATAACCAATTACAGGGAACGTATAACTGTTCAAGAACTCAGTTAGGAGAATATAAACTGAGTAAGCACTTTTAAGCTGTTATAGAGCATTCATAAGAAGCATGACCGAGAAAAATTCTCCATCAGCAAAGAGACACCTATCACAAGTAGCGGTAGATAATTGAAAAAGCAGAACAATTTTTGACTAAGATTGTCATGGACTATTTATAAAGTACATACTACAAAAGTAAAAAGGTCTTTAAATCGATTCACAAAAAGTAGAAGACCCTACCTGTGAAAGTGCTATTATACTTGTTGCCAAATGATTCAATCTGCATCTAACATCTAAAGAAATATCCATCGGAGTCTACAAGGAAGGAGCCCAGTTTTAGAAATTAGAACAGATGTTAAATGGCTCATTTAATACACATGGTAAATTTAACAAATACCTTCATGCTCAGAACATCAAATAAAGTTTCATTGTCGTGAGCAGATACATAGTTAATCTGGAAAATGACCAAAAAAATCAATCACTATACTGAAAAGAGTTCAACATTACTTGTGTATGTAACCAGAATTTAAAATACACACTTTAGTAAATAAATAATTCCAATGTAATAATTTAAAACTTGTCAAATTAGGGAAGAAAAAAAATCCTTTTAAAAGTAAAATATTTTGACTGTGGCTGAAGTGGTACCTAGCCTTTAAGAGCAATTCCCTGGAATCCCTTTCCCAAACATAAGGGCTTCACAAACATTATAGGAAAAGAAACAACAACAATAACTACAAATATTACTAGATCAAACTGCGGTAGAAAAATTCAAAAATATTTCTGAAAGGGGTTTGTATGGTATCAGAATTTGGAAACAATAAATTTAGTACAGTAATTCAATGCAACAGATAGGCATGGCAGGACTCCAACTCTGGAAAGAGTTTGTCAGGAAACATTTCTTTAAAATATGCCACAGCACCAGAGGCCAAGGGTCAGATTCTCATCAAGGCTGGCCTCTATTAGTGGACCATCCTGAAATTGGCACGATCAATGACTTCATCTCGAAGTTACGGAAGAAATGCTCCTCTAGGAAAATTGCAAGGAATAGGTCAATTAACAAATTCCTTAGTATGTGAACCGTGAGCAGGAATTTGTAAATTATACAAAAGCTTGCAAAATAGAAAAGGGTTTTGTATGGTAATCAAATGCTAGAGGTAGACATGGAAGCAGTCTAAATTTGAACAAAGTTCCAGCTTTCAGGACATATCAAGTATGTAAAAACAACAGAGGACAAGGGTCAGAGATTTTCACGAAGGGTGGCCTCTATTGATGACCACAAAAATTTCAGTCAAGTCAATTATGTGCGTCTCAAAGAAATATTGCAGCTAAGTTAGTTACAACGAAGATTTCTTTTATACGGTCCTAAGTACGTGAATCATTGAAAAATTTTGGGAAAAGAGAAGTTTTTGTACAGTGTCAAGCTTGAAAAATACAAGAAGTTCTTTGGACAGAAATTCAATGCAACATTCACTTCTCTGAAATACAAAACAGAGGGGGAAAAAAAAGAAGGAAGAAGAAAAACGGAAAACAGAGATCAACAGACATAAGATTGTCAAGAAGGTGGCCTCTATTATAGAGCCCAAAAGTTTTAAACCAATCAATGGCTTTCATCTAAAGGAAATTATGCAGCTATTATAGAGCCCCAAACGTTCTAGGAATGTGAAAAATTAGAAACAATTAGAGAAAAGGAAAAGGGTTATGTGAAATGGAAAACTGTTCTGTACAGCATCGAAGTTAGAAAATCTGAAACAGGGCCTACTACAGTAATTCAATGCAGCACGTTGGCATGGCGGAACTATAAACTTGGAAAGAAATGTAGCTGACGTGAGAAGTTGCTTTTCAAAACAACAAAACAACACATGCTAAATGTTAGAGATTCTTAAGAAGGGTGGTGTTACTTAATAACCATACTGAAAGCTTGATCTAATCAATCTCAAAAGAAATAATAAACTAACTCAGTTATTGGAATCTCCCTCTTGGAAAAACAGCATGGCACAATCTTAAATGACAATTGAGGCCCTTACGGTTTCTGTTGGACACATAGCATAGGCAACAGATGTTCCATCATAAGTTAAGACACCCTCTCCTTTCACCTGGGAAAATCTGAATCATTGACCAATTTCTAAATATAGAACACATGCTGAAGGGATATAAAAAGAATGAAACATATTACAAACAAGTCCATCAAATATCCGACTGAAGTTTCAACTTCTAGTTTGCAGGTTAAGCATCAGTAAGGAAATGTGAGAAAGATTATGCATATGAATGGACTTGCAATAAAATCAAGTAAAACAATCAAACACATCTGTTCTTTGTTTTCACAAGAGGTGAGAGTATAACAGGAACAATTCCCTTGCACATAATACCCATAAACAGCATTTTGGAGGGTCACAGGTGAGAGCATAAACAGGTGAGAGTATAAAAGGCACAATGCGCTTATAATAAACATTTTGCCAACAGTATAGCATTGTACAGAAGGACAAAGAGTTATGGGTACCTCTTTCCCTTCACTGTTGGTTAGTACAAAATCCCTCAAATTTCCAGCCATCCCAACCTGTTATCAGATCCATTCAACAGGAAGTTTGATGTCAAGAAACACTTTTCTTTGGATGAGAAATAGTAATGGTTCTTTTTTAGGTCTCCAAAAGACACAATAAAGCACCGACCAAAAGCATGTAAATATCAAATTAACAATGTTGATAAAAACAATACCGCATATAGGCACATGAAAATGATACTTTAATACATACGTCAGCAGTTGGGGAGCATAACAAAAAAACTAAGCATTCATCAAAGACAACCAATGGTAACATATAAAATAGTCATTGAATCCAACTACTTTGAGGTACAAATGAAAGCATATTATTGTTGACCTGGTACCTTGTCGATAGACCAATACCGAAATGAGGATTCTATCAATCTAAACCAGATTCTGCAAATCCATAAAGATGATCTACCTGGATGTGATCCTTTGATGTAGCAAGCATGACTTTTTCAGCATCTTTTCCACCATGGTCATGTCCATTAGGCTACAAAAGGACCACTATATATCTAAGAATTTCTGTAAGTTGAAATCTGGAAAATAGTATAAAATTACTCTAGAAAGATTAACATTTACATAGTGGATGTTACTATCTGAGAAAAGACAACATTTTGACAACCATGATAAATTTCAGCTTTATATTACCTGCAAGAATAAACCAGTCACAAATCCTTGCTGAAGAGGGTGACCAAATGGAGATCCACCAAGCATTGCATCTCGAATTCGATCATTAAAGCTGAAATTGAATTTTCAAATTCAGTATGAAACCAAATTGCTTGACAGCAACTAACGAACCAGATGAAGGGCTAAAGTAAGAAGATGAAATTTCCTTTGGACTGATGCAGCTATGAATTGAGGTGCTCGAATAAATAATTTACCAAAAGAGTTAACCTCAAACTCCAATTTTTAGTGACAAAACATCCCTCTAATGATCAGAAATATATTTGAAATGCAGATGCAGAGATGCCTCCAGAAATATAGATGTATTTTGTCTAACCTTTCACAGAAGTTCCCTGTTCAGAGAAGGTGGAGATAAGAGGAATGGGAGAAAAAAAGTGTGCTTGATGATATTTACCTTCCAATTCCTGTCCCAGGAAGATTGAACTGTGAAGCATTTATCCCACGTCCATTTTTAGCTACTTCACCGAAGTCCCAACCTTCACCATATCTGCAAACACGAATGTCAATCTAACAAACTGTTGGAAAATATAATCTGTATGATTATGTCCAGATTTTGTGGGGATTATGTCCATAAAATATGGTACTAATTATGTCCACAAAATTAGGATGAAGTATCCCATAAGTAACAAATCTGTACACATTTATTTCCTATGTTGTACTAGGGTGTGAATAAAGTTAATGTATGTCTGTTAGTCAGACATCAATGAAAAATTCCTCCCTCAAATTCTGTCAAGGTATCAAAGTTGTAGGTCTGCTCAGAAATGAAACCTTCAGTTGTTTAGCCATTCCCTTCCTTTTACTCTGTTTTTTTATATCAAAACAGAGTAGTTTTGCCAGCCTTCATTGCTGGTTATTTCTACTTCCTGTGAAAGGTCTTAATTGCCTAAACAAAAGGTTTTTTTGCTTGGATATGTCAGAAGTTGCAGAGACAACAGCTACATCCCAATCAGAGGAGGCTGTTCGATCTCAACAACCTGAAAAGCTCCAAAGTATACATGTTGCATATAAATTAGATGGGAAAATTTACCTAAGTGGTCCCAACTTATTTGTATAATGCTGAAAGGAAAAGGGAAGATTAGTCACATTACAGGCACTGGACCTAAGCCAGAAGATCCTCTGTTTGAAGCATGGGATCAAGGAGACTCCATGATTATGGCATGGTTGTGGAACTCTATGATTCCTGAAATTAGCAACACATACATGTTTTTGAACACTGCTAATGATATTTGGGATGCAATTCAACAAACCTACTCTAAAGCTAGGGATGCAACCCAAGCATATGAAGTTAAGTAATGACAATGGTTGCAAAACAAGGAAACAGAGCAGTCACTGAATATGCCAACCAGTTGAAATCTTTGTGGCAAGAACTTGATCACTACAAAGTGGTAAAAAGAAAATGTCTTGAAGATGCAACTATTGTAAAAGATTTCATTGAGCAAGATAGGTTCTATGACCTTTTGTAGGACTCAATCCCTAATTTGATCAAGTAAGGATCCAGATTCTTCGCAAACTAGAAGTACCATGTTTTAATGACGTTGTGGCACTAATTTGAAGTGAGGAAAGTAGAAGAATACTCATGCTTGAACCACAGGTTACCGATAGCTCAGCTGTGGTGGCTAGTGACAGCAATAAATCAGCCACAAACACAGAAAGAGCATCCTTTTTTAAGATTGGAAAGACTAGTCAATCAAAGGCTCAAAACCGTGACAATTTGTGGTGCACTTATTGTAAGAAGGCATGCCATACCAGTGAAAAATGTTGGAAGCTTTATGGAAAACCTCCAAGTAAAGAATGGGGACAAAAAGGAGAGCAATCAAGGAGCAACACCCAAGTCCATGTTGCTGCAGCACAAAACAGTGAATTAGCACCACAAGAGCCAAGCAATCTCAGCCAAAAAGAGATTGAAAGATCGATATCACTTATTAACAACCCTAAACACTCATCACTTACTTGTTCTTTGGCATATTCAAGTGAGTTTTCATTCTCTATTGCATCAAATGTCTTAGGTACAACCTTTGATAACTCTCAGGTCATGGACTCTGGAGCTATCAACCATATGACTCATTCACCAAATGATTTTTTCACCTATTCCTCATGTATTAGTAGTAAAAGAGTAGCTACAGCTGATGGCTCTTTGACAATTGCAATAAGTGTGGAAGATGTTAAAATATGCCCTTCACTAATCCTAAGAAATGCCCTTCATGTCCCTAAATTATCCACAAACCTTATCTCTATACAAAAACTCACTCAAGATTTATGTTGCAATGTGGTTTTTCATCAAAGTTATTATGTATTTCAAAACAAGAATTCGGGGAAGACGATTGGACATGCTGAAGAATGGGAAAGCCTCTACTACCTTGAAGCACCAAGTTAATCAAACATTTTAAGGGCAGATTACCTCATTCCTTTATTTCAAAATTTATTTCCTCTAACAAAGAAAAAATTTGGCTTTATCATCGCCGACTTTGACATCCATCTTTTGGGATTATTAAAATTCTATTTCCTTCTCTGTTTAAAAGTTTAGATGTTGAAACCAAACATGGTTAGTGTGAGTGGTTCAGCACTATCATCCCTTAGCCAAAGGTCTCAAGTTCGAGCCCTGAGAATGGAGAAACTTGTTTGGCCAGCACTTTACCCCTTACGGGCTGACCCGGTGCGAGCAGAGATTAGTCTGGGCTTGGATGGCTTAAAGGCGTCTTCTCATAATTGGGACCCCCTTAAGATATCTCGTGGGCTAACCAAAAAAAAAAAGGTTTAGATATTGAACATTTTTATTATGAAGTATGTGAACTTGCTAAACACAAGTTTATATCATTTCCAATTAGTAATAAACGAAGTTCAACTCCTTTTTATCTCATTCACAATGATATTTGGGGCGCTTCTCCTATTCCTAATGTGTCTGGAGCAAGATGGTTTGTCTCATTCATTGATGATTATACTCCTGTCACTTGGCTTTTTCTTCTCAAACACAAATCTGAGGTTAGTACTATTCTTCCAAATTTGTGTTCCATGGTTAAAAACCAATTTGGAATCCACATTAAAAGGTTTCAGTCGGGTAATGCTAGGGATAATTTTAATCAAATCCTAACTCCATAATTACAAAAGGAAGGGATAGTCCAAAAGTCATCTTGTGTCAATACCCCACAACAAAATGGGGTAGCAAAAAGAAAAACTGGCACTATCTTTTTAGGGGGAAGCAGTTCTTACAGCAACTTATCTCATAAATCGTTTGCCTTCTAAGATCTTAGGATTCAACAATCCCATCGAAAAACTCTCAACCTTCTACCCCGCACGACACACTTCCAACAATCTTGTTCCTACAGTATTTGGGTGCATATCATTTGTCCATGTTCATAGTCAAAACCAAGGGAAACCAGATCCAAGGGCAATAAGTTGTGTGTTTATGGGATATTCATCCACTCAAAAACAGTACAACTGCTACCGCCCTCTATTAAAGAAGTTCTATGTCTCAAGGGATGTCACTTTTCATGAATAGGAATCTTACTTCAAAAATCATTCTCTTCAGGGGGAGAATTCAACAATGGAAGATAAGGATAAAGATTTCTTACTTGACTTGTCACTTTTCATGCCAAAAAATGAGCATCCACTTATCCCCATATCTACTCCTAAACTTGCACCAAAACCTACACTACCTTAACCTGAATTGCAGTAGAAGAAGTGAGGCAACATGAACATGAACTTGCACCTACAATTGAAAATCCACAAGAAAAAAACATATTCTACTCTTCAAAATGTGAGGTTTAGCAAAGGACAAGTGTTTGCAAGGAAGAAAAAGGTTGCTCTAGAATCGATGCAAGTCCAAGAGTCCAACCCAAATTCTGATCATGAGATAACAATTTCTACTCCTTCATTACATAATGAAAATAAAATTCAAGATTGATGATAACTATGATTTTCCTATTGCTATTATAGAAGGAATGAGAGAATGTAAAAAAAAATCTTTATATCCTCTTGCAAATTTTTTGTCTCCCTACCACCTTATCTGAGGCTTTGTCCAATGAGAAATGGAAACAAGTTATGAACGTGGAGATGGAGGCATTGGAGAAGAATAAAACTTAGGATTTGGTGAAGTTGTTGGCTAGGAAGAAATTAGTGGGATGTAAATGGGTGCACATAGTTAAATATAGAGCAGATGGATCAATAGAAAGATACAAGACGAGGTTAGCAGCTAAAGGGTATACTCAAACCTATGGAATTGATTATCTAGAGACTTTTGCTCCAGTTGCAAAGTTAAATTCTTCTAGAGTTCTGTTGTTGCTTGTAGCTAATTATAGTTAGGAATTACAACAATTTGATGTGATAGAACTAGAAGAAGAAATTTATATGGAGGTTCCACCAGGTTACGAAAAAAAAATGCTGGTCATACTGTTTGTAGATATATAGAAGGCCTTATATGGGCTCAAACAATCACCACAAGCACGATTTTGAAGATTTGCACGAGTTATGATGACTATAGGATACAAAGAAACCCAAGCAGATCACATAGTATTCATTAAACACTTATCTAAAGAGAGAGTCACAATTCTCTTGGTGTATGTTGATGACATAATTGTGACAGGAGATGATTTTAAAGAGAAAGAGATCTTAAGTCAACGTCTATATAAAGAATTTGAGATCAAGGTCTAGAGAGGTTGAGATATTTTCTCATAATTGAGGTTGCTCTCTTTAAGCCGAGCATTTTTATCTCCCAACAAAAATAAAATCAAAGATCTTTTCAAGGAAACAGATAAAATAGCATGCAAACCAACAAATACTCCATTAGATTCAAATATTAAACTTGCAATAGTAGAGGAAGATACTATAGTGAACAAGGGAGCATATCAACGCCTAGTAGGAAAACTGATTTATTTGTCCCACACATGACCAGATATAGCATATGCAATTAGTGTGATTAGCTAATTCATGCATAATCCAAAGGAAGTCCATTTGCAAGCAGGCCACCGAGTATTACAATATCTCAAGGGAACACCAAGTAAAGGTATTATGCTCAAAAGGAACAAAAGTTTAGCATTTGAGGTATACATGGATGTTGATTATGCTGGGTCCATTATTGACAGAAGGTCAACTACTAGATATTCCACCTTTCTTGGTGGAAACCTCATAACATGGAAAAGTAAAAAACAGGATGTGGTAGCATGATCTAGTGTAGAGACTGAATTTCAGGCAATGGCTCAAGGTATTTGTGAATTAATTTGGTTAAAGATTATTCTAGAAGATTTGAAGATCAAGTGGGACGACCTAATGAGACTCTGCTACAACAAGAAGTGATGTAGGACAAATAGAAGAATTATTAACTGGCACCTAAAGGCACAAAATTAGGAAATATGGCTGATATTAGGCTGCTGGAATATTAGGTTTGAGATGGCTAGAGGGCTGGAATTTAGGTTAAGGTTGCTGGAATTTAGTGAAGAACACAAAGACTAGATAGTAGGAAACTAGGAATCACTCCTAGGGTCTAAGAATCACTCTTAGAAGAAAGCATCACACCTTCTAGTTGAAAACTCTCAAGTTGTAGAAAAATTCTTGATTGCTTGTTATTAATGAAAGGCTAAGTACATATATATAGTGTTCTTAGAATCCTTATTCTAGTAGGAAAAGGATTTCTAATTACATCCTCATACAATAGAAATTCTATAACTCCTATTCAACTAGGATAACATTATCTAAAATAGAATAACATAATACTACTACTTCTTATCTAATAAGGAACCCTAATACAATATGAATTTCAGCCTTTATCTTTGATGTCAACCCAATTCCCAATCCTCATCCCACCAAATTAGGACTTGTGGTTGACTAATCTTTCCTCTTTTATTTCTTCTATATACTTTTGCATCAACAAGTCTGCCATTAATATAGCTCACAACCCAATACAGCATCATCGATCAAAGCACATCCAAGTTAACAGACTCTTTATCAAAGAGAAGTTAAAGAGTGGGTTGATTTTTACACCTTACGTATATACACATAGTCAACTTGCAGAAGTACTTACCAAAGGGTTAAGTAGTCCAATGTTTCAAAGCACTATATCCAAGCTGGGAATGACCAGTGCCCATTCACCAGCTTGAGAGAGAGTGTGGGAAAACATAATTTGTATGATTATGTCCAGATTTTGTGGGGATTGTGTCCAAAAAATCCGGTACTAACTATGTCCATAAAATTAGGATAGAGTATCCTACAAGTCATAGGATCTAACAAATCTGTACAAATTTATTTCCTATTTTGTACTAGGGTTAATTTGTATGAAGCTAATGTATGTCTATTAGTCAAACATCAACAAAAAAAATTCCTCCTTCAAATTCAGTCAAGGACATTTATTCATCAAAAGACACAAATAGGCAACCCGTCCTCCTCTTCCACCAAAGATAATGCAAACCTACATATATATGCTGGAACCATCAATTCCATCTCTTTCTTTGATTAGGCTACGGAGCTTGCTCTTTGCTTGCACCTGTGAACAGAAATAAAATGTTGGGTTACTAGCTTCAAACATGTTTTTAATCCTAGAAACAAACTCAAGCATTCAGGAGCATTATATCCAATTCACATCAACTTTAACCTCATTAATAATTTACGACCTAAAAAATGTCATGCATCATGAGAAGACATTCAAGTTCTACTGAAATTCTGCCAATAATTAATTTTCCATTAATAAGAGGATGATGCTATCATGACCAACCAGAATAATATCGTGAGTATTTGTATGATCAATTAATTCATCATTCATGATGAAGTTACAGAGTAAAAGTATTTGTACCATTGTGCGTTTCATTATATGGCCCATAAGGTCAAACCTGAATCCATCAACCTGACAAAAAATTGACATGATTAGTAATCAATAATTCATAAAAGCCATGTTAAAGTTCAAATACAAAAGTCAAGAACATCTCAAGTAGTTAGGCCCTCTACTACTCAATATTTGTATAAATATAGACCCTATCACTAGCTATGAAAGGATAAGAAATGCTTTCAATATAGACAGCACCAAACATCTGATGGTAGAAAATTAATTATAGTGCAAAGTGAGTAATTACCTTATAGTTGACTGCCCAGTTTACAAGATCATCAATGATTAAACGCTGAACCATGTGATGCTCACTAGCAGTATTATTCTCGCATGTACTATGCTCGATAAAACCATCAGCATTTCTTCTCAAATAGTAACCTGGAACAATCTAGAGAAAAAAACTTATAATCACAAAATGTAGGAAAGATACTTGCAGGCTAATATACTGTTAACATACTGTGCATGATAATTGTTTGTTAATGAAGATCCAAAATCTACCAGCTAGAGGATAAATACACAAACGGGGACCAGATCGATTACCTTATCAAGAACAGAATTTGCATCAAAAGGCCCACTTCCACACAAGTGATTATAGACAACATCCAACACAACACGAAGGCCAATCCGGTTGAGTGCCTACATTACAAGACCCAATTGAAGAAAATGACAAATCATTGACAACATTGATTGTGTATACCCATATCATAGACCAACATCCTAGACTCTAGTTCCCTAAAATCGAGGAAAAACAAATTGAAAAGTGGGCCAGACCTGGACCATTTTTCTGAATTCAATTATGCGACAAGGGCCATCAGCATTACTAGCATAGCTTCCTTTTGGGACTCCCCAAAGAATGGGATTATACCTAAGACAAAGTATAAGAATTCTGTATCAAATGTCAAGACATATTGAAATAATTTATACTTATCCAAGTAAGCAAGCAAGACCATACCCCCAATTGTAACCATCATCATCTTGGATTGATGTTATCTGAGCTTGTTGTTCAACCGAGTCTGGTGGCAACTTTTTAAGCATTTTATTATCTATAAAAGTCCATGCACAAGAAAGTCAGAGATTTTGAGATGAAACATTAACTGATGTATTCTCATGAATGTATTTCTGAGAAATCGCTCTTCACCATTATACTTTTTTTTTTAAAGAGTACCAATTTCATTAGCATAAGCAGAGTTAGTTAGATGTTGAAATTCTTAGGTTGTCTTTCTAGGAAGGGCTTCATTCTACATAAACTTTATGTTTCCATGCACATGATAGTGTTTCATCTTTACTGAGAAATTTCCAATAATAAAATTAACAGTCAATGACCTGTGATAAAAATCAAGATTGAGAAAATATTTTATGCCACAAGTGTATAAGAAGGTCAATTATTTACAAGTTACACTAACAACAAAAAAGTAAACAAAAATAATCAACTTCCATTACCATGGGATATCCTAACTAAATAGAAATATCCTAAAAAGATACAAAAATCCTAAAATAGCTAACTTAATCATAACATCCCACAAGCTCCTTCAAGTTGGTGAATAGATATTCTACATCCCCAACTTAGATATAATATTATCAAAACTTGAACTACTTCACCCTTTAGTAACTGCGTCAACAAATTGGTTCCTTGTAGCCATATAAAGTGAGCAAATCAAACCACCTTGAACCATTGCTTGATGTTCTGCCTCCACACTACTTCTCCATGTCATAAGGTTCCCAACAAGAAAAGTGCAATATCCCAAAGTTGATCTCCTATCAACAATCAATCCTTCACACTCAATATTTGTATATGCCTCAAGGACTAGACCTTTATTTCTTTTGAACGTAATATTTTTTTTTAGTGTCTTTTTTAGATATTGTAACACTCGGTGAGCTGCCTAATAGAACTTGAGATTTGAGAGAATGTTTTTTGTATTGCATTGTTTATAAGTGTACAAGAGAGTTAATTATATATAAGTTATCATAACAGGAAACAAAAATAATCAGATCTCATGATCATAGGATATCCTAACTAAATAGGATAATCAGATCTCATGATTATGAGATATCCTAACTAGATAGGAAATCCTAGAAAGACAAAAATCCTAAAATAATAATGTTTTCTCAGACTTCCCCTCAAGCCAGTGTATAGGTACTCTCCATTTTTAGGTTAGATACAATATTCTCAAAAGTTGAACTACTTAACCTCTTGTAAGTAAATCAACAAGTTTGATACTTTGTAGCCACATAATATGTGCAAATCAAACCATTGTCCAATTTTTCTTTTATGAAGTATACGTCAATTTTGATGTGCTTTATTTGATCACGTTGTAACGAATTATGAACTATACTGATCACAAGTTTATTATCACAGTAAAGTCTCATTGAATAATCCCACTTAATTTTCAATTCTTCTAGGATAATTTTCAACTAAGTAGTTAACACAAACACCTCGAACCACTGCTCGAAATTTTGCCTCTACACTAGATCATGCCACCACATTCTGCCTCTTACTTCTCCACGTAACAAGGTTCCCAACAAGAAAGGTGCAATATCCTAAAGTTGATATGCCATCAACAATGGATCCTGCATAATCAATATTTTTATATGCCTCAAGTGCTAGACCTCTATTTCTATTAAACAAAATATATTTTCCTGATGTTTTGATAGGGAAGAATATAGAGATTGTATTATTTACGTATAAGACAGGGTTACAGCAATAGGATTCCTCCTGGAAAGAGTTTTTCCCAAGCCAATACAATTCACAATAATCTCAATAATAATCTCCCTCTCTTCTTCGATTCTCCCTATAACTGTCCACTACAATCTCTCTCCATAACTAACCCCTAACAACTTGCCTATGTGACCCCTTTCCCATCTTACCCCTACATATATAAGTCTAAAAAGGCTTAGGCTGCTGCTGTACTACTAAGGGATGATCACTAACATGTTGATCACTAGGAGGACTACTACCAATTCCCTCCTCAATAGACACCTTGTCCTCAAGGTGAGTAGATGGAAACTGCCCTTTAATAAATTCTGCATCCTCCTAAGTTGCTTCCTCTGCTGGTTTGTCTTTCCACCAAACAAGCCACTGGAGAGTATTCTACCCTTGGACTTGGACATGCGTGAGGCAAGGACTGCCTCTGGTTTAGCCAAGTCCCCATGATCTACCTCCAATCCTTGGGGAAGATTGTGCTCAACAGGATGGTCGCCTACGGCCTTCTTAAGTTGGGAAACATGGAAAACTGGATGGACTTTGGACGAAGTTGGGAGCTCTAGTTTATAGGCAACTAGTCCCACTTTCCCAATGATCTTGAAAGGACCGTAGTATCTTGCGGAGAGCTTAGGACATATCCTTCTTGCAACAGTGAGCTAACGGTGTGGTCTTAATTTAACAAAGACCAAATCTCCCTCCTGAAAGTGTATCTCCTTTCTGTGAATATCTGCAGATTTCTTCATCATAGATTGTGCACGCAATAGGTTGTGTTTTAGTTGGCGTAAAGCTTCATCTCTATCCACCAAAGCTAATGCCAAGGATTCCACTTAAGTTTCGCCTAGAGAAAATTGCAGCAAGGTAGATGGAAGTCGTCCATAGACAACTTCAAAAAGGGTCTTTCCAGTCGCAACATGGTAGTTGGTGTTATACCAATATTCAACCCAAGCTATCCAATAAGACCAATTTTTAGGTTGCTCGAAAGTGAAGCAATGAAGATAGGTTTCTAGACACCAATTAAGCACTTCCGTTTGCCCGTCCGTTTGTGGATGGTAGGAGGAACTCATCTTTAATATTGTCCCATGTAGTTTGAACAACTCCTAGAGATTGCTAGTAAACAGTGGGTCTCTATCGCTTAGGATAGAGCTAGGAATACCATGCAGTCTAACTACCTCCCCAATGAATGCTTCAGCCACGGTTTTAGCAGTGAAAGGATGCTTGGGAAGTAAAAAAGGGGCATACTTTGATAAGCGATCCACTACCACCAAGATAACCTAATAACTGTGAGATTTAGGAAACCCTGTGATAAAGTCCATGGAGACTTCATCCCAAATCAGCTAAGGTATGTGTAAGGGCTGAAAGACCAGCTGGGGACATGGCCACATATTTACTCTTCTGGCAGGTGACACATTCATGTACAAACTTCTGTATTGAGGGCTTCATCCCTAGCCAAAACAGTCCGCAAGCTAATCTCTTGTAGGTCTTTAGGGAACCTGAGTGTCCCCCTGAAGGTGAGGAATGGTACTCACGCAAAAACTGAGGGATTAATGTCGAAGTGGCTGAAAGGACCAATATGTTTTTGTAGAATAATAACCCGTCCCTCGTGTGTTAATCAAGTTTAGAGTTCGGATCTTATTGGAGAGCTATCATGATTGAGTTAAGCTTAGTATCCTCCTTAACCTCCTGACGTACTACATTTATATCAAGCCAAAATGGGCTAAAACGGCTGAGAACAACAACTTGTCCTCTTCATCTCTTGATAATGCGTCTGCTGCCCCATTTTGCTTTCCTGGTTTATACATCACCTCAAAATCCAGACCCAACAACTTGGCTTGCCAACATTGTTGATCTATAGAGGGAATTCTCTGGTCTAATAAATGTTTCAAGCTCTTATGGTCGGTGTAAACTTTGAAATGCCTCCCTATGAGAAAATGCTTCCAATGTTGAATGGCCATGACTACTGCCATCACTTCTTTCTCATAAACTGATTTGGAATAGGTTGATTCAGCCAAAGCCTTGCTGAAATAGGCTAAGGGGCGACCCGCTTGAATCAGGACAGCCCCTAAGCCTCTTCCCGATGCATCACACTCGAGGGAAAATTCCTTGGAAAAATCGGGCAATGCTAGGATTGGTGAGGAAGTCATCTTCTTCTTCAATTCTTCAAAAGCTTCTTAGGACTCCCTTCCCCAGTTGAAACCATCCTTCTTTGTGAGTTCAGTAAGAGGTTTGGCAATTTTACCGTAATCTTTGACAAATTTCTGGTAGAAACCGGTGAGTCCAAGAAACCCCCCTTTACATTTTTAGGAACAGGCCAGTCCAAAATACTTTTGATCTTGGATGGGTCTATAGCTACCCCTTCACATGAAATAATATGGCCTAGGTACTCCACGGACTGCTGCCTGAAAATACACTTTTTCTGGTTAGCAAACAACTGGTTGTCCCATAACAGTTTCAACACACAAGCCAAATGTTCCAAATGATGATTCCAATCTGCACTATAAACTAGAATGTCGTCAAAGAAAACTAAGACGAATTTCTGTAATAGAGGTTTAAAAATTGAGTTCATAGTGGAATGGAAAGTAACGGGTGCGTTCATAAGACCGAATGGCATCACTAGATACTCATAATGTCCTTCATGAGTCCAGAATCCCGTTTTATAGACATCTTCTTCCCTCGCCCTGATTTGATGGAAACCTGACCTTAGATCAACCTTAGAAAAATATCTAGCCCCATACAACTCCTCCATCAGCTCATCCACAACTGGAATAGGAAACTTATCCGGCACCATGAGCTTATTTAAAGCTTGGTAATCGACACACATCCGCCATGACCCGTCCTTCTTTTTAACAAGGATGACAGGACTTGAGAAAGGGCTAATACTAGGCCTAATAACGCCGGTTTCCAGCAATTCCCTAATCTGCCTCTCAATCTCATCCTTATGATGATGCGCATGTCTATAAGGTCGAATATTTACTGGTTCTGCCCCTTCTTTCAAATTGATTGCATGGTCGTGGACCCTCCTAAGTGGCAGCCCCCTGGTCTCTTGAAAACCGATTCAAACCTGAGTAAAACAACCTGCAACTCCTCTTGCTGTTCTGCATCCATGGTTCTCATTTCTTTAGATAAAGACCCCATAGACCACAACAGACCCTCTACTTCCAACTCCTGATACTTTAAAATCTGTTGTAGAGCATAAGGAAAAGAGGTTTACATGATTCCCTGTAGAGTAATCTCTGTCCCATTTCGGTTAAATGTCATATACATCTTCCTCCAATCAACCTTCACCACCCCTAAAGTTTCCAACCATGCAACACCTAGGATTAGATTGGGCCCTCCTGTTTCAAAGACATAAGCACTTACGCTAGACTCCTCTCCATTCAGCTCTAATTTCATCTCCTTACAAATTCGTTGTTAAAAGGAACGGTGTCCATCTCCCAACCTAATTCTGAATGTCATAGTAGGTGTTATAGTAATTCCCATAGCTTAAACCAACTTGCTGGACATAAAGTTATGACTAGCTCCACTATCCACCATAATTACAATAGGCATTTCATTAAACTTACCAATCAAAACCATGGACTTCGTGGGTGAAGATGGGTCCTTACCTATCTCCCTGAACTCCACCGAATTGCACACAAGTTCCCAATCTTCTTGCTGCCCCTCATCCACTGTTGCTTCATGATTATTCGTCCCACTGTCTTCTTCATTACCCTCCCACACAATTAACTTATACTCCTTATCTGGGCATCGATGGAGTGGACCAAAAGTTTGTCCACACTTGAAACACAATCCCTTGGCCCTTCTTTCCACAAGTTGTTTGTAAGACAGATTCCTTGTCCCCTTCCATTTGGAACCACCAGGCCGATTACCCTCTGACATAGTATTTCTGTTTTTATTAGGCAATTCCCTCACTTCAACCTTAGGACTTCCAGCTGTATTATTAGGCTAAACCTGTCGCTGAGCATAATGAGTTCCTAATCGAGACCCGTAGCTAGCATGAAAGTTTCCCGACTTATTCTTCGATTCACCTGATTGTATTACCCCTTCTTCGATTAGCTCCCTCTCCACCTTCCGTGCAATAGAGATGAGCCAAGCTTGAGTTGGTGGATCATGAGTACGAAGTTTGTTCTTTATTTCCTCACGTAGCCCACCCAAGAAACAACTCATGTACCACTCTTTAGGGAAGTGAGCTATTTGCGATGCCACCATCTCAAACTCATCAATGTATGCGTCCACCGATCCTTGTTGGGTAACCGACTTTAGCTGCTTAATCAGCTCTCCCTCATCCTTACCCCCATATCGATCAAACAATGATCGCTTGAACCGCTCCCAAGTCATACATGGATCAAACTCACATAGAGTCACAAACCAATACAATGCAGTACCCTCCATACAAATCTAAACCATCGGTAAACGAAGTTCAGTAGGGATTTCATGAATCGTAAAATACGACTCAGCACGCATGACCCATGCAAACGAGTCTTCCCTGTGGAAAGCTGGAAGATCGACCTAACGTGCTGCATTGCGGTATTCTTCCAATGCACGTCCAGTGGCTACAGAAGTGACGTGGTCCCCTTGCCGGTGAGAACCCGAACCTTGCAGGTCAGTTGCGGATCTATCGCCACCAGGAGAGTTCGACACGTGGGGCGCAGGCCTATTGTCGCCCACAGCAAAGGAGGACACGTGTTGGGAAAACACCGGAGGTCCTTCTCCTTCACCTCCAATGTGTTGTTTCTGCGGGTTTTTTGCTAACAAAGACTGAAATCCATCCCTCAACTCCAACTGCAACAGATTTTGGGATTTGGCCAGTGTTTCTATGCTGGCCATCAAGGAACCAAGCTGTATCCTTAGATCCTTCAAGATGGTATCATGCGACTTAACCATCCCCTCTTGGGCTGAGAGGGATGATTCCTGTCCCCTAAGAGACGCCTCCACTGCAGACACCCTTAGCCTCCATTCTAGTTTGCATATAATCTCTACCCACTTGATCTCTCAATAAAAGCACCAATTGATAGGGAAGAATATAGAGATTGTATTATTTAAGTATAAGATCGGGTTACAGCAATAGGATTCCTCCTGGAAAAAGTTTTTCCCAGGCCAATACAATTCACAATAATCTCAATAATAATCTCCCTCTCTTCCTAGATTCCCCTAATGTTGCCACTACAATCTCTCTCCATAACAAACTCCTAACAAACTGCCTATGTGGAAATAGCCCCCTTTCCCATCTTACCCCTACGCATATAAGTCTGAAAAGGCTTAGGCTACTGCTGTACTACTAAGGGCTGATCACTAACATGTTGATCACTAGGAGGAATCCTAACATGTTCCTTTGAGATTCAACAATACTTAGTACGTTGCCTGTAACTAAACTTCTTTAGTGTCATATATTAAATGACTTATCATACACATTGCATATGCTATATTTGGTCGTGTGAGACAAATAAATGAGCCTCCCTATAAGGAGTTAGTATATTTCTCTGTCTACTACAGCATCCACCTCTGCCTTTCTAAGTATAATGTTGAGTCTATTAGAATACTTCTTAGTTTCCAAGTTGTCTCACCTATCTCTTAGGAGATCAGTAACATAATTTTGTTGGGAGATAAATAGACCTTGCCTAGAGTGAGTTACTTTAATGCGAGAAAACATTTCATCGTTCCCAATTCCTTGATCTCAAATTTCTTGGCCAAACATTGATTTAGAAACAGTATATCCTTGATATCATCACATGTCATTATTATTTCATCAACATACACTAAAAGTGCTCTGACTCCCTCTAAAAGTGAGTGTTTGATAAACAACATTGATCCCCTTAGCTTTGTCTATACCTAATAGCCATCATTACTCCTACAAATATCTTAAAACCATGCACATGGTGATTATTTTATTCCATAAAAGACCTTTTCAACTTATAGATAGTTTGAGTAGCCAAATTATTCCTATAACGTGGTGGCACTTTTGTGAAATTTTCTTTCTCAAATTTCCCATTTGAAAATGTATTCGTGACATCACATTACTGCAATCCCAACCATAGTTAATTGCCAAAGACATAAGAATTCTAACAATATTCATCTTTGTAACTTAGGTATAGCCTTTGGCCATAAATCTTGCCTTATATCTTTAAATCTTGCCTTATATCTTTGAGTTGGTTCATCTGCCATATACTTTACTGTGTAAACCCATTTACAACCCACAAGTTTCTTCTCAACTAGCAGCTTCACCAACTCCTAAGTTTTATTTTTTTCTAATGCCCTCATTTCCACATTCATAGCTTGTTTACATTTCTTATTGGTTAAAGCCTTGGATAGCGTTTTAGGGGTGGCAATGATGTTTAGGCTAAAAGGAAGGCTTTAAAAGATGGTAAACAGTTTTTGAAAGAAACTAAATGAGCAAGAAGATAAAGTGGCTATTTGGTAGATTTCCAAATCCCTTTTTAAATAGCGATGGGAAGATCTTGATTGTTATTGTTCAATTGATATTCAATTTCACTATATAAAGAAGGTTTAGAAATTGTTACCTTAATCTTAGGATATGGGTTGTAGTCTTGGACTTACGTAGATTCATGAATAATCTTCTTCCTTAAATACACAGCCAAACTCATAATATGAAGGGTAAAATTTGTCTTTTCTTGTTGATTTTGTGGTGCAAGTTCAAACATGGGCTTAGAAGAAGATGACAAGTCAAACAAGAAGAAATCCTTGAGAATCCCTTATCCTTATCTTCTATTGTTGAATTCTCTTCTTGAAGAGAAGGAGTGATGAAATAAGACTCATGTTCATTGAAAGTAACATTTGCCAAAACATAAAACTTTTTTGACGGATGTTGGTAACACTTATAGCCTTTTTGAGTCGTAGAGTAACCAATAAAGACACATTTTAGTACTCTTGGATCTAACTTTCTACCATTGTGGCTATAAACATGGATAAATGACACACACCCAAATACCCTTGGAGCAAGGCTACTTGTAGTTTGTAGATCAAGGTAAAAAGTTGAGATTTCCATTGGACTCCTGAATCCAAGACCTTTGAAGGCAAATGTTTTATAAGATGAACATTTATAAGTACTGCTTCTAAAGGATTCAGGTACATTTTTCTAAGAAAAGAAGACTCGAGTTGATTCAAGGAAATGGCCATTTTTCCATTATGCTATTCCATTCTGCTATAAGAAGATATTAACACAAGATGACCCATGTACAATCCTTCTTGAAAGTATAGAGTTAGGACTTAATTAAAATACTTCCTAGCATTTATAGATCTAAACCTTTTGATTTTAACCCTAAAATGATTTTTAATCATAGAACAAAAATTTTCGAGGGCAGTACTGACATCAGATTCGTGTTTCAGTAAAAATATCCAAGTGACAGAAGTATAATCATCGATGAAAGACAAACTATTTTGCTCCAGAAACATTAGAAATAGTAGAACATTGTGAATGATATAAAAAGGAATAGAACTTCTTTAATTAAAAAAGATACTCATTTATGTTTGAGAAGCTCACACACTTCATAACGAAATCGTCAACACTTAGACCCTTAACTAAAGAAGGAAACATAATTTTAACTACTCCAAATATGGATGTCCAAAGTCGGCGATAGTGGAGCTAGATTTTCTTTTTATTAGACGAAAAAGATTTTGAAAGAAAGGAATGAGATAAATTACCCTTGATCTTGCTTGATAAGTTCAATTCTTTAAGGTAATAGAGGTCATCCTTTACCTTTAGCATGTCCAATCGTGTTCTCTAGATCCTATTCCTTAAATACACAATACTTTATGGTGGAAAATCACATAGCAATTCAGATCTCTGGTGAGTTTGTTGATAGAGATCAGGTTAATGAATAATCTAGGGAGATAGAGAACTTTTTTTAAGGTTAATAATGGTTTGATCAAGCTCCTACCTCAAGGATTTCGAGTGATTGGCATATTTGGTAACTGTCTTACTCCTTTGTCTTGCAGTCATAGTCTTTACCTTGACCTTGTACACTTAGGCTATGTCTCTAGCCTTAGAATTCATTTATTGGAGTGCATGTCATATATCCTTGTTAACAACCAAAAACATACATATGTCACTAATTTCAGGTGTCCTTAAGTTCCAAAGTCAAATCATAATCAAAGAATTTTCTTCATCTCATGCTTCAAATCAATGATCCTTCGGTTTCAGACTTGTACCTATGAGATGGCTAATCTTTCCTTTCCCTTTTAGTATGATGCAAACAAGTTGAGACCATTCAACGTAATTTTTTCCATTCAACTTATATGTAGCTTGACATTTTGCAATTCATCGAGATGTTGAGATTGAACAGTCTCCTTCAATTATGTTGTAATGGTTGTCTCTAACACCTTCGACATCTCCATGAGGAAAAAAAAAACTCTAGGTAATTAAAAGTTGATTACCTAGAGGAAAAAATTAACTAGCAATGAAGGTTGGTCAAAATAACAAGATTGATAGCAATGAAGGGTAGACATTCAGATCGATCTTTTCCAAGAACTGAAAGCCTTATGGCACCAATAACATGCTTGACATTGAGAAAATATTTTCTACGTTGCATTATATACAAGTTACCCTAAAAACAAAAAGGAAAACAAAAATAATCAGATCCTATGATCACGAGATATCCTAACTAAATAGGAATATCTTAAAAATATACAAAAATCCTAAAATAGCTAACATATCCACAAATCACGTTTTCCACATGGATAAACTATAACACCATATAGAGTTGATTCCAAACCATATCTACGCATCAAAAGAGTAACATCCTAGGAAAGTATCACCACTATCTTGGGAGAATAGAGTGCCAATACTCCTTTTTGAATAACAAATGGACTTACCGACACACTTCCAATTCTCCTTGACATCATCAACACCACCAAAGTGGAAGGTCGGCAACAAATGAATATGACTTATACCAGCCTCTGATAATTTTGTTAGATGACTTACACCTGCAGAATTCTTCAGGTATATATTATATGGTGTTAAAAAATGGCCATCACAAAATCACTCAACATGACTATAAAATCTCTAATTCCATTTATAAGATACAATAAATGAAAAGATTATATTAATAATTTCATATCAACCTAGGGTGACTTAGAGATATTTTGTTTGTAAGCTAGACAAACAAATATTAGGTGAAAACCCTTTATGCTAAGGCATCCTTTAGGAATAAAAGTTCATCCTAATAGATGAACTTTTTTACAGTTACAATTGAGAAGCCTAGATAATTTACAACAAGCGTTCTTATCCAAACACAAATCATCCTAGTCTGGAAGTTTCATTCAAACAGTGATACTCATCACTGGCCTAAAGGTGCAAATCCAACTCAAATCAATTTTAATTGTCCTAGCAACATTGCCAAGGTGATGAATCATGGACACAATATTTACATTTATCAAAGGACGACAGATTATGATTGTCGGGTCAAAAGAGAAATGTTACCTCCAATGTGAAAGCCAAATAACCACCACGGAAGTCTGGGCAAACCGAGTCATCATGGGCACTGTAAAGTCAACAATGGATTAAGAATGCATACAATCATTACTTTTAAACAAAACAAATCATTACCTGAAATCCCTTATATGAAGCTCATAAATGCTTATATCTGAGAAAGAAGCTATTTGAGGTTTTTCATCAGCTAAACTATCCCATCCTTTTGGCTTTAGAGTAGAAGAATCAAGATTCACAAATAATGTCATCTGGCCATTTGGTGAGAGCCTGTTTCAACATGTAAACCATTTAAAAGATGCCTTTCCCATTATGTTTGAAGCCTTTAAATAGAATGCTTGAATACGTCAATTTCAATGAAGATAAACATCTCAATTATATTGAAGGATCATCGTCGTATTGAAATAACCAGCATACCCTCTAGCGTATGGATCATTTGCATAGCATTTCTCGATGCGCAAGGTGCTAGGATGATAAACTATAACTTCATAAACATAATAACAGCCTTCCCAATATTTTGGTCCTTGAAAGTGCCAAACTCCATCAATCTCGTCAAGTTGAACAATTTCAAGAGGATGCTTAGTAGATGTGTCACCATAAATGCGAGCACCCACTGCCTATTTGATTTGAAGGACAGAACCATGAATATTTATAGAGACCTAAACTGGTTGAGATCACAAGAAAGGAATTAAGAATCTACAGATTTCACACACTTGTGCTGTGGGTGCCCAAAGGTAGAGGGAGACATAATCTATTGAATAATGTGCACCAAGTGGACCATCATATGAGAACAATTCATCTAAAATACCAGGTAACTGCAAACCAGTAGCATTGTTGCATTTCCCGTCAGCTGTCAATGATAAATATCTTTAGTAAACTGGCCTATAGTTAAGTGATATGCTATCCAAAAACTTCAGAGATATCCATAATTTTGCTTTATGCTACAATTATCCAAATGAAACAACATTCTCTCTCTTCCAACACACTAATAAAGACAATCTCGTTTATCTAGTTATATACTTTTTCTTTAATTTAAAAGACTGCAAATAAATGAGTGCTGGGTGCTAACAAAAAAGTGCCAGCTTACATCCAAATGCTGCAATTGCTAATTGACACTTCAAGAGGGGTCTGACAACCACAGAATTAGGCACTTCGAAAGCTCGGTAACCTTGTATATGTGGGAATTTAGATAAAACCTAGCAAAATTCAAATCAAAGAAATAACTAGTTACAAACTTACCAAGAAGGTTGAAAACTTCACTAAGCAAGAATGACGTTTATAGAATTTCAACCTATACAGCAATCTATGATAAGTCGCTATTAAATCAATCAAAGCTTTACCAAAAAAATAATTATTGCACAAACGACTTAGCATTATTAACTAAAAACAAAAAGACTGAATGCATCTTACACTTTCTGGAAGCCCAACATCATTTTCCTCGAGCTTAATTTTGACATCATATCCTGTTAACATGTAACTGAGAATAAAAATGGACTGGCTAGAAGCTAAAAGTATTTATTAGAAGGAAGAAAACGATGTGGGTTCAAACCTTGAATGGCGTCATCTTGAATGGATAAAGAAGCAATTTTACTAGCATATAAATAGCAGGAGGAACCATCCCCAACATCCACGTTCCAGGCTATCACATTTCTACTCACCCATAATGCCCTCGAGTACACTAAGCTATCTTGTAACTAATATACAAACAAAAAACCATTAGTTATAAGACCACGTATGTATAGCCCAGATGTAATGTAAACTGGAATCATTTGTTTCAGATGCAAACTTATAAAAACTGTTCCTGACTGTTTAATACAATTGCAACAAACGAGAGAGAGAAAGAGGAACCCGAGCAGTGGAAGTGGACGTTTGACTTGGCATCGAAGAGCAGCGGGTTTTGTGCGATAGTTCACGACAGAATACACCATACTGCTCAAATATCCTATTGGACCTTTCCAACTGAACATGAAGTAATAAAAGGTTTTTTTAAATAAGAAAGGGAACGATAAAAAAGACACGGTCATTCATTTTCAGCAATTACTTTGATCAGAAAATCCGACACGTGGGCGGAGGCTCTGACGCCGGAGGCCACCACCGGTTCATTTTCTCCGCTGAAGCAAAGCTTGGATTTGGGTGACAGAGGCAATGACTGTGGAGCCCACAAAGATGAACAGAATGACATCATTGGATGCAAATCTGTAACGACACTCTCTCTTCGACTTCCAACCTTGTGGTAGGAACGTGTGGATTAGATTTCATATCTTAGTTACAAGTTGATCTCTTTCAAAGTCGACATGCATCAGGCTTCAGTAGAAGACGCTGAGCTCTGATTATCTACTCCACCGGTGCGTGAAATTATCGATTTTTTTAAATTCAGAAAATCTTCACGTTTCATTGTTCTTTTTACTTCACTGATGCTAACGACTTTAAAACATGTACATAACCTATTGGTTTAATAGATCGATTTTTCGGATCAATTAGTTGATTTTCCTTTTGCGCATATGTTTTCCTGGTTCGTTTGTTTTGGATAATAAATGTCTTTGCCACGTGTACTCCAATGTTCCACCCTTCTACAATCAGAAAGTGAGAACCGCTTCCTCCGCTATGAAATTTAAAAGAAAAATCAAGAATTATGGTTTTCCAACTCAAGGTATGGGATAAGGTGAAAAAGATTTATATTTAGCTCGGAGTTTATTAATGGAATGAAATGAAATGTAATATTATTCTATCATTTGAAATGATGATTTATAATGTAATAGAATGGGATGAGATGGGATGGAAGATGAAAGTTTCATATTACATCTTATTTCATCCTAAACAGTAAAAATGAAAAACCTCCAATTTGGGAGGTTTAGGATGAAATGTAAAATGATAAACAACTTTACACTATATTACATTATAAACCCTTCATCCAAACAACATTTCACTATATTATATTGAACTCTTTCATACCTTCCAAACAACAATTTTCTAATATCACATCCATTTACATTCCATTTATTATAAACAATTCCATTTCATTATATTAAAAATCTTACATCCAACCAAACATATCCTAAGAAAGGTTATAGCAGAAAACGAAAGTAACATATCTACACTAGTTTAGTATTTAAGATACTAAACTTATCACCAACTTTATTAATTAGTCAAAATCAATTATGAAAATATGCTCGTTTTGTGACTTTCAAGAGCAGAGAATTCAAATAGACTACTTCCTTGTAAGTTAAAGCAATCGACCTAAGTTATGGATTGTAAAGTGATACTTAACGCTTGCTTGTCGATTCAGTATAGACTATTAGTTTTGGATCTTATAAATTAACGGTTGGAAGAAAAAAAGAAATTCTAGGATGTGTATTTGATGGTGGAATCTAAAAAAATACACGATGGAACAACTTAGGGATAAAAGTATCATATAGAGAATAATGGAAATTGGAAAGAGATGCTGACCAGATATAGGAGAGAGTAGCAACTCTTTAAGGAAATACAACTAAAGAAATATTGGGAGTTTCTAGAAGACCTAAGGTGGCAAGATGAAGTCTTAGTGGTTGAATGAAGATATACAAGAAAATGTTAAGATCAAGAAGGGCACTTATAAAGCTCTATTAGATAGTACCATATAAATAAAGAAATTAGTTAATAGAGAAAGATATAAATTGGCAAAGAAAAAGGCCAAGAAAACAATCTTAGTAGCTAAAAGCGAGGGTTACGAGAAATTAAACCAATGATTGGAAACCAAGGATGGAGAAAAGGATATTTTAAAATTGATGAGAGCTAAGGAATAGAAAGCGAGAGACTTAGATAAAGTTTGTTGTATAAAAGATGAAGCAAGACGGGTGCTTATAGCTGAAAATGACATCAAAAGAAAATGGCAAAGGTACTTATAGCCTTTTTAATGAAAGCATAGAAGAAAACATCTCTTTAGGTGATCTTAGCACATCTGAGGGGTGTTTTGTAACTTTGCTCATTATCAACACGTTACAAGGAAAGAAATTAAAAAAGCTTTAAGGGAGATGAAGAGTGGAAGGACAGTAGGGCTTAATATGTTAATTTCTCTACATAAGAACAAAAGGGACATTCAAATTTATAGCAACTATAGAGGCATCAAACTATTTAGTTATACCATGAAGTTGTGGAAGAAGGTGATTGAGACTATAGTGAGAAAGGATGCTCATATCTTAGAGTACCAATTTGGTTTCATGACAAAAAGGTCTGTGATAGAAGCTTCACATCTCTTTAGAAGATTAATAGAATATTACAGGGAAAGAAAACGTAATCTACACAATGTTTTATTGATTTAGATAATGCATATGACTTGTTACCAAAGGAAATCATGTTGAGGTGTTTAGAGGCTAAGGGAATTCCTATAACCTATATACAGGATATTAAAGATATGTATGAAGGGGTAAAGACTAGTAAGGATGATAGGAAGAGACATAGAATTTCTCTATCAGTATTGAGTTATACCAAGGCTCCTCATTGAGCCTTTTTTTATTTGCAACAGTGATGAATGAGCTCATCAAAAATATTCAAGGAATGTGACTTAATTTATATTGTTTGCTGACGATATTATCTTAGTGGATGAGACAAAATAAGGTGTGATAGATGTAGATTGCATTGTATTTTAATAAGTAATTTGATATGTGTTTAGTGGTTAAGTTGATTGTTTAGTGTTTGTTTAGCTTAAGATTTGTGTTAGTTCATAAACATTTGTGTTTTAAGTGTTCTTTGGGTGAGAACATGTTTTTGAGCTTCAATTTTATATATATGAGGTGTTGTGATGAGTTTGTTACTGTTTTAGGGCATTTGGAAGAGTTTCAGAGGAGAACCGGACCAAAACACATGGCCACAATCGTGGGGGACCTACTATGATCGTGACAGAAGTACCAATATTACACCACGATCGTGAAAGAAGCTCAAGCATAGGGCCACGATCATGGGAATCTGCCACGATTGTGACAGAGAGCAAATAAATCGGCCCCGATCATGATCTGTGCGTAGACAGACGCGGAGTTACTTTTGAATTCAAGTTTTCAAGGGATGTTTCGGACATTTCGAACCTCAGAAAGACATTAAGGTTACCTTAATTGGAAAAGACCATAAAAAGATAATGATGGAACCCTAGAGGAGCCTACATTTGGAAACCAAGAGAGAGAGAGAGAAAGAAGAGAGGGAGAGAAGAAGAAGAGGAAGAAGACGCTGAAGCTTCCCAAAATATGGATTTTGAGTTGTTTATGATTTTAAGTTGTATGGATATGGATTTTGAGTTGTTTATGATGTTCTAACTTTACCTTCGGGATTTTGCTTATCTTTAATGTTAATCTAGTTAATTTATGTTTACTTAAGTAAGGTGTTATGATTGATTGATGTATTTGCATACTTCGGTAATAAACCGAGAGCGTGAACTAAATAAAAATGATTATATTAGATTAACAAGAGTTAGGTGATCTAATTGACCATTTAATTAATCTAGTCGGTAATTTCATAGAGAGAGATCCTGTGCGAGACCCGATTAATTGTGAGCTTTAGAACTAGTTAGAATTGTGGGTAATTTGTGAATTAAAAGATTACAAATCCATAATTCGATTAGGGTTTACATTTTAGGGAATGATTATAACTCGAGAGAGAATAATAAACCCTACGATTGTCTAAAACCGACACCCCATAAACATATAAAAGGCTAGATTAGTATTGATGATAGGTAAAATCTCCTCTCCCATAACTTGATTAATTCTCTTTATGGATTTCCATTATTACATTATTCGATTGTTGCTAGTTTGTTTTGATTTAGTTTATTTTTTAGTTATTATTCAAATTTGATTCTTAAACAAAGTACAACCTGTATTAGTGGTGCCTAAGCAAAATCTCTGTGGGACGATATCTGCTTTTTACTACAAGTAACAACCCCTATACTTGCAGTTTTTAGAGTAAAACAAGTAATTGGTTTTGCAATTCAATAAGTTTTTAGCGTCGTTGCCCCTGATTGTTTTGTTTAGCATCTTGTTTAGTTTATTTAATTTTGATTTAAGAGTGTTTGATACTTTTCCTTGATTTTTTGTAAGTGCATAAACATAAGGAACATGAAAAGATCTAACGAGCTTAGTGAGGAAGAGCGTTCAGATATTACAAGGCAAGAAAGAGAGCTAAGAAGAGCTAGACGCCAAGAACAAATAGAAAGGAATATGGTCAAAGAAGGAGAGCAAGGAGGAGCTGAGAGGACATTGATAGATTTTATGAGGCCAAGTTTCAGTCCTCAAGGAGTTGCAAGCCCATCGATTCAAGTAAACAATTTTGAGATCAAGTCGGCACTCCTCAATATACTTAAGAGTAGTATGCAGTTTTATGGGTTGTCCAAAAAAGATCCCAATGCCCATCTTACAAATTTCTTGGAGATTTGTGATACCTTCAGGTTTAATGGGATGTCGGATGATGTCATGAGGTTGAGGTCGTTTTCTTTTACCTTCAGGGATCGGGCAAAGGCATGATACAATTTACTCACTGCAAGCCAAATCATTACTTAGGAGTAGCTAGCCTAAACTTTCTTGGCTAAATACTTTCCTTTGACCAAGACAACAAAAATCATAAAAAAGATCACCAACTTTCAACAAAGTGATGGGGAATCATTGTATGAAGCTTCGGAGAGATTCAAGGAATTACAAAGAGTTGCCTCCACGACAACCTTCCAAGGGAGTTTCTTTTGCAAGCATTCAACAATGGTGTGACTCAAAGCACAAGAGGAATAATAGATGCAGTTGCAAGAGGGTCTTTGATGAGGAAAACCATTAATGTAGCTTATGATCTTTTGGAAGAGTTGGGGAGTAATAACTGTATGTGGTCAAATGAACCAAAAATGAATGATTCCACTTGACTCAGTGACAGCCTTGCAAGCACATATTGCTACTCTCACTAAGCAGTTGAGCAACATGCAAGAAGCTTCTTCATCTATAGTCAAGACTATGTAAGTACAATGTGAATTATAAGGAGAGGACAACCATGACACAACTGAATGTTTCTTGCTAAGAGCGAGTGGTAGAGAACAAGTAAATTACTTGGGCTAGCTACAATGAGGTAATAATCCATACTCTAATACTTATAATCCTAGGTGAAAAAACCACCCAAATTTTTCATAGAGTACTAACAATGTAAGTGGCCAAGTGAGAACATAAGGACCTCCTAGATTTCAGCAAGATCGACTTAGGTTTTTGGAGAACAAAATGGACAAGTTAATGGATGTATTAGGTTCAAAGTTCTCAAGCCAAGAGGAAGGATAAAAAAGACAAGAAGAGAGTTAGTAGAGAATAGAGGCAAAGTTTGACCAGATTGCTAAGAACCACGCTTCATCCATCCATAACTTGGAGGTACAGGTAGGTCTACTTGCTAATGCTTTATCTTCTAAGAATGCAGGAAGTGTACCAAGCAACACTGAGGCTAATCCAAAGGAACAACTCAAGGCGTTTGCACTTAAGAGTGGCAAGCAATTGGAGAAGTCAAGTGTTCAAAAAGATAGCCAAAAAAAGGAAAATGTGGAAGAGAAAGAAAGAAGAGAATCCATATGTGCCACCACCCCTATAAGCCTAAGAATCCATATCCACAAAGGGTGAGACAACATCAAGTCGACACTCAATTCTCCAAATTCTTGGAGAAGCTGAAAAAACTTTAGATTAATTTGTCTTTGGTGGAAGAACTGGAATGTATGCCCTAAGTATGCGAAGTTTCTTAAGAACATATTGACACACAAACGCACTTGGGAGGACAATCAGATGGTGAGCTTGACGGAGAACTATAGTTCAATCATCACAAGCACAATGCCTTAAAAACTACAAGATCCAGGGAGTTTTACTATTCCATATGATATTGGTGATTTTGAGTTTTCTAAATGCTTATATGATTTAGGCGGAAGTATTAACTTGATGCCTTTGTCTATTTTCAGGAAATTGGTGCTAGGAGACGTCAAGACAACATCTATGCTTATCCAACTTGCGGATCAATTCGTCAAAAGACCATTTGGGGTAGTAGAAGACGTTATGGTAAAAGTGGATAAATTTATAATTCCTGTTGATTTTGTTGTGCTAGATTTTGAAGAAGATAGGAATTGCCCATTGGTTTTGGGTAGGTCCTTTATGAATACAGGTAGGGCATTAGTTGATATGCATTAAGGAAAATTGGTTTTGAGATTTGGTGATGAGCAGGTTGAATTTAATATTACTAAATATTTGAAGAAACTGGTGGATGGAAGTGCTTGTATGAAGATTGATATTGTGAATGATTATATGAAGGAGGTTGAGAAGGAAAATGAAAAGGAAGTTAAGAAAATTATTGAAGTGCATAGGGATGAGTGTAACATCCCCTCACTTATGGGAAGGGCATTTTGGTCATTTTGGATCGGGTTAGAATTATTTAAAGTATTTTTGACATATTCATGCATTCATATATGCA
>JAOQML010000197.1:19157797-19180027 GCA_027568935.1 Erythroxylum urbanii | reverse complement strand
AAAATTATTGTTATTTCATATTAATTGTAATTATTATTTATTATTTTGATTTTTAGAAACAGGGTTAAAAATATACAATACAACTGTACAATATGACAATGGATTATTTTGTAATTTTAAAAAAATTCAGGGAATATTTTATAAAATTAAAAAGTTATCCGAAATGGTATCCAGTATTAATTAGTATCGATATACTACCGTATTAGAACTCTATTCAATACCAAATTTGATTCAGTATTCATAACATTAATACTGCCACTTCATGACTGTAATCTTTGAATCGAGAAGCAAAACCATACAATGCACTGTTCTGTGGTGTTCCAACAAAGACGTCTTTTTAGAAAAAACCTTTTGGGAAAAGAAAAAGAGACTGCATCTAGTATAAAATAACCTGCATCGAATGACGCCGAACACTAAGCACCCGAAGAAGGGCTTTAAATCACCTGTTCCGAATATTCCCGTGCCCCCTATTCTCATTACCATCTAACTCATTTTTTTTTTTTTCTCTCACAAATAATGAATAGTTGGATGTTACGGGAACAGAGGGAACAGGAATTTTTGGAGCAGGTGATCTCCTTCCCCGAAGAAGATAAAAACTGAATATTTAATGCCGTGTCGCCGACTCTTACAATGAAGTTCTCTAGTTGTGTCAATATCGAGTACCAGTTATTTTTGGACCTCAAATTTAACTCTTACGGTTCAACTCACTTCAAAAATTTCCTACCAAACATTAATATGTGTAATCACAGCAACTGATTATAAACATATTACCTTTGAAAATTGAAACAGTTTCAGTAACACGTCCAATTCCTGTCCGAGTCTTTTGCATTCTTACTTGTTTGTAGCAATAGACATTACTGGTATACGCCAGTAAAACAACAATTCCGATCAAATTGATATCGTGTGGATCCTAGCCGCTATTGGAAATTTGAAACAGTTTTACCAACTTTCGTAACATACAAATTTTCAAAAAACAAAAACTTTCGTAACATCCGGATCCTTCACAATTTAACTGGTCTGTTGTGGCCACTGACATTAGACAATACAAGATTACTGGTATATGCTACAGAAACAATAATAGCAGCAAAATTGATAAGATATGGATGCTAAAACTGATTATCTTGTGCTCTTATTATTCATCGACACTAACCATTATAAAAGAGAAAAAAGAAAGGTCATCATCTTTAATATTTACAGTGGAGCATTGCAACAGCGAAGGAGCTCTTCTCAATGAATGTCACCCAGAAGTACAAAAATGCAGCAGGATGCAGAATCTTTGCACACTTATCCCTTACAGTACTAGCCTTGGAAAGCAGGAATGTCACTCAGTTCGTCGCATTTTCACATTTAATGGGATTTCCTTGTAGGACTGGACCTTCTCAGCTGCTCGACGCAAGGGGCGAACAGAGGACCGTCGACGCCCTAGATCTTCAGAATCAGGGGCATCACTTGTTATTTTGGTTTCATTTTGCACATGTGAGATTGATGGTGTGCAACTTTCATGCATTACGACCATGTGCACGGGAGAAACAGGCAATTCATTCTCCTGTATCTGCAATGAGTCTTCAGTGAGTTCTTGTAATTGCTCTTGAGGCTTAAACCTTGTAGATCTCCTTGCTGGTATAAGCCTGTACAAGTAAATTGGGATGGAAAGGGACCTTTATCTTTCAAAACACTTCTTTGTGATAGAAGCCATAGATAAACTTAAATGTTGTGTGTAGTCAGCAAAACAAAGTAAATACAAACCTCTTCTTAGAGACCATCTTTTCAGCTTGGACTGGCTTAACTGTAGCAGAACCTAAAGCATCGGCTATCTTGATCAAGTCTTCAGTTGTCCCTTGTTCACCAGAACTAAACCTGGCAGATTGCCTTCTTAAGCAAAGACTGTTGAAGAAGATATTGTCATATTGGGCATGCATTAAGCTTTTAAGCAAAGCAGAAGATAGAAAGACCACTCACAAATTTGAAAAAGCCTGAAGTTAATAAGGTGCAAATTGTACCTCTTTTCGACTAGCCCATCTTTAGCCTCAAATTGTTCATCAGTAGTACCGTACAAACCTGTCCAAAATTATAAAAGGAAAGAATTGGTTTGATAGACAAGCATCTCTTAAGTTTGGACAGGTTTTAACACATTAGTTACATTGAGTTTTTGATCGTCTGTTCCTCTTTTTATCCCCAACTTTTCCATCGACCTTATCTGCTTCAAATAATTTTCCAGCGTCATCAGTTCTAACCTAAAAGCAGTGAAAGAACAAGTTTAAGATAAGCACTCTATTTTGAAAGGAACAATGCTGGAAATGAAAGAGGCTTTTCAGTGAGCTACTTATCCACTATACTGTGAACAAAGCAAAGATAAAAAAAAGTAAACTTGCCATGGATTCCAATTGTCTAGCTTTAAGCAAACCATTTTTACATCCCAGCTCATGTTGAAGGGCCTTCAGCTGAAGAGCAACAGAAACAAAATTTTTAAAAGGATTGAGGAAGACCAAATTCTGGCATTTAAGTATTTAAAATCTTACCTTATCTTTACCTGAATTTAGTTCCTGCAGCAAGAGAGCAATACAGCAGTCAACCTCTTATTAGTGCAACATTCTCCACTTACTAATTAATCCACATATGAATAGCAATTCATTTTTCAATAATAACAGTACCCCTAGCATCTGGCTATTCGCTTGGGCTAGTTGGAGGTTCTGTTGTTGAACTTTCTGATAATTGATTCTCAGCTTCTGTAACTCTATTGCACTCAATTGGATAATTTTACTGTTTACAACGATTAAGGAAAGCACATAATTTTTTGTCAAAAGAAAATGAGAAATAAGTAATCTGAAGAAGAAAATAAAATAAACTAAAATGCATACTTTCTGTCCTCAAGAAGCTTCACCAGTGCAATATTTTCCTGGATATAAACTCAAAAACAGAGTGAGACAAACCTGTGGAAAAGAATCATGATGATAAACGTACACTCACAGAACTGAGAAAATACCTGATGGAGTTTGTCAACGTACTGTTTGGTACTAAGTGACACTAACTGTGATTTTCCAGCTTGATTTTGCTGTGTCAAGTTGGTGATGTCGGCTAGAGATTTTCTTGGGACAGTTTCAACACTAGGTCCCTTCATACCTTTCCCTCCCTTTGACTTGTTACCTGATACCGACATCAATTTCCTCAATTCATCCAAGAAACCAAAATAATCCAGGCCCTTTTCAGGAGAAAGGTCCTTCATAAAACCATAAGCTTTTAACAACACAGGCTTCATTAAAATGTTCCAACCACGAAATTGATGATGATTTCACTTCCTCATCGTAAATCAATCAGCCGAAGTAATTCAACTAGTTCCAACAATTAAAATGACGAGAACGAATCGTGTATAGTATGAAGCTGTTGGGCACGAATTCACTGAGAGAACACAAAACCTGATCTGGAACCAAATTTTAGGGCTCTGGAGTTCTAATTAAAACATAAAATCTCCAACAAATCGAAACTTGAGCAGAAACAGAAAAATCTGAGATTGCAACTTGAGAATTGAAAGAGAAGGAAAGCAAAGTAAAAGAAAAAGAAGTGTACCTCCAAAGTTGAAGTTATCTGTGTCTATGGCTACGCCACCGTCCATGTCGGAGAAAAAGCTCAAACCCTAAATTTGGCGAGCTCCTATCTTCCTCTAAAGCCCTAGTGGACGATTTCTGTAACTAAAAATGTCCTGGTCACAGTACCGCTCTTCCTTTCTCTTGCTCTGTCACGGACTTATGTCTTAAAGAGAGGAAGGAGAGAAAGGCGGAGAGGCAAAAATGAAAATTAAAACTGGAAGCAGATCAACGGCTTTCCAAGCCGAACGCCGAGGCTATTTTGAATATCCGAACCTCACTAATATAGTCCATAATGTCAATATTATTGGGCCGAAAATATTTCTCCGATACCCCCCGAATTAAAACGATACCAAGAAGTAGAACTCGACGATATGTATAATTGGAATGCAATTATAATAATTAGTTTGAGCAAGAGGTCCCACAAGTCGTGTTGTTTTCCGCCTATACTTCAAGCAAAGCAAAAATCAAAGTAGCTACACTTAATGAATACATGTTGTTATTATTTCACAATCAATGGTGATCCAATAATTTTTTAATTAAACTCTTTTATCATAAATAAAATCCAATCATGTTCTTACTAATTAATAATTTATATTTGAAATTATATTTTCAAACCTCAATTCACATTGGTTGGAGATTTCATTACACCACTACTAATTAAGAATAAAGAAATATTTTCTCTAATTACTTTAGAGTGATGAATCTATTATTGACTTAGTCAACTATCTTCATATGGTTCATACTATATTCAAGTACTACTGACTAAACTATCCTAATAAAATATGTTGAATCAAAGCATAGTAATTTTCACATATAATACCTTGGTAATCTTAAATTTAAGGATAAATTATATAACCATCATAATGAGAAAATCCACAAATACATAAGTAATATTCTATTTGAGATCCTCATAATTTAGCCAATATAGTCAAGTTATCCACAAGTTTGTTTAATTATCTTTATATTTTATTTTGTGAATTGAAAATAACCTCTCAATTAGTTAGGGTAAAGATGTGTCCTACTGGACCTCCATAGACCCTGTGCATCAGAGGGATTTTCACTGGGTCATTATTGTTGTTATTTTTGTTTTTAATTTATGAGATTAATTAATTTCTTCATAAGAAAAAGATATGATGTGTTTTAATTCGATCATTTCATCAATATCTCATATTAATGAAACTAAAACTAAAACTAAGAACAATTTAGAAATAATACATAAATCCAAATTAAATCTCATAATTATAACTCTTTATAATTTTAATTGCATGATAATTATTTCATGAGTTTTACTTTTAGTATTAAAATATCATATATAATTAGTAAAAACATATAAAGATAAAGAGTGTTTTATTAATTAAACTAAAAATATCATACATTAATTTACAATCGTCTGATTAGTTGTAAGACTATAAACTAACATTCTTTCACTTACACTAAAACCACTGCCCATATACCTCATACCTTATGGCAAAAGGATCATGCTAGATTTTAATGTTGTCACAATTTAGTTTAAACTCAAAACATTTTAACATGTTTTGAAAGAATCCTAACATTTCATAAATAATCAATTTGAACCCTAACTTATTTTTCTGTCTGCACTCCATTTCAAGAAGATTATCTAGTACCTTTTGTATGTTCCTTGTTAGTTATGTATACTATGTGACAAAAAATATAAGAAACTAGAGTTTCCTCTCTCGTTCCTCTCTCTCCTCTCTCCTGTCTCCTCTCTCCCACCCTCTCACTTTCTCTTTCTCTTTAAGTTCTCCATTTTTCTTCTCTCTTTCTTCAACTGTGAAATTACATAAATTCTCTATTTAGCTTATTCATTTCTTCCCTATCCTTTTGGTGTCGATCAAATTTGAACACCTTCTAATTATAGAATTAAAAAAATTTTCAATTCCAACATAGATTTTCTTTGTCATCCTCTCTAAGACTTAATAAATCCAACCTTGCAAGCACATGAATATAATTAGAATATTTGGTTTCCTTATTACTACCATCATCTCCAAGCATAAATTTCTAAACTCTGTTGTAGGTTTAAAACCTTCCTTGTTTTCTAACATACCTCCATATAAAATGCTCATGAGAGCAAGCACTCATGTTCATCTTAAAAGCCAATTAGTCTACATCTATAGGCTGTCCAAACTTACCATACACATCCCTTATAACTTTTCTAATCTCTTACTTTCTAAGACCATAAAAAGCATTAATATTTTTTAACATAAAAATTTCATTCCAAATATGTGTTTATTGTCATGAAGTATGTCTTCTCTTACCTTCTTCCCAACCTTTTTGTTTGTATTATTGATACTTAGTATGTTTCATTTTTTTATGTCAAATGTTCTAACTTGCAAGGGTTGTTCACACCATTAAACATTTTTATTGTTTCCATCCCCTCTTTTCTTATAAAGACACTAAAGGTTCTACTATTTAGGAATTGTCAATTTTTAATATTTTAGTTTCAAAATTATGAACTTTTTCATTTTCATTTTATTTTCTTTTGGTATTTCTTTCAGAAAGTGCAAAGGTGGCAAGCTATCAAAGAAAATTATGAAAAGTTAAATATAATGATTTTTTTTAATTTCATTATTTACGTACATCAAATATCCTAAGGATTCTTGGATGAGATAAATGCTTATATAAGACTCTTCTATAGTGTAGAAAAAAATGATTTAGAAAAATAAGTAGCAAAAGCTCTAATCGTGTGAATTTTGTTTGTGATTATGTGTTGTCATCTTTGAGGAATTATACACTATAACTTAAAGCCAGAGGTTTTTGTCTATAACTTAATGATTAATTGTCTCATCTAAATACTATTTCTTTATATAACATAGGATAAAGAGTATCTACTTTCTTATCCTCTATGTGTTTCTAATATAGACATGTTACTAAGTGATCTTAGAAAAATTGATGCTTATAAATAGGTGTTGACTAAATTTTACCTAATATGAAAGTATTCAAAGGTGTCAGTCCTACTAGGAAAAAGCTAAAACTAAGTGAACCTAACTTTGTCTAAGTTTGTGAAAATTGATTTAGATGAAAATAAAATATCAAAAATCAAAACAATCAAATAAAATTGAGCACCTAACCACTTAACAATTGATTTGTCACAATTAAACAAAGATGATTAAGGATAAAAGCTTAGGATTCATTCTATCGTAATTTTAGCCCCTTAACCTTTATTGATTCAATTAACTGTCGATCCTAGATTTTAGAAGGGTTGATTACTCTCTCTCAAGACCTAATCCACCAATTAATTATCCCTAATTTATTACAAAATTCTAAATTTTTGCAAGCTCTCGATTCACAAAAGTAGCCTAACTTTTTCAACTAATTCTTAAGTGATCTATTGGTTAATTAAGTTTTCACACAAGATCTCTTTGTATGATTATAATTTGATATTTATGTGACTTATTAGGTCATTAACTTTCGCAAGCGAACCTAATTAGATTACTCCTGAATCGTTTTCTCAATTTATTGTCAAAATATAAGCATACCCAAATATCACAACACCATAAGATTGTACTAAAATCAATAATGATTAAGTCACAAAATAACTCAAGAACAAATCCTAATCTAAAAATTAAAACATCATAAATGTTTATAGCATCTTCAATCCCAATTTATACATCAATCTTAAAGAAAATAAACAAAGGAAAGAAGAAAGAACTTGATTTAGACTAGTCTGGAAATGCTGGAATAGTTGTAACTCTCTAATGCTCCCTTCTTGATCTTCCTTAGATTAATCCCATTTTGGTAAAATGGAGGCTGCTCCTTTTTTCTGTTGTTTTGTTCTTAAATAGTTCTTAAGGCTTCTAAGGTTCTTTCTAGTATTTACTCACTTAATTTGGTTCAAAAAATAGCCCAAAAACATCAAAATTACAAAAACACTTGCATGTTAGGAAAGTTGAAATTCGCTAGAATTATTGTTTGCGCCCTTTGTCATGATTGTGACAAGCAAGTCACGATCGTGCACTACTTCATTCAGCCTCCATTTTCTTTATTCTTCAAATTCCTGGTTTCTATTACTAACAAACACATCAAACACCTCATGAAATATCAAATTAAGATCATATTCTTGCTTTAAACCAAACAAATACTTAAAATACATATAAACATTAACAATAACATAATTCTAAGCCTATACACACAATAATCATCTAAAAACACCTATCAATGGTTCTATAGACATTATCCAGTTTTGTGAAATCTTGATGAATGTCTTCCCTAAGAAATGGAAGGTGTCTAAGTATTGGCAACCTCTAAGGACCTAATGCCAATGAAGCCATATCCTTCTTTATTTTATTAAGTTTCCACTATCATAAATATAGAAAGTGTTGCAATTGATATGAATAGATTTAACAAACTTCTATCAATAGTGGTTTGTAAAGAAATTCTAAAAATTGGGAACAAGAAATATTTTTAGTGTTTTATGTAGCTATGACTAGCATGTGTTGCAGATTCCAACTATGTAACCAAAATGTTCTTAAATTAAAAAAAAAAAGAAGAAAGGACATAAAGAAGAAACTTTACTTTTTTAAATTTCTTGATTCCCATTTTCCATATAAGAAAAATATCAAGTAAGGGATCCATAAAACTTTTATATAAGTTTTTTATAACTAAGGAATGATGAAGAAATTAAGATAGGATTTAACAGTTAGGGTTCTCTTTAAATGTATTAAAATGTTTAGGATTAAATTGAATTATGATAAACATGTTAAAGTCTAATTTGAAACTTTTACCAATGCCATATCCATCTATATGTCGACCATGTCTCTCTTGAGGCAATGAGTCAGAGAGAGGATCTATAAAATTCTCTTTGGTGGAAAATTGCACTATTGGAATATCTTTTCACTCCACCATCTCAATGATCAATTGGAACTTTACGATTATACATTTCGATCATTGATGAGTCCTTGAGTCCTTTGCCTATATAATGGCATCATTATTGTTACATACAATATTGTTGACTTTTTGATAATGAACTTCTTGATCTAAATTGTTTCCTCTACTGCCTTTAATACTGAAATATACTCTATCTTGATTATAACATCAATGATGGTTAATTTTTTTGAACTTTAATAATTTACTACACTACCATTCAAGGTGATGATGTACCTTAACTATAATATTCTATCGTTAGGATCAAATTGAAAACTCATGTTTGAATACCCCTGAACTTTTGATTCACCTCCTCTATAGACCAAGAAAACATGTTTAGTTCTTCTTAAGTACTTTAATGTAATTTTCATAGTTGTACAATGACCATTACTAGATTTGGCTTGAAATATGCTAATTATGCTCAATGTATAAAAGACATTCAATCTACTAGATAACATCATATATATGATTTATCTAATGGCTGAAGCATATGGAATATAATCCATTTTATCTCTATCTTTATATGTCTTTTGACACATATTATGTAAGAGAGAAATATCATGTAACGTGGGTAAATATCCTTTTTAGGAATTCTCTATGCTAAACTTCTTTATCATTTTTTTTCTATGTACATGGATTATGACAAGCTAAGTAACCTCTTTGGTCTATCTTTATATATCTTTACTCCAAAATATAGGCTACTTTTTTCATATCCTTGATAGGGAGGTTCTTACATAACCAAATTTTTATATATTGGAGCATTGGTATGTCATTTCTAATTAGAAATATGTCATTCACATATAACACTAAGAAGATGATTACGCTCCCAACAATCTTTTTAAATACACATGGTTCATCCACTAATAAAATCTAACTTTTTAATTGTTTTATCAAAATTGATGCTCTAATTATGTGGTGCTTGGTTAAGTCCTGTAATGCTTGGTTAAGTCCATAAATATAATTTTGCAATCAACATAATTGATTAGGAAACGTTTTATTCAAATCTTAAGTTGTGTCATAGACAATCCTCAAGAAAATACCTATTAAGAATTTTTTAAAAAAATCCATTTTCCAGATCTCATGATTATGATATGTGGCTTAAGACACTTATGGACTTACACATAGCTAATGGCAAAAAGGTTTCATCAAAATCAACTTTTTGTTTTTGTTTGTAACCTTTTAGCTAATACCTTTTTTTTTGTAGATATGTACCTTACAATCCATATTAGTTTCTCTCTTAAAGATTCATTTGCATCTAATAGGTATAATACCATCGAAGCATCAATCACAGTTTGTACTTCGTTAGTGTATATGGATTCCATTTCATATCTCATGATTTTATGTCATTTTAAAGAATCAATGTTAAACATTGCTTCTTTAAAAGTAATAGGCTCATCATTCATAAGCAATACATTTTCTTTTGTAGATCTTATATAGTGGGGACTGATGCATCCTACTTGTATGTTATCGATTATATATCTTTTAAACCCTTGATTGCACATTTTCTGTATCAAGTTGAGGTTCCTGTTCCATCTAGATGTGAATTTGTGGTTCATTTACTTCTTTAAGTTATACTTTATTCCCATTACTTTCTTTGAAAATAAGTTCTAAGAATATAATAAGTTTAAAGAGAAACATCTTTTGCTCAAGAGGATAGTAAAATTAATATCTAATACTTTCTTTTAGAAATCATATAAATTTGCATTTTTATGATATTTCTTGAATATTATCAAATTGTCCATTCTTTACATAAACATCACATCCCAAAATCTTTAAGTATGATAACTTTTTTCTACTACTAGTTTATATCTCATATGGTATATTGTCAGCTGATTTGGATTGAACTCTATTCAAAAGGTAAGTAGTAATTTCAAGGCTATATCCTTAAAGGAGATAAAAAAGACCACATGAATTATTATAAAACATACTATATTTAATAGAGTATAGTTTATTATCTGAAACACTCCATTACATTATGTTGTTCCAGGTGGAGTCTATTACGAGAAAATCTCATTCTTTTGTAAGCAAATAAAAAACTCATTGTATAAACACTCACTACCTTAATCACATCTAAGTGTCTTAACAATCTTACCATTTTGTTTCTCAACCTCAAGTCTAAATTATTTAAACTTTTCAAATTATTCAAATTTTTGTTCCATTAAATACATATAACATATATAGAATGATCAATTGTGAATGTAATGAAATATAAGTACCCACCTCTCGTATGAGTAAACATAGGGCCACACACATCTGAATATACAAGCTCTAGTAACTCAATTGCTTTCCTTCCCTTTCCACTAAATTATAGTTTAGTTATCTTATCCATCAAATGAAATTCAAAATTTTAATATGACTCATAAATTAAAGTATCTAAATATCCTTCTTATGTAACTTTGTGATTCTAATTTCACTAATATGACCTAATTTATAACAATATAAATAAAATAAATTTTAGTCTTTAATTTTCTTTTCTTTTTATTTAAGTTAAGAATTATCAAGTCAAAGTCTAATTCATATAAATCATTTGTGAGTTATCCAAATCCATAATAAACATAATCATTATAAAAAGAACAACTTTCATTCCTATTAATAAATACAACCCATTTAAAGTAAACAAGAAATGGAAATAATGTTTCTTATAATGATTGGAATATAATAACAATTATCTTGTTCTAGTGCAATGGCATAAGGCAAAGATAAACTACAAGTTCCTATAACTAATGTAGAAACCTTTGCTTCATTGCCTGATCTCAATTATAAACCTATATAAAGAAGTAGCTTCCTTAAGCGTCTTATCTTTTAAGTTAGTAAGATAAGCTTTGCAATTCCTCTTTCAATGTCCATTGACTTCATAATAAAAACATAGTCATTATTCTTTTTCTTAAAACCACCATTTGGCTTTTCTACTTTAGTAGAAGCTTTATGTTTCTTCCTCTTATTCTTTTTTATCCTTTTTTTTATTTTTAGAATAATCTAAAATAAGAACAAAAATAGGTTCCTTCTTAAGGCATCCCTTTACAATCTTAATTATAATTAGTATTAGGCATTGATACATCCTTTTGGTTTATATAAAAGTTCATAATAAAATTTGAAAAGCATGGGGTAAGAGATTGAAGCACTAAATCAATGTTTAACTCATAGTCAATCACAAAACCTAATAGATAAAATTTTTCAATATAATAAATTATATTTAATATATATTACTTCAATAAAGATCAATTTTCTATCTTTCATTGATATAATGCTCTAGAAGTCTAATATCTCTCCACTGTACTTTGTGCATTAAACAACTCCGTGAGATGCAAAATTATTATATGAACATCTATGTTCTCATATTGCCTTTGAAGCTCAGGAGACATGCTAGCCAACATTACACATTTATCTTACTCAACATTGTCAATATGATGCTATTATCTCTTCCAAACTTCATCAATTGCATTCGAATTAGGTTATAGTGGAGTTTCAATGTCAAGAACATACTTTTTTTTTTGCTGAGAACAATTCTCAATCTTTGAAATTAGTTTAAGAATTTAGGCTTAGTAAACTTGTTAGCATCCATAATTCTCCTAAAGGACAAATTGCTACTCAAAATTAAAAGACATAAAAGAGAAAATATTAGTTTGTACCACAAAACTAAATAAAATAAAGAATTTATAAATATTTAATTACTTACATTATTTTAAATGAAATAATAACCCTCACTATTAAATTGAGAAATTATAAAATAATTTTTAGTGGTTTAGGATCCCGTTTGAACTAATTTGATCTTAAGTTTGTACAACGAATCAACTAAATTTAAATTAGATAGATAACAATCTTATTAATCATTTCTTATATGGCTCCTAGATTTGTAATGTTACAACTCTTTACAAAAGTATAACTTATATGTAGTTCTTAACACTACTTTTAAATTTATATGATTATGTGTTTGCTCATTTAAACTATAAAAATCTAGTTGAGTAGGGCTCATTAATTTAAAATAAAACATATTTACAGTAAAGAAATCTTAGTTTTGCTCAGTAAGCCTTATAATAACCGTAACTCTAGTTTTATTCTTAAAGAATGGATGACAATTATCATGTTCTAAATGTGTACTTACTATTTAATTGATGAATTTAAAAATTAAAAAATTAAAAAATTTAAGGTCTCATCATAATTAACACAATCTTATTATACTATTTATATTCGATGTAATCAAATTATGAATTGTAACTATTCAAAACATGTTTATGTTAATTATTGATTCGATAACTAATTTAATTTTAAAATAAATTTAAATTAAGTTATAAAATATTCCTAATAAAAATTAGAAAATGTTTTCCTATATTTATTAGGAATTTAGACTAATTTAATTAAAATAAAGTTTTTAAGAAAGAACATTAATAAAATAAAATGAGGGGATTGCTTTTTTAAAAATTTAAACAATTATATTAACAATCTTTGAATCGCATAGTGAGAACATTGGAGTATAAAGCCAAACAAAATGCAAAAGTTTTTGTCTTATAAAAACTCATCAATACTACCATTACATATTAATCACTTTTGTAGCCTTAACTATATCTTTGCTCCCACTCATTCTAGCTTTCAATTTATTGCTTCACATAATTATAAATCCCTTTGTCACCATTTTAAATCTTTATTTATTTGAGCTTTTACCTTAAAGAGTTGATGATTGTTAACTTCTCTCTGGTTCTTTATAATGCCTCCCTTGATTGACTTTCTTTGGTTTTCTCTTCCCCTCGAAAGCAATTACAATTTTTCTCATACTATATCATATATATGCATATTCCCATTATAACTATGAATAAGGCTTTTTAATTCATTTCTTGTAATCCTATCATTTTAAGGATTTCTAACACATCCATTTGCTTGACTAATTGTGATATGAACAAAAAACATTTTATGTCTTTGTTCATCTCCTATAAGATTTTTCCTCTAAGTATGTATATATCCATCATTTCCAACGAGTATTCTTCTCAATAAGCAATCCTTGCAATCTTTTTCCAATACGAATTTTGATGATGAGGCTAATTATAGTTATCCCCAACCCACCTTCATTAGTTGGTTTACATGCCTCTTGCCACTTCACCTTAGCCATTACATTCCTTTTCTTTTGCCTCCCTAAAGAAAAAGCTCTCATTATTTTTTTTAATGAAATTGATTAATGGCTTCAAATAACATCATATGAGCTAACTAGTAAATATGGAGGAAGTATAGCACACATTTGATCAGTAACAATCTTCCCTTATAAGACAAGTCTTTATTGTGATAGGGACAACAAAGGAGAACACTCTTTATACATCAATCTTTTAGTGGAGGCTATTAATCTAAGATATGTGAAATAAGGATTGGTTATTTGGAGTCCTAAAATTCTCAATAACCATTTAATTTCATCCATTACACTTAAGGATAAGATAAACTAGCTTTTATTATGTTCACACTTAGGTTTGATAATTCCTTAAATAGTTTTAAGGAGTTGGAGATTGTATATATAGATATATTATTAGACTTATAGAAAATTAATACATCATTTGCAAAGGAAATGTTAACTGATCCAACTCTCTTGATTAGAGAAATGTTGTACTTGATAAGCCTGAAGAGAGCTTATATACAAATTATAAACATGTAGGACGCTAGGGATCCCCTTACCTTAGTATTTTACCCCTTTGATGAATTTTTTTAGCTCTCCATTTATAAGAATGTTGAATAAGGTTGAAGTTATGCCTTCAGTTATCCAATTCTTGAATTTTTATAAAAACCAAAAGCTTGGAGCAATTACATAATGAAGTCCCAACTTACAATATTAAAAGCTTTATTGAAATCTATTTTCAAGGCATAATTATTGGGATTGTTGACATGTATAGAGCATGGGCTAACCATTTTAAACTACCATAAATGTGTTAGGTATCTGTCCTCATGGGGGCATGGCTCTCATCTTCTTCTCTAGACTAGGGTGTTTTTGGTTCAACCCACTACTACCTTTGGTTTTTCCATCTCCTCCTAATGCTGGTGCTTCTCCATTTAGGCATCTATTTCTTCTCCATTACAAGAAGTTTCTACTTCACACATTATATCTTCCTTTCCTTAGGCAACTTTTAACCTTTACTAGTAACAAAAGATTCAACAATGACTAACTTTACTATTGGTGAAGCCCCATTGCTAGGATGACACTGTTTCTCACACCCACGAACACACATATTCAAATTAAACCAAAACCATACATCAAAATCCGAAAAAACACAGTCTCAAGCCCAAAAGTTGAATCACAACTTCAAGAACCTAAATAAGTTTTTCATGTATTCATAAAGTACAAAAATAGGGGAGGCTTACAATTAATTTTAAGGAAGTAAAATATATAAGCTGTAAGCATACAATTTCGGTGAAATTGCAAAAGCAGTTATTAAACATGACAAGGTTTTCAACCAAAGTTTTTCTATAAAATTAAAGAAAAGAGCAATGCATAATTTTGTTTTTCCAAAAAAAGCAAAATCCTTCTTAATTAGTATTAAGGAAATCTATAAAATAATGTTTTACGATTATTTTATTACATTCATTGATGAATGTACACATATCACTTGGATATCACCACTTACGAAAAAAAGTGATATTTGTATAACATTTCAAGACTTTTGAAACATGGTGAGCACTCAATATTAGAAACCAGTACAGGTGTGACAAACTGATAATGCCATGGAATTTATGGATGCCACTTTTGGAAATGTTTTGAATCAACTTGGAATTTGGTATTAGACCTTATACACTTATACTCCATAACAAAATGGCTTAGTAAAAAGGAGTAGACAAATATTAGAGGTGGTCTATGCTTCTCTCTTTGGGATGAACATAACAAGTTTTTATTGGGGAGAGGCAGTAAAATATACAGTTTACATCATCAATAGATCATCATCTCAGGTTTTAAATTTTAAAACTTCTCAATAGAAAATTCAATCCTTACTTTCTATTCCTCATCTTCCCAACCTTGAACCTAGAGTTTTTTTTTATGTACAATGTATGTTCATATCCCTAAGATCTTGAGCACTAAACTTGATCTTTATGCAAAACGATGTGTGTTTATTGGATATTCAAATTTTCAAAAAGGGTATCAGTGTTATGATCCTCAAACTAAAAAGTTGCTTGCAACTTTGGATGCCTCTTTTTGGGAATTAGAACATATTATTCAGGGGGAGTTTCAACATCTTCCCTTCAGGGGGAGAATTTTGGTGGAGGGAATATGTTAGAAGGCATATTAGGTAATGCAAATGAATGCTTAGAATAGGATGAAGTTGTTTATATTTCAGGCAATACAATTAAGTGCTTAGAACTGGAAGAAGTTGATAATAATGATAGCTATGAATAACAACCTAGTAATACAAACTTACCCACTTTAACACCACTAATTGAAGGGTCAATCTAGAATATCCAAAATGGCAACTCTCAAGTAATCTTAAGTCCAGCATCTAATAATCCTTGTAATGAATTTATTGTTCCTCTTTTGAGATACTCACAAAGATCGAATAAAGGCAAAAAAAAGAAACAATATGAACTTGATCTCAATGCTAATGTCAAATACCTTACCAACAATTATGTTTCTACTAAAAAATTGTCTGAGTCATATGCATTTGCTATTAATCAATTATCCAGTGTTTATGTTCCTAATAATGTGTAGGAAGCTTTGAATGATCCAAGGTGGAAACTCAAGCAATAGTGGATAGGCTTACAAAGGAAAGCAGTAAAGAATCAAAAGCAATCAATGAAGCGATGGAAGCCTTGCAAAGGAACTCTACTTAGGACTTTGTTTCATTACTCGAAGGAAAGAAAACATCTGGGTATAGATGGTTATATAAGATGAAACTCAAGGCTAAAGGGAGCATCGACAAATATAAAGCGAGGCTAGTTGTAAAGGGTTAGACACAAAAGTATGGAGTAGATTACCAAGAGACCTTTGCACCAATAGCCAAGCTAGATACAATTTGCACTTTTATCCTCATTGCAGCAAATCAGAAATGGCCCCTAAAATAATTTGATGTTAAAAATGCTTTCCTTAATGGAGATCTAGAAGAAGAGGTATACATAGAGCTACCACTAGGTGTGAAGCTTGGTTTATCAAATAGAAATAAAGTTTGCAAGTTGAAAAAAAAATCATTGTATGGACTGAAACAATCACCTATAACCTAGTTTGGGAGATTTTTGATGACAATGAAAGCTTTCAGTTATAAAAAAGTGGTATATAGGTCATACCTTGTTTATAAAATACAAAGGACGTAAAGTAAAAATTTTAACTGCACATGTTGATGATATGGTATTGACAAGAGATGATTGTAAAGAAACAAAGCTTCTATAAAAACACTTAGCCACTGAATTTGAAATGAAAACCTAGGATAACTCAAATACTTCTTAGGTATCGAGGTGGTAAGGACAGATCAAGGAATTTCGCTTTCACAAAGGAAATATATACTTGACCTTTTGATTGAAACTAGAAGGCTTGCCTGCAAACCAATTGAAATGCCTATGGAAATGAATCATAAGCTTGGAAATTTCCTAAATTAAATTCCAATAGATATAGGGAATTATCATAAGTTAGTTAGGAGATTAATTTATTTGTCTTATACTAGGACAGATATAAGCTATACACATGGATACAGTATACTAAATCTTGAGGTACTTGAAGAGCTCTCTAGGAAAAGGTTTATTCTTCTCAAAAACTAGTGTTTCCAACATTAAAGGATACACAGATGCAGATTGGGCAGTTGATCAAACAACCAAAAAATCTACGTTTGGCTATTTTACTTTTGTGGAAGGAAATCTTGTAACTTAGAAAAGCAAGAAGAAAAAGGTTCTTACAAGGTCAAGTGTAGAAGCTAAGTTTTGAGGCAAGACTAATGGAATATTTGAATTATTATGGATTAAACATGTTCTATCAGATTTGGGGATTGAGTATACAAAAATTATGAATCTTTATTGTGATAATAAGGTTACTCTTAAGATTGCACAGAATCTTGTACAACATGATCATACCAAACATGTTGAAATTGATAGACATTTCATCAAGAAAAATTTAGATGAAAAGATTATTCAATTTTCGTACATCAAGCTTGAAGACCAATTTGTTGATATCCTTATAAAGGTAGTTTCAAAAAGGGCATTTCATAATGTAATTGACAAGTTAGGCATGTTGGATATTTATGCTCTAACTTAAGGGGGAGTGTGGACATGATTTGTTATAGGAGTTTGTTACATTGGATAATTAGACGAGAAATATTATATGGACTAACTGAGTAATTATAGGAGTTTTTTTTATAATAGAATTCTACCCAAAGTGTAATTGTATCTGTACACATAGCCTACATAAGAGAGAAAAATGTACTAAAATTTTTACAAAAATATAATTGTTTTAGCACAATGATTGATTCTTTTGGATTAAGGCATAAAGAGGTAAGAAACTATTAAAGGAGAGTCTCGTTACAAATGTAGGGATTCCTAAATACTTAAAAGGGTAGTTTTCGGAACTTAAATCTTGAAGTTTCTAGAACTAAAGCTTTTGGACTAATACACCTCGTAAAAATTAGTATAATGCTCTTATTAAAGTTAATGGAGAGTCTAGATATCCTAGATAATTGTTTTCAAGAGCTCATAAAGAGATTATTGAATGGGTATCAACTCCACATAAAAGAAGGAATAAATTATCAATAAATAAGAGAGTAATTAGGTTTAACTTTTCATAAAAATAATGGAACTTGAAATTAGGATCATGCTATACTACTTTGCTAATAATCATATTTAGTATTTGAATGCAGATAACAAATAAATAAAGGAATTTGTTTACAATATGTTAAATATTACGATAACTTAGATGAATTTAAGTTTTTATGTAATTAGATCGCGATCCATAAATCTTGATATTCCATTCTTTTACTCCTAAGAAGTGAGCTTTATACATCCACAAGTGGCATAATTTAGTTGCTTGTTTAGCAGGGCTAATGATAGCGTTGCTCATGCTTAAGGAGGACAACTGACTTTACATGAAGAAAGTATAAACAAAGGATAAATACGTGAAGATTAGAGCCATGCAACTCATGAAGACCCGAGTGATACAACTCATGCAAAATGACATGTGAGGATGATGAGGCATCTGAGTAGTTGGAATGATTACGTGCACTAAGTTGGAAACTTGTGAATAAAGGAGCTTACATGATTTTCTATTGTTAGCATTATTGTTGTTGCATTTTTGTTATTTCTATTATAACATGTCAAATTCAGAGGAGCATATATGGATGTAATCAATGTAAGAATGGTTAAGAAATAAATCATAAATTCTCCTTATTTCTCTCAACCTTCTAGAGACGTCTCTAACCTCAAATTCGAAACCCACCATATATAACAATTTGGTGCTTTTATTGAGAGCATCAACCATGGTCGAAAGCACTCGATCTAAGACCATCATAGAATGGCTCGAGGATGCTATCAGTAAGTTGACTGTATTTCAAACCACCCTGACTACAAATCAGTCTTCTCTTAATGCCAAAATAGAAGAGATTATAACCAAAATGTCCAAATTCGTTTCTCTCTCTGTTCCTAAAGAAACAGAACAAGCAGAATCTTCTCATTCCCCACAACCACAAATTCACTCACATCCTTTAACAGGGTCTACTGAACTCCCCAGTCACAAGTATCACTTGAGGCTTGAAGTCCCAAGGTTTGATGGAACTGATGCATTGGGACGGGTCTTTAAGATAAAACAATTCTTCGATTACCAAAACACCCCAGAAGTAGATTGGATTCCAGTGGTTTCTTTCTACATGGATGGCCCCGCCCTTGGTTAGTTCCAGTGGATGTTTCAAAATGGGCGGATAACGATGTGGGAAAATATATTATATGCTCTTGAAATGAGAATTGCTCCAACATACTACGATGACTCGAAAGGTGCCTTGTTCAAGTTGGTTCAAAGTGGGACCATTAATGATTATTTAACTAATTTTAAGGGATTATTCAATAGGATAGTCTAGTTATACCTAGCATTTCTGCTTAGCTGCTTAATTTTAGGGTTAATTCTGAAAATATGAAGAGAAGTATAGGCACTCCAGCCTCTCTCTCTCTCTCTCTCTCTTAAGCAGCAGCTCTCGTAATTAAGGTTGCAGGAAGACAAATTGCAATACATCCGACGATCTTCTCACTTTAAAAGGGGCCTTCAAATGCTATTAATCCCAACACTGTAGCACCCGCAAGTTTATCGGGATCAAGTGTTAAGCCACAACCTGTATTGCTTCCAGCTCCTTCCCACCTAAATTTTAAACACCTTACACCTGAAGAAATGACCCTTAAAAGAGAAAATGGGTTATCTTACAATTGCGATGAGAAATTCGGTGCAAACCATAAATGCAAATCAAAGTATTTTTATTGATTGCAGATGATGATGTGTCCAAGATACAAATAGAGCAGCAAAATGATGGTGGTAATGATGATATACTCTTAAAGATGATGGGTACTGCAGATGCGGGATCAGCCTAAATCAGCCTTAACACCATGGCTGGGTAGCTGGTGCTCGAAACACTTTAGATAGTAGGACGAATAAATGGTAAGGTTGTTAATATTTTGGTTGATGGTGGTAGCACCCATAATTTTATTCAAGAAAGAGTTGCTCACTATCTTAATCTACAGACCCTTAATACAAAGCCTTTTAATGTGTTGGTTGGCAATGGATCTGAAATAGCATGCAATCAATCTTGCCCAAAAGTTGAGGTGTAAATCCAAGGTCACAAATTTGTGGTAGATCTCCATGTTCTATCCTTGAGTGGGGCTGACATTGTGTTTGGGAGTATAATGGTCGACAGCTCTCAGTCTAGTGACAATGAACTATGCAATGTTAACCATGAAATTTATCAAAGATGGCCATGTGGTGGAGTTAATAGGATTACATTCTACAACGCCTGAAATTGCATTAGTACAACATATTAAAAGATTAATTAAAAAAGATAGGGGTTTCTGAATTTTTTCTCATTCAAATAACTTTGAAACGAACCCATGAAAATTTGTCCCAACACAATTAACCACCACAAATTCAAAAGTTCCTTAATAGATACCAAACACTTTTTCAGCTACCGACAACATTACCCCCTAACCGTAGTACTGACCATAGTACCCACCTGCTTCCATACTCATCACCCATTAACATCCGCCCATATCGCTATCCTTACTCTCAAAAATAGGAAATTGAAACCCAAGTTGACAAAATGTTTAAACTAGCATAATCTGCCCTAGTCATAGCCTCTATTCTTCCCCTATTTTGATAGTGAAAAAGAAAGACAGATCTTGGCGATTCTGTATTGACCCCTATTTTGATAGTGAAAAAGAAAGACAGATCTTGACGATTCTGTATTGATTATAGCGCTTTAAATGTAGCCACTGCGAAGGATAGATTCCTAATTCTAAATATTGATGAACTACTTGACGAACTGCAAGGCGCTAAGTGATTTTCTAAGCTGGATTTATCATAGGGGTATCAACAAATTTTGATGAAGAAGGAAGACATCCAAAAGACAACCTTTCACGCACACTTAGGCCACTATGAGTTTCAGGTTATGCCATTTGGCTTAAGCAATGCATCATCAACTTTCCAGACAATTATGAACCACCTGTTTAAACCATTTATTTATAAATTTTTAATTGTTTTCTTTGACGATATTTTAGTTTATAGCTAATCCTTGGAAGCACATGAGACTCATTTGGAGTAGACATTTCAGAAATTATTACACAGGAAATTTTATTTGAAACTTTCCAAATGCTTATTTGTGCAACAACAACTAGAATTTTTGGGTCACATTGTTTTTAAAAAACAATTGGCACCAGATAATTCTAAAATTAAGGCAATGGTGCAATGGCCATATAACATTAAATTCTTATGTGGTTTTGTGGGTCTCACAAGATTCTACTTTTATAAAACAATTATGCCCAACTAATTGCTCGTCTCACAGCTCTTTTAAAGAAAGACCAATTCCATTAGTCTTCTGAAGTGCAACAATCATTTGAGCTTTAAAAATATGTTATAACAAATATTCCTATCTTAGCTCTCTTTAATTTTGATATTCCTTTCATTTTGGAGATAGACACATCTGGGTCACGTATAGGTGTGATTCTTTGACAAAACAATCAGCTGATAGCATTCTTTAGTAAACAATTTTGCCCCAAACTTGCTTATGCCTCTAATTACATACTAGAACTGATACAATCACTATGGCTGTCAAAAAGTGGGGTCAATATTTGTTGGGCCATCCTTTCGTAATTTTTACAGACCATCAAAATCTCTAGGAACTTATGTCTCAGCAGTTACAAACCCCTGATTAGCAGACATATTTGATTAAGTGACTTAGGTTAACACAACATAGTCGTTGATGCCCTTTCTCAGGCACAAGAAGATGCTACCTATTATATTTAATTATTCCCCAATTTGCTTGGCTCGAGGAGTTGAAGCAAGAGTTGCTTATGTTACAATAATCCAAAGAAATCTTGTTAGTTGTTCATCAAAACCCCAAGCTTCATCTCGATTTTCAAATCACCAATGGTTTTTTATTGTATAAAGGTCGAATATGGATTCCTTCTTCCAGTCGCTTTAAAGACTTGCTTCTGATGGAGTTTCATGATGTAACACTCCCTTACTGTAGGGTACGTACCAGGACGCCCGTAGGTCATTCCGATACATATCCTATGATAAGGGAGCGCTACGTGCAATCACTACAGTTACTCCACATGGCATCACATCAATTTGAAT
>JAOQML010000197.1:19118914-19139766 GCA_027568935.1 Erythroxylum urbanii | reverse complement strand
TTGAAATTGCCAAGGTTGTTTGTACTAGAATAGCATGTTAGAATTGGAGAGATTGTGTTTTGAACGCAAAGGAAAAAATATAGAAGAAGAGTATCGTTTGTGCTGACGTCACACATAGACGTACAAGAAAAAATAGAGAAAGAGTATCGTCTATGATGACGTCACACACAGAAGTAAAGGAAAAACACAGACGAAAGGAATAGTCTGTGCTGATGTCATACACAAACGTAAAAGAAAATATAGAGGAAGAGTATCGTCTGTGATGACGTCACACACAGATGCAAATGAGAGGCAGACTTAAATGAAAGGCAGACGAAAATGAAAGATAGACGCAAATGAGAGGCAGATGCAAATGAGAGGCAGACACAAATGAAAGGCAGACGCAAATGAAAGACAGACGATAGGAGGTCAAACCCAGACGATAAAAAGTCAAAGACAAACGATTAAACACAGACGGTAGGAGGTCAAACCCAAATGATAAGAGTCAAAGACAGACATTAAAACACAGACGATAGGCCAAAAACAGAAGAAGAAGTTAAAAAGTTATGCTAATTGACCCGAAGCATGTTCATATATAAATTGGGGACTCACCAATGCTATCCTTCGACATATTTGGGCTGGAATGGAGATGAGCCAAAAGGGGGTTAGTTTGAATGCAAGTGGTTGTGTAAAAATTTTGGTATCCGAATGCAATAGTAGGGCTCCAGAAACGGGGGCCAAAATGTTTGACCTCTTAATATAATCTTCCTTATACTACACAAATCCATATGTCTCTTTAAATGAGAGGTTCCAACTTTTGAACTCTCGAAAAACATCTTCTAACAATATTTACATTCGATTTTTCTACTCAGTTTGTTGATCTAGTCTTATTGAAATGATTCCAAACTTTAATTTCGATTGACTTCGATTTGAAATTCTATCTTCACTTGGTACGGGATTGGAAGTTTCCATTTCTATCTTTGGTTCTCTATTGCAACTGTCTACTAAAGGAGTATGCTCATCCATCTGAAACAATCAACATATAAATATATACGTTATTCGTAATCATAAACCAAGCAAATAAATAAATAAACAAAATTAATCAAAAGATAATAGAATTCCATGGGTTACCTCTCATGCAATGCTTCTTTTAATGTCTGTAGCTCAACTCTCCTTTTTGCTTAAGGCAATTCAAATGACTGGTACTGTGGTAGTGCAAATGCTGATCTTCAACTCTATATATGGCCCACCCCAGTATGGACTCTACCTTCTTGTTTTTTTCCTTCCTATGCCTTCTCCTGTGCAATCATTTCTTCTTGGATGCATTCCCGGGTCTTGAATATCTTCCCATCCTCTTTGGAGTTTAGATTCCTTGATATCTGTTAGGGTTAAGGGAGAACGATAGTCTTTCTTGGATACCTTGAAAGTTAATTTCTCCTTTTCAACTCTCATTGTTAATTCTCCCCTATCCACGTCAATTATCGAATGAGAAGTAGCTAGGAAAGGTCACCCAAGAACTATCGGGGTTTCTGCATCTTTTCTAATGTCCAGTATGTAGAATTTTGTGGGGAAGATAAATTTATCAATCCGTATCTACACGTTCTTGATGATCCCCTTTGGCTGATGCATTATTCTGTCTGTCGTTTTCACCAATATTTTAGTGGGCTCTGGCTTTCCTAACCCCACCTCTTCCAAGAGATCACGAGTTGCTTCAATAGTCTTTCTTATTAATGAACCTCCAGCTGCTGCATCAATTGTTCCTCTCTTGTTTGGATTCACTCCATTGTAAAATGTCTAAAGCAGGAACTCTCTCAGAAGGTTGTGATAGGGACAGCTTCTCTGTAGTTCTTTAAATCTCTCCAAAGCATCATAGAGAGATTCCCCGTCGTATTGCTGGAAATTTGTAATCTCTTTAATAATCCTTGTCGTTTTCGTTAACAGGAATACTTGGTGAGGAATGCTTGGGCAAGCTGCTCCCAAGTCGTTATCTGTCCTGAATTCAACGAGTTATACCATATTTTAGCCTGATCTTTCAATGTGAATGAAAACAACCTCAGCTTCACTGCATCTTTGAACATTCCGTTGATTTGGAAAGTGTCGCAGTTATCTAAAAAATTTGCAGTGTGGGCGTTCGGATCCTTATTAGATAGCCTATAGAACTGCACACTAATTTATAGAATGTTGAGGAGTGTCGGCTTTATCTCGAAATTGTTCGTTTTAACCACCGGTCTCGCCACTCCTTGAGGACTAAATCTTGGCCTCATGAAATCCATCAGAGTCCTCTTCGGTCCTCTTTGCTCTCCTTCTTCAGTCATATCTTGTTGTGAAAAGTTTAGACACTTTGCCCTTCTCAACTCTCTTTTGTGTCTCTTGATGTCAGGAAATTCGTTTTCACTAGCTTCTTTTGTTCTTCACGTGCTCCTTCTGATCATGCACATGAAATTACATAAGGAAAAGTATCAACATTCTTAGATCAAAGTATTCTAAATTAAACAAGATGCTAAACAATCGATTCTCGACAACGACGCCAAAAACTTGTTTTAGTGTAATTATGTAACATAAACTACTCATTTTACGCTAAAAAATTGCAAGTGCTCGGGTTGTGACTTGTAGTTAAAAAGTAGATATCGATTCTACAGGGATTGATGCCCAGACACTATTTAATTCAGACAAAACTTTGTTTAAGAAATAAAATTGTTTAATGTAAATAATCTAAAAAACTAAACTAAAATTAAAAGACTAATAATGAACACTGAACAATAGCAAAATGCAGAAAGATCAGAATTAAAAAATCTAAATATTAGAGATCATTTTTTTCTTATTTTATCTCCCTCCTATTTTATTAATCGAATTGTGTCTCACCAAAGATTTCCGAATGTATTAATTACCCTCTCTCAAGGTTTAGTTAATTGTCCCTAATCAAATTAAACGGAATCAATTAAACGATCTCTCAACCTACCCAATGACTCCACGATTCAACTAGTTATTAAACTATCCTATGGGTGATCAATTGAATTCGCCGAGATCTCTCTTCTAACTAATCAATTAAGGTGATGATTGCAAGTGTATAGGTTTCCAACTCTCGTTGTACAATCCTACAAAATAAGCATACTCACTCTCTTGATTTGTTGCAAGATAACAAACAAAATCGGCAGTCATCAAAGACACTTTCATTTAATTCAATAAAATAGGAGGTTTAACAAAATAGTTCAAAAGCAATCCCTAAAACTAAATCATCCAATCATGGTCTCCATAACATCATCAACGCACAAATAATCCATCTTATAAAGATTAGAAGAAAGCAAAACATAAAAAATTTGAGTAAAAGAAACTTCTTCTCATCTTTGCCAAAATCTGGAAGTTTGGATGTTGATGTGCTATTTTCCGTGATCTTGATGATAATCCTTAACTTCAATCCTTCCTCAAGGCTAAAAACTTGTGTTCTTTACTCAAGGAGGCTCTTTCTATAGAAGGGTTTTGTCTCTCCTTAATCATAGAGGTTTAATTCTTCTTTAATAGTCTAAAAATCCTAAGTTTAATGAAGCCTCGCATATTGACTCGGATTATAATTCCCACGATTGTGGGAATTGACATGATTCCCATGATCGTGGGAATTGGCAACAGAGAGTCGCCTAATCTCTTCTCCTCTTTGATCTCTAGCTCAATCTCCAAGTTGCTCAATCTTCCTTCCTATATAAAAATAGTCAATTCTTACCCTAAATTAACATCAAACATAAAAGAACAACAATGAAAATCAAACTAAATGAAAACATACAAAATGAATCCTAAACTACATCAATAATCAATAATTATGCAAGAATCACATGCCAATTACTTAGAAAAACATAGACTAATGCACAACTATCACCTATGAATCAAAACGACAATGATTATGTATTGCATTCGATTTTAGCAATGGGTTTTCACGAAAAACGATTCAATAGAACATTAAAATCATCTTCATTCAAATACCCAATCAATTCACACAAGATAATATAATCAATTTCTAATGAGAGAAAGAAATAACAAAAATGGTAAAATAAATGCTTAACCCAAGTCGTCGACGTCGATGTCACCTCCGAACTAGCATCAGGAACTTACCCTTTCATGAATCTCTCTAAAGAAAATACTTTAGCCCCCATGAAAATACCCTACCGAAACCCCTAATGGCTCTCCTTTAACTATCGCAACCTTCTCTGCTTCACTATTCACTTAACTATTCACTGATAGGACAATTTAAGATTAAGGTCTCAAGCTACTCACTCCTCTTCTTCACACTTTGTTCTGCTGCTACTCTTCTTCTCTTCCCATGCTACTCTCCTCTCTCAATGTGCTTGATGTGATGAATTAAGTTAAGGGTTTTTGGTCCACACATACTATTCACCTCTCCTCTCAAAGACCTAAGCTATTGTGCATTAAACGCACAACATCCGCATTTAACGTGCAACATCTGCACACAACGCTGCGTTCAACGCAGATAATGGAAACACTGCTGCACTGCTGTTTTAGTCCACTTGCTACTGGGTTGTTTTTTATCTCTTCTATCTGCCCACATGTTATTATTTCTTCTTCTTATTGCTATTGATTTTTTTCTCCTTTTAATTTTCTTCTTCTTGCTCCATGGAGACAAGTAAGAATTAATCTTCAAAGAAATAACCTAAATGTAGTGCTTTCGACTCACTTTAATTTCTTTGCTTCCAAATTGTACCAAAATTCATATATGAATTAAAGTGAGTATCTTAAGCATTTTCGTATCATTAATCGCTAAGTGTAAATGATTGAATGTATCAACAATTAAACACATATCAATTTCCCCCACATTTAGCTTTTGGCCATCTTCAGGTAAAACATCTAAATTAAGCTTAAAGACCTGAAACATTTACTCAATTCTTATATTTTCCAAGATTACATAATCATAAACAAAGATTAATGACTTTCAAAAAATTCATAGCAAGAAATCAACATTCCAAACTTTTACTTATGATCAATTAACATTCAATACCTTTAAAAACTGAGCAATCTAATGGTAGACTTGAAAAATGTGTTTAATTAAAATATATCAATGGGTACACTCAACACCATTCATAATCATGACAATCCATAACTTTACATATCATTTCATTTCTCCACCACTAAAATTCACATGTAAAATCATGAATCAAATGACTTTTTAGGGTTGTAATGTGGGCAAAGGTAAGGTGAGATGTATTTAGGTTAAGTAGTATGAAAGCCATTAAGCTAGTGAAACAAAGCAACATTCATCAAAAATTGGGTATCTTTAATTATGAAAAATGTAACATTTATATTTCACAATCCCATTCAACTCTCACACACAAACCATATGAAGCGTATACCAATTTGAAAGAATCACTCATACAATCGATGCTAACAATACATTGAAACCACAAAAGTGAACCTTCCATGCCAACATCTACCTTATTTTCAACATACTCAAATAACACATTTATTACAACACTAGGAAGATGCATTAATTATGAATAACTTTGCAAGCTCATATGCACTTCTTCCTTGACTAATTTATTTAAACAATTTTTTTCATTCTTTTTCTTGTTTTCTTTTTTCTTTTATTGTGCTTTTCTCTTTCATTTCTTTCCTTTCCTTTCTTTTTTAACATTAAAAGAAACTACATTAACATGAGAATTTCAATTACAAACATCCTAACATCATAACAAACCCACACATATGGACACTCCCACACTTAGAATTTTGTACATCCACAAACTCAACAATCACAAATGCTCCACTGGCTTTATGGCTTGGGTAGGACATTTAGTTAAGTATAAGGCATGTAATATGGTTGATACAAAAAGAAAGGTATAAATCTCAAAGGGCGTTAACAAGGGAAAAATCATGCCAATAAGGTAGGTTATTTGGCTAATGTTGTTTATGAAAAAAAAAGAATGCCTAATCATATCCATGTTAATGTACGTGATAAAAATGTGGTCTCGAATAGAAATTCAATGCAAAATCAGGATGTACATGTCATGAAGGTCACACATTATTAAAAGACAATGAGAATGATATGGATGTTTCAATCTAATAAGGCCTCAAATCTCACCAACTTTATTTACCACAAGTCACTCTTCTTCTAAAGATAATGAACATCAACTAATCACAAGAGTAAAAGTACATGCCAAAGTTGCTATGAAATTCTCTAGTCAATTCATTCTCTCTTCATGATTAAATAATCCTAGAAGAAATAGAAAACGAGCAAATGTTTAAAAGTACATGCCAAAGTTGCTATGAAATTCTCTAGTCAATTCATTCTCTCTTTATGATTAAATAATCCTAGAAGCAATAGAAAAAAAGTAAATGTTCTTTGTTTGTTTTATCCTTTCTCGCATTTTGATTGAAAACTTAAAAACAAGCAAAAATAAACTAACAAAGAGCATACATATATAAAAAAAGAAATGAGAAAATTTAAAAGCAAAAAAATTTACTTCCTTTGGATTGTCTCCCAAGAAGTGCCTTTGTTTAAGGTTGCTAGCTCGACTCCATACTTTCCTCATGTGACAAAATTGTGATCTTCTGGTGGTACATATGGTTCCTCCACATGAGGTTCTTCAGGATAGGGTTTTGGTTGATAATCGATCACATTTAGCTCCTTCCCTATCCTTAGACTTGCAATCTTGACTGAGTCCATACAATCGGGAAATATTTCAAACATCTCTTTACCTTTTTCTTCTTCGTTTAGTTCCTTCAATCTGCTATGTAAAGGTGAATGGTTAGTTTCAAAAATAATCATGGACTCGATATTTAACTTTGAGATAAAAGATGTATCTTTTTCTACTTCGAGCTCCTCCTCAGCTTCAACACAAACAATTCATTGAGGATTGACCTCAAAATTTTCAAGCTCCTCATGATTTTGTAAAGTTTCTGCACAAATATTCATTGGGTACTCCTCAAGTTGATATGGTTATGTCTTTTTGCTTTGTGATGCTAGGCAGTTGATAGCTTCCATCAATTGATCCGCATGGCTTGTCAAGTTCTGGATTCTAGAACTTGTTTCCTGCTGGAATTGCAAAGTGTTAGCAACATTCACATTAACTAGTTCTTCCAAAGATGTACCTGAGTCTTGATAAGAAGCTTCTGGTATGTACTGGAATTGTTATGCTTCCTACAAACTACTATGGAAGTAATTCGGTTAATCATCCCATCCATAATAAAAGTTAGGTTGATCAGTCCAAACATGGTTATAAGATTGAGAATATAAATTAAAGAAAAAATTACTCCCATCCATGTCAAATTTATTTTTTAAATTTTTATCACAAATACAAAAAAAAGAAAATATAATGAAATAACTGAAAATAAATCAATTATGAACAAATATGTACAAAACACCAATTAAAATTACCAAAAAAAATGAAATATCGCACTCCCTGGTAACGGCGTTAAAATTAAACAGCGTGTCGTAACACTAGTCAAAATAAAATAACTAGACTACTACTATAGGAGTGGTGAGTTTAGGTCGATCCCTCAGAGAGTGTCCAGTTAGCCTACAAAATGAAATTAATTGATGTTTAGGTAATAGGGGGGATTTTGGATTTAATAAGAAAACAAATAAAAATAATCCTAATGAAAACAAATTTAAAAAACATACAAAAAATGATAAATTGGGGAATTTGGTAGGGATCTGATTCTTTGGTTCAATCTCAGCCTAAACCCTAATTAAGCACAATTCATTTATTTGTCATTCTTTTATCTCTCTTAATAATTATTGGTCATAGATTAATAGCAAGCTCTGTTAATCCAGATTTTTCCTTAGATCCTAGTTAATCACGAAGCGCTCATTAATTAACCTTAGTTATCGAGAAACCTAGAATAAGCTCTCTAAGTTTATCCAGACAACCACATTACGAATTAGATAAATAGACCAGTCTAGGAAATAATCACACAAGCTCAGATTATTTAACCTATGTTATGTTATCTCTAATGATTTGGAACCACTAGTCACTACATATGAATCGAAAATACAACAATTATGTATTGTATTCGATTCTAGGAATGGGTTTTCATGAAAAACGATTCTATAAAGCATTAAAATCATCATCATTCAAATACCCAACCAATTCACACAAGACAACATATTCAATTTCTAATGAGAGAAAGAAACATAAAAAATAATAAAAAATGCTTAACCATGTTTGTTGGTGTCGATGTCACCTCCAAACCAGTGTCAGGAACTTAGCCTTCCATGAATCTCTCCAAAGAAAATACTTCAGCCCCCATGAAAATACCCTACCAAAATCCCTAGTGGCTCTCCTTTCACTGCCACAACCTTCTCTACTTCATTATTCACTGCACTATTCACTGAGAGTACAATTTAAGATTAAGGTCCCAAATGACTATTCACTCATCTCTTTTCACGTTATTTTGTGGCCCCTCTTCTTCTCTTCTCACACTACTATCCTCTTTCACTATGCTTAATGTGACGAATTAAGTTACGGGTTTTTGATCCACGCATACTATTCACCTCTTCTCTCAAAGACCTAAGTTGTTGTGTGTTAAACATATAATATCTACGTTGAACGCAAATGTTGTCTGCTTTTAACGAACAATGTTGTGTTCAATGTAGACAATGCAAATGTTGTTGCACTGCTGTTTTACTCCACCTGTTGCTAGGTTACTTTTTTATCTCTTTTATCTACCCACACATTGCTGTTTCTTCTTCTTACTGCTATTGATTTTTTCTTCTTTTAGTTTTCTTCTTGTCTTTTAATTTTCTTCTTCTTTCTCTATGAAGACAAATAAAAATTAATATTCAAAAAATAGCCGAAATGTAGTGCTTTCGACTCACTTTAATTTCTTTACTTCCAAATTGTACTTAAAATCATATATGAATTAAAGTGAGTATCTTAAGCATTTTTATATCATTAATCGCTAAGTGTAAATGATTAAATGTATCAACAATTAAACACACATCACCAACATTGCATATCATAATTTTAGTGTCACCTAATTTAATTGCCTATAATCAATATATAATCTTAAGCTTCTATCCTTTTTCTTTATAAACAAACTGGAGCTCCCTAAGGTGATACATTGGGTTTGATAGGAGCAGTACCTAGAACTAAGTCAATAATAAACTTCGTTTCCCTATCTGGGGGTAATCCTAGTAATTTAGTAGAAAATACATCTAAGAAATCCTTAACAACAGGAATGTCTTGTACTGTCTGCTCAATTCAGGTATCGGTCATATAGGCTAAATAAGCCTCACATCCACTTCGAATCAACCAAAAGGCACTCATTTATGAAATCAATCTGGCTGGCACTACTTAACTAACGCCCCGAAATATAACCTTTGGTTGATTAGGAGATTCAAGAATATCTTCTTTAGTATATCAATTCATCACAACCTTATGACCAGTAAGCTAGTCCATATCCATAATGAGGTCTATCTCTTTCAACTATAGTACTATCAAATTAGCTTTCAACTCCACCTAATGAACCCAAATCATGCACCCTTTACACATTTCTCCATTCACTATAGGACTACCTATCGATGTACCCACCTCTAAGCCACATTTCAACATCTCTCTCTCACAATGCAGTTTATATGCTAGATACGGTGTGATAAATGAATGTGTAGATCCTATATGTAATAATGCAAATACCTTAAAATTAAAGGCATATAACACACCTATAACAACATCTGGAGAATTCTACGTCTCCTGTATCATAATAGCAAAGATTTTGGCTTGGACTGTGGTTGGTTACTCCGTACCTCAGTTCTAAAACTAGGACCTCCTAAACTTGTTTTACCCCTCTACCTTTACCTCTTTGCCCTGCTGGACAGTCATTTCAATCACTGATCCTCCTTTCACTCCAGAATATGTTCCCAATATTACAGGACAGTCTCTAATATGATGCTCAAAAGAGCCATAATGCAAGCAAGCTTGTGATATCTTCCAACATTCTCCACCATGTTTCTTTCCATAATTCTCACAACTAAGCATCTGTTGTGTTTGCCCTTCATATGTCCGTCCTTCAGATGTATGACCTCTACAACTACTGCATGAACAAAACCACCTCTTGGTCTAAACTCTAACTGCCTTGATCTAGTCTGTAATTGTGATGATCTATTCCAGCATTCATTAAATCTTCTGTTAGAGTCAACTTGAAACTTACCATGCCTCTTAATTCTAAACTCTTGTCTATACTCTCCTTGTTCATCTTTCAATAACTACTCAATCCAAATCGAATCAGCTCTCAGCTCAGTAAAATTATTCAAATTGGTAATAACCAACCTCATTCTAATCTCTATATTCAATTTGTCCTTAAACTACCTACATTTATCTTCCTCAATCGGAATCAGAGCAGTGGCATATCTTATTAATTCATTAAACAACACCTCATACTCGATTATATTGAGATTTCCCTATTTTAGATCGAGAAACTCTTTCATCTTCCTATCCAAATGGATTTTAGGCATATAATTCTCCATAAAGACCTTCAGGAAGTCTTCCCACATCAGTCTACAAGGTCAGGCAGAACTCCCTGGGATAGTCTTCCACCACTGATTAGCCTGACCTTGAAGTAACGAGACTGCATAGTGAAACCTTTCATCGGACTCACAGTCCACCTGATCAAACACCCTTTCTGTTCCTTCCAGCCAACCTTCTGCCCTGGCAGGGTCTATACTTCCATAAAAAGTCTACAACCCCCTGCTTTCTAAGTTTGTGATACCTCATTTCTCTCCTCTTAAGAATTCTTTGAGGCATTTGTTTAGATTGAGGTATTGGGGACTCTCTATTGGCTCCTATAGACTTAAAATCAGCTGATTATGCGACTCAATTTCCTATAGCAGATGACCTATAACAAATAATAATTGTGATCACTATATGAGTCTCTTACTATGTTATGTTTAAATGCTTATATATGTATCCCTAAGGATGCCAAGCCATGCTCTGATGCCAAATCTTATAACATACCACTCTCATAGCGCATATGCCCGATTATATCTATGGATGGTCAAGAATATACTTTACGAAAATGGTACATTAGAATAATCACATTAATACAGTCTGAGGCATCAATATAACTTAAGCATTCCAAATACTTATTTCCTTTACAATCATAATAATTCATATATGTCGTTAACATTCCAAATTCAACAAGACCATACACAACATTTTTTAACTCAATCACAGTACATCATATAGTACAAAAATTACACACTAGAGACAATGTGTGTAATTTTTCTACCATAGAAGCTAGATCTCCCTTGAACCTAAAAATCAAAGTTACAATTTTGATGAGTTTGCGAACTCAGTGAGTGAACCATCATCGATGTGCTCACTCAAGTAAGAACACTAAAATAAATTACAAAACTCAATTTAACAATTTTATTACAAAATCCAATATCAAATACCATGTCACATTCTGACATATTTCAATAAGTATTGTATACCAACATTGCATATCACAATTTCAAAACAATTCAATAATTTCATCACAATCATTCATATGATACATGTATAATTGTATATGCAAATGAGCATGTGATTTCTTTCTTATTTTGCTTTGTTGTGACTGAGCATTTATCAAACCAATTTACTACACTGTATCCGTTATAGATACTAGGCTCATTTCATATACTGTCATATATCCAATGTGGATACTGGACTCATTATTATTTGAGCCTTTCGATCTTTATGCACAATTCTGAGCTTTAAACTCTTTTCTGCACATTGGCTACTCCAGTCACAACTCCTTTATCTGATCATGCATTTCAATGTAAAAAGATGCATCAATTCATATATCATGCTTTTAGTATTTTTCATTTAATGTGCTCATGTCATATATCAAATCCTTCAGATCTAAGTTCGACATTCATCATTTAATTGTTCACACATATAATTCAAAAGGAGGCACATATAACTCAATTTACACATCTAGGTTAACTCACAGTACGCTTCATAATAGTTATTGCCTTGTTGATCGGGCAATGTCTGGATGTTGTCGATCAACTTGTGCGTCTATAGTTAAGCAATACGCACATAGTTCACAATCACTAATTTGTTCAATCATATGAATATACAATCATGCACATATATATGTGTCATGTTCAATGCATGCTCAATTGACCTTTTTGGGTATGTATTCTTAATCACAAATCTTGACTGTTCAATTGTTATAGCTTGGATACTACCACTTTGCATTCAGGTTTATACCTTAATTAAGCTTGATTACTCTAAATTTTATCAATCATACATTCATCAACCTTTTCTAGCAATATACATTCACACAATTTCCTAATTATCATTCATTCATACTTAATACATCTTTATATCCTTTGGATCATATTTACATTCATAAAAACACCTTTATTCCTTTAACAACTTATAATTTCCATATTTAAATACATTGATATTAAGACAATCCATTCCTTAAGTAATGAAATCAATTAACAACCTAAACTTATCGAACCCTTGACCAATTAATCAAGCAACAATCTAGGTTCATTTCAAGCCTTAATCAAGTCCAAATACGGTAATGTAGAGTGACTTATCCTCATTTGGTTTAATAAATTCACAAAACCAAAATTATCATTTCTAAGCTTTGGCCACGATCGTGGGATAAGTGCCTAGATTGTGCACTAACCAATTTCCCTCAATTCTCCACAAATTTCATCTACTTAAGATCATTATTAACACTTTAATTTTTCCAAAATTCATACTCTCAAAAGCTACTTCAATTCATATTAATATAGCTTCCATCTTGGTTACATAAATCTCATAAAACTCTACTCGATTGGTTCATTATCATTCACTTAATCCCATCATAAAAGTAATCCCAACTTTTCCAAATTTAAGAACACTTCAATAGCACCTATCTTTAACATAAATTCAACTTCATTTATACTTCAAACCTCAACCTAATTCTTCCATATAACAGCCTATAACCTATTGTTTTCACACATCAAAAACAAAATAGAAAAGTAACCAATTCATCCATCATATTCCAGCACAACTTCATCATTAATCCTACATGCAGTTCATCCCAATCAATCATCATCATATTTCTATTACATCATGGCACAAAGATCAGAATTTCACTTATTTGTTTAGCTCAAATTCCACCTCAATTATCAAACGATCCTAGCCCTCTAAGCTTGCAAGCACAATTCCAAAACAAAGTGGGAGTTGGATGTTTTTAGTAATAAAAATACAACAGAATATTGGAGTGGAAAAGTATAGAATCTAGGGAAAAACTCAAGGTTGAGAGGCTGTGTATGTATGTCAGAAATGAGAGAAGAAAGAAGAAAATAGCATGTAGCAAAAATAAGAGAGAAGATATCTATCTATATGTAGTGAGGTGTAGGTGTGTGGTAAGGGTTGAGACACTCCTCAAGGCATTTATTAATTAAAGGACCATATTATATATCCTTTTGTTAAACTTTAAATACCTAATCCAGTTATCACTTAGTTTCTTAAGTCATTTGTCACCTAATTGTCTAAGCCATTTTTACTCAATTTAACTACCACGTGTCACTATTTTATAGGCCTAGTAAACTGAATTTCTCACATGTCAACTTTTCTTTCCATTTAACATTTTTCCTAGACTAAATGTACATATTAATTAATCAATTTTCCAATTGCAACAATTAACTCCAAATTACTAATTATAATCCATCAAACCAAAATTCAAGACATAAGAAAGACACAATCATATCATAACCATTTTAAACCTTTCATACCTCAGAATATGTCAATGAGTGCATATACAGTCTTTACAATGTTTTTTAAATCAACATTTATATGTGTATATGCTCATGTTATACATGTGAATGAAATGCACCTGGTAAATTCTAAAATGATATGACTCAAAAGTCTAACATTCTAACCCTCAGTAAGTTTTGAAAACCGACTATTACACATATATTACTACTTACTACTATATTAATAAATCAATAAAAATAATGAAAATATTTTATACTTACAAGTTGTTTTGTGCTTCTTCTAACACCCATCCTTTACCTTCCTTAAAATGAGTAACTTTATATCGTGTGATCTGCTCATATTCTTTTCCACGTAGTTCCTTCTCACTTCGTTTTTTAAAACAAAAAAACAAGGAGTCATTATGTTGGATATCTATTAAAAAATACATAACTGCTATTAAAATTACAATAAGACAATAGAAAGAGCACTTTTGTGATACATTCAATCATCAACATTAATTGCATTACTAAGATAAATGTTACCAACATTACAATAACCAATAGAAAAAGCACTTTCATGATACATTAATTGCATTAACAATATAAATGTTACCAATATTACAATAAGACAACATAAAGAGCACTTTCATAATACCTTCAATCATCATAATCAAGATCTTTAAAATCATCATCATTAATTGCATTATGATTCATCTCTTTATTGCTATTATACTTGGCCAAAGAATCATCATTATCGTATACTCGATACAGTCTTCATTCCTTTCTATAACAAGATTGCCTTGTACTTTAGTTGCTTCTAGTATATTGGGATTAATATCTCTCCTATGGAATGATGATATATTCTCATCTTCAATTTCGATAGCTGAATCATTCAGCTGCAATTCAATCTTCTAATGTACTTCATCACATCTTCACCCATTGGGCTACTTTTCCTTTTACAAAAACCAAAAAAATTTTGATGTTGAAAATTTTGCCCAACTTTCCTATTTTTACCCAATACAGTTTCATTAAGATAGAATACTTGTTTCACTTGACTTGCAAGCACAAGTCATACACTTTTATACCATGTCTTACTAACAATGATGTTAGTAATGTTTCCATTCACTTTTATTTTAACCCCTTCACCACATAGATTAAACCATTTGCACTTAAATAGAACAACCTTTTTTTATCGTTAATGTAATATAACTTAATTATTTTAGAGATAACACTGTAGCAGTCAATAAAATCATCCTTGTGTTGTCCCTTAACAATAACCCCACAGTTTTGGCTTCTAAGGCGACTGTCATGCTTTTTTATATGAAATTTAACTCTATTAACAATACAACCTGTATATTTTTCCCACACATATGAGGCCCATATGCTAACGTATATAATGTTATCATTGCTTCTGACAATTTATAGTTATGAAACTGTATCATCTGTAAAAAAAACTAAAAGTTAATATTGTAACCTCACCTAGAATATTCATTTTTTCATACTCTTACATGAATAACTTATTCATGTCCTAAACCGTGATGGGAAGTTTATTTTATGCCTTTCTTTAACATTAACCTCACCTTTGCTTCTAATCTCACCTTTTTACTCTCTATTTAAAAAGTAAATTGTTGTAAGAAAATAGACGTTGAATGCTAAATTTTAATATGAAATAATGAATGAGAAGTAATATCCATACTATATATATAAATTGACTTCCTCACAGTTGTTTAAAATATACAGTTGGCCAATTTCAAGTTTGTCTTTAGTTAACTCTTTATATTTTCCTATTTTAAGTGGTTTTACCTTTTAGGAGAAAACTTACAATCCACTATTTTAATCAAAATCGAAGTTATGTTCTTCTCTATTAAATCATGTCTCCATATTTAAGTACATAGAACAAAATGTCAAGCATTCATTCAATACATAGGACTCTGCAATAGGGCCTTCAAATAAAGCATTAGCATTGTTACTAAATAATACCAGAAGATAAAAAATGTAGAACTGAATACTAATTACCTTTCAAAGGGGAACATCCATCAAATTGGTCCACAAAGTTTTGCCTCGTATAGCAAGTGAATTTCCAAATACACCATAACATCAAAGAATAATAGTGGAAAAACTAGTTCAAGTTTATATAGAATCAAAGTTATTTATTTTTCCATTTTTCAAGTTCTTCTAATTTCTATGTCTCATAACATAATTGCTTAAAAAAATCACCCAATTGTGCCAACACTTTCTTCAACAAACACCTACGTATTCTAACAAGAAGTAATTGTTATAGAAGTATATGACAATCATGGCTTTTCAATTTGAAAACTTTTCCCTAATGGCATTGACACAATAGGCTATATTTGATTCATGCCTATTAAGAAACTTAACTAATTTAATAAATTGACAAAAAAAAATTCTACTTTTTAAACATAATGTAACATGTAGGTGGAATCATGTATGGCTCGTCATCTCTCATTTTTCAAATTTAAATCTTCTCTTAATATTCATGTCTTCCATGTATAATCTAGCCTTAATTGTGTCTTTCAATTTGCCACCAATCCATATTAATTGACAGTTAGTTTTAAAAGGATGTTCATATAGAAATGAAATATATGGTTTAATTCCTAAAAGTTTATTATTTAACTTAAGTCTTAAAATTAAATACTTAAAGTGATGATTAGGAATTAAATAAAAAATAAAGCATATTGATGAATGCTTAATACTTTATGACTTTTACCTAGTGTTTGACATGAAATGTATGAAATTGTCCATACTAGTATTGCTCTCTTTCCAAATCTTAGTTACTAACTAAACAAAGAAGATTTTGAAGTTGATAAATTCCTCCATACACATTCATCTTCTATTAGAAATTTCACTTAAAATTGATTAAATTCGAAATCATTTCCTAAATTAGAGCAATAGACCAACAATAAATACAAAACACAAACTCTACTTAAATTTATCGATTAAGCATTTGAGTAATCAATTGAGGTACTTTGCAAACTTTCCAAGATAAGCAATCTACTCGAAATAATAATCAATCTTCCCAGAACAAGGCTGCAAATAAAAGAGTAAGATAAGGAAAAAGAAAGCAAAATTTTCTCCAAAGTCTTCATAGTTTATCACTAATTAGTTTCAATACTACAAAGGCAAATATGTGTAGAAGAAAATCGGTATAGATTTTGATTTTGATAACTAAATAAATTAAAAATAGGATTGATTTAAGCACAAATAATGCTCATTTTTTTCTACAAGTTGAGTACATCACATAAAAAGAAAGCCACCAAGACAAGGCCTAAGCCTCTAATGAAACTGTTATTTGATATTTCAACCAACATTGCATTTTTCTTGGCACAAGCCTCTCATGCCTAGCTATTACATTATTCTCTAGCTCACTATGTTGAATAAGCTAAGTACAATGGACATACTGCGCTATATTACCTCTAACTTTATTTGTGCTCTCTGTGAGTTAGAAGAAGAATCTAGGAATCATCTTTTCTTCCTCTACCCCTTCTCCCAGTTCATATGGGAGAAAATACAAGAATTGTGTCTTATATCTAATATTGGGACCACTTTTAGGGAAGCTTTAGACTGGTCTTAGGAGGTGAATCATACCTCTAACTACAACAAGCAGATTTATGTCATCTCCTTTGCCTCGTCCATTAAGGAGATTTGGCGAGAGAAACTCCTATGTTCTATAACGTTTGACCGAGTTTGCCCTAATCTAGCCTTATCATAGAGAATCTATTAACATACAGAGGCTAAAATTCTTGAAAAAGGAAATCAACTCAAGTTGCAAGTCAATACCTGAGTAAAAGGAGTCCTTTGTCTTTGATACATAGAGCGTGTCTGTCGAAGTTGAGTACTCTAATCCTTACACTCTACATCAGTTCTAGAAATAGGAAGCATATTCTTGAAGATCCTCTCTTTCCATCGACTGTAGCACCTTCTCCTGTTGCGATCGACGATTATCTTCCCAAACCCTAATTTGGTAGAAATTATGTAAAAGGGAGAAAATGCGTTCTAAGCTTTACAAATTTGCCTAACTCTTTGTCTGATAGCAGTATTAAGCTTTTATGACTCTCGTTCTATACGTTGTCATTGTACTAGCTAAAATCGTTATGTTTGCCTCTAAACAATGTCGTTGACGTAAATGAGCTTTATCATCTAAACGTTGTCGCTGCATGACCTGCTAGTTATTCTTGATCTCATATGTAACTTCCTATTTAATTTATTAATACTATTTTACTTATTCAAAAAAATTGGATTTTTCTAGTAATAAACATCAGAGCCAAACATAACAAGTCTTAGCTTGACTCAATTCAATAAAGAAGATTAAGAAATAGAGAAAAATCTCACTTAAATGAAAAAAAACTCTAACTGATCCTTAAGATTCTCCAAAGCTAATTTGATAGCTTTAAGACTTATAATATATAAGATTAAGTATATTGTATCTGACTCATCTAAAAAGTTCACTAGTTGAATTAGTTAAGGTATAAAAAAGTTATTGTAGATATTCCATGATAATGAAGAGAAGGAAACATCAATTATATTAACAAGCTAAAATAGTTCTTAAGGTTGTGTGTGTTTTTATTTTCCTGTGTCCTTTCTCTACTCTTGTTTTCGTCTATTTGATAGGAAAATATGGAAATCTAGAATGCCTTACTTGAAATCTATTTAAGATGTTGCAACATGCTTTCTACATACTCAGGAATTAATGTGTCACGCTATGTCAATATAGGTAGCCAAGTCAATATAGGTATTGTTGCTATTAGATCATCCATATGTTCTAAATAAACATTCTATAAGCTAATTTTTCTAAAAATTTAATCAAATACAAAATATTTTGAATAGAATCCAATATCCTTAAATCTTAATTAAAATTGTTGTTGGAATCAAATATCATATACTTTTTATTTTTATATCTAATTATTCCCTCATTTCACACACTTCTCTAAAATTAGTATAGTTTAGGTTCACATCGTCAAAATTTTGTGGGTTATGACCTTTACACTCCAAAACCTCTCCATGATATGTGTATATGTGTTTATATGTGTGTGTGTGTGTGTGTGTGTGTGTTTGTGTGTGTGTGTGTTAAATATATATAAGTTTCATGGACATGCTATTTACCCTTAGAAAATTGAGGAAAAGTTGATAGTGTTATCCTTTAGCTAGGTTTACATATAGTATGACATGAATATCTCTTTGTCTAAATGCTATTATTTAGGTAATCTATTATTTTTGTTTACCAGAATGTGATTACTAATCTTCTTTCAAACTATACATGTTAAATCAAATTGATTTAACCTATTCGAGTATATATGGTATGTTGAAGTTATGATAGTCTCTTGATTAGAAAATGCATGAAGTGATGTGGTTAGTACTGTAAAATATAGTTCAACCAAATTGAAGAAAACATATGGCAACCCTAAGTTTGACCTTGTGGACAAGAGCCAATATCATAAATGAAATAAATTGAATAATATTATATGAAGCTTAGGAACTATCATCTTAAGAAATCAAAAACTCAAATAAAAAAGAAATCACTTTCCTTCAATTATGTCACTTTAATATAGAATCACCATTGACACTTTTGAAAGCTCTAATTGTTTGTGCCAGAACTACTAAGTGAGAGATTAAAAGTGTAACACCCATATTAGGGGTTAGAATATTAAGGAATTTCAATGCATGGTATGCTTGGCATAATTGAGTTTTTGCTTATTTGTGCATATGCCTTTTTGGACTCATAACAATATTATACATGCATTCATGACATGTTTTGGGTATAAGTGATATATTGTTTTTTTAGTTATTAAAGTAAGAATGTTGGATTAAATGTGTTACAAATTTATTTGGTGGTAATAGTTGTTATTTCAGAATTTTAGTGAATTATGGATTAATTTTCTTGGATTATTAAATTGGTGTGTATTATTATTAATTCTATATTTTTGGAGACATTTAGGATGTTTTGGAAATTTATTGAAAATTTAAGGTATTTTAGATTAAGAAAAAATAAAGAAATTAAGAGACAAATTATGGAGTGACAAATGGACCTATTAATGTATGACAATTGGAGAAATTGATAAGTGACATGGTAGCCTACTTGGAAGACACATGTATTGGAGACATGTGTCAAGCCTTAAAAAGGGACACCTAAGCATTAGGAAAAATGGTTTCTGCATTTGTGAACTTTCATTTTTCCTCCACCGAAGACTTCATCTCCTCCTTGCTCCTCCGTCGTCTAAACAACTATTTTCTACATTTGTTAGTGTTTTTGGCTCATCCATCACCAAAAACACTTATAAACCTTCAGTCAATTACTTATTTCACTCTTCCTTCCTTTGCTGCATCCACCGAAACTCCCATTTGCTCTCCTAAGTTCTAGAAATTTTGCTGAAGAAAGAAGCTTAGTCAAGTAAGTTTATTCAGGTTTTAATGTTTGTAACTGCATGTATGTGTAATTGGTATACATTTTCATGCTTGTGGATTGTTGCATGCATGAATGGTGTTGATGTAGGTGTGGGTGTTGAAGGAAGAAGTAGATTCGGAGATGTGTATAACTTGGTGAAAGATTGAAGTGAGATGGAGTTAGGATATGCAGAATTTTACTGAACATGCGTCTGTCTTTAGGGCATAACTTGATCTGTAAATATCCAAATTGGATGAAGTTTGATTTAGAGTAAACTAGAGACATAGAGATAAATTTGTTATGAAGGAATCAAATTCGAATTATATCCTTAAGAATCTGGAAAATTGGCTTGAAGTTAAAATCTGGAAAATGAAGTATGCTTATGTCAAAGTTTGCCGCGACCAACTCTCCTTGGTTCGCCACAGCCAACATAAAGGATGAAGTTCGCCGTGGCCAACTCAGGGGCTCGCCGCGGTGAACTTGTAAGATGCCATACAAACTTTTCCTCTCTGGAAAAGTTCGCCGCGTCTAACTTTCCAGCACAGAACATGCTTTGGTATTTTGGTCATAACTTTCTCTGTAATTATCCAAATGGAGTGATTTTTTATTTGGATTAAATTAGAGTCATAAGGATACAAAGTTTATGAAGAGATTAAATTCTAATTCTACCTCTAAGAATTTTAGAATCTGATTAGAAGTTAAGATAAGAATTCTATTAAAGCTTAAGAACAATCTGAAATCTTTTGAGTATAACTTTCAGTATACTAAACCAAATTGGATAAACTTGGTATC
>JAOQML010000197.1:19107294-19118814 GCA_027568935.1 Erythroxylum urbanii | reverse complement strand
ACTCACAAAGACACACTCCAATTTAAATTTTCAAGCACAAAAATCTTATTTTTCATAACAATTACATTTATTAACAAAAATACCGAGAACTGTCATGAATGCATGTACAATAATTACAAATGCAAAATTCACTATTCACGTGCATATATGAATGCATGAACATAGCTAGACAATTTTAAACACTCCTAACTCGTTTCAAATTACTATGTTACCCTTCCCATCAGTGATGGGATGTTACACAACTATACTCCCATTAACCTTCTTGTAGATATAAAAAATCTACATTCATCTCTAAAACCAACACTTTCATTATGAAAGTGAATCTTTCAACATCTTGTATCCTTTCAACGACACATGAAATATATCAACAAAGGAACTAATTCCAATTGGATATATTGTCATGAGGTTTAAAGTTTTTCAAACTTCATCTTACCGTCACTAATTAAATTAAGAACCATTCTTCTATAAGTATTCACTGAAACAAATATTTTGTTTATTAGGATTTGTATGATCATATCTAACCTTTTTGGATATCTCATAACTTTATATTATCCAATTTAATTATAAACTTTATGGAAAATATATGTTTTAACAAAGCATCATCACATCTCAAAATCACTAAATTTGACTCTTTCAAAGTCTTATCATTTCATTTCTAATATTTATCTTACTAATTGATTTAATTGTAATTTTCAAAGGTAAGTTTTATTATTTCAGGCATAGTTATAAAAGAAATAAAAATTGCATTATATAAAATCTCATATCCTCCATATACAAATCTATACTATGATGAAATTTAGTTGTGGAGGTATTTATTAAAGAATCTCTTTTCCTATAGATAACCAAAATTTAAATCTCACCATATCAACCTCATTAAAATGCTTCAATATTTCAATACTGAATTTTTACTCAAATTTAACCATTTCAAAATTTTAAATTAATATTTTATTTAATTAATAGGACTAAGTCATTAGTAAATATAATTAAATACATGTATTCATCCTCTTATGAACTGTTATTACATCTTATACATCATATGTATAAGATTTAACAATTCGCTCTTTATTCTTCAACCCATCAAGTTTCACCAGTTTCATACAATTTATAATAAAAAAAGATATATATCCTTTCATGTAACTTTAGGATTCTCATTATGTTGATTTAGCCAATATTAAAAGGACCCATCCTGAGAATTTGAGTGGAGCCCTCCTGGTAGCCCCATGATAGCCCTCCAATCAATATCTAACAATCAAAGAGTTCCTGTAAAGCCAAGCCATTCAATTGTTAAAAACCTTTTATACTTTAAAAGTTAAAAGCACAGAAAATAGAATTTTTTTAAAAAATCCAGCAACATAACTACTACTTTTTCTATGATTCCCAAATTTTAAAAACCAACATAACATGATTTAAAACACTTTTAGTATTTCACATACCATCTCAACTTTTGGAATGGGACCTTAGGTCCACATCACAAGCAGCCACAAACATAAAATTCTCAACATATTAAAAACATCATTGAGGATCAAAGCCCTTGTAGTTCATTAAGTAAAAGATATTTATAATCCTACAAATATTTATATGATCATATATATAAACCTTTTTCAAAATATTTTAAAACATATATACAAGTAATTAAGCCAATTTCAAGAAAACACATACATAACAAAAATGACATAAGCACAATAGCACCTGATGATACAACTAATCCTACAGTGGGGTCCCAACTACTATAGCAAATGTATGCATACTTAGGGTGGTTTATTTAAAAACATAAAAATATGGGTGAGCTAAATGAGCTCAGTGAGTGTTAATTAGTTTACTAAAAATTAAACTTTTCATAACAACATAACTGACATATTCCCATACAATAAAAAAGCTTATGGCATAGTAATTGCCATAAAAATTGATTCGTGCATCATAAAATTCTTTCGTGCATCATACAATCTGGTAATAAAATAACATTTCATAAAGCACAATTTTTTTATTAAATCACTATTTCAAATGCATTTTTGAAATTATACTCATAATATAAGAGTTTCCATTTTCCTTTTTCCTTAAACAATAAACAGTGGTGGCAATAAGTTCCCTAAAAACTTTTATACTGAAAATAAGTCAACCATTATAATTGGTACCATACAGTGCCTCACAAATTACTTTTAAAATAAATAGTGGTGACATTATTATTTTCATAAAATTTCTTACACAATATGGCATATCACTAATTTCTTACCATATGGTACCTTAGGCATAAAGTCATGGAGCTGGTTTTGCATCGCTTACACGTTATTGGTTAACCATTAGTTCCAAAACTAGTTCTACATTGCTTACCGCTATAAACCAGTAGTTACGGAGTTGGTTCTACATTACTTACATGTAACAATTTTGGCTAGGACTATATATACGAAGCTGGTTCTGCATCGCTTACCTGTAACAATTTTGGCTAGCACTATATATACTCCATACGTGTGGGGGGTGACTCATTAAACTACTGACAGACCAATACCATACTCTGTTAGTAACTAATGCCCCTGGACACGGGCATGTATGATCGGAATACTCTAAACAGTATAATAACATATATAAAACCTAACAACGTATCGTAAGCCAAAACTTCATTTCCTTTTCATCAACAAATAACATAACTTCAATGTAACTTCCAATCATATAAAATTTTAACTTTCAAATTAAAATTCATGTGTTGCTAAAACATAAACTTATGCTAGCAATATTCACTTGTAAAATATCATTCACATACAATTCAACATAAATATTCAGTTCATGGTAAAACTTAAGCCATTTGCATAAAATCAATTTAAAGTATACTCACTACTTGTTAGTTTCCTTTTCATCACTCCGAAATCCTTTAGTTGGTTTTGTTTTCTGATCGAAAAACCTAATAAAAATACATTTAACTCCTTAATATATTTTCCATCCAAATACACCATAAACCATTTCAACTTTATTTGTAATATACCACTCTCATAGTGCATATTCCCGAACATATCCACGGATAGTCGAGAATATACTCTACGGAAATGGTACTTTAGAACAAGCATATTAATACAGTCTGAGGCATCAATATAACTTAAGCATTCCAAATACTTATTTCCTTCATAATCATAATAAGTCATATATGTCATTAAGATTCCAAATTCAAGTAGACCATACATAACAATTTTGAACTCAATCCCAGTATATCATACAATACAAAATTACACACCAGAGACAATGTGTGTCATAACATGGAATGCTAAATACAAAAGATATCTATCTAGACTTTGCAGGTATCAGCTGACCAGACCTTTGAAACATTATTGTCCCCAAAATAACTGTACTAGAATTCTATTAATCGTTTTAGAAGCTAAATCTCCCTTGAACCTAAAAATCAACGTTGCAATTTTGATGAGTTTGCGAACTCAGTGAGTGAACCATTATCGATGTGCTCACTCAAGTCAGAACATAAAGACAAGTATATGACCCAATTCACCAAGTATAACACATTACCCGGCATTGAATATAACATCACATTATATCATATGTCAACAAGTACAACATTTATTCAATTATTTCATATCACTATTTCAAAACAACCTAATAGATCATCTTAATCATTCATATAATACATGTAAAGTTGTATATGCAAATGCTCATGTGGCTCTATTCTTAGTTTTCTTTGTTGTGACCAAGCACCTATCAACCCAATTTACTGTTCCGTATCTATTGTAGATATCGAGTTGATTATTATCTAAGCCTGTGGCTCTTTGTGCACAATCCTGAGCTTAAAGCTTTTTTTTACACATTGGCTACTCCGGTCATCCATTTCAATGTAATGAGATGCATCAATTCACATATTATGCTTTCGATACTTTTTATTCAATGTACTCATGTCATTTATCAAATTCTTTAGATCTAAGTCCGACATTCATTATTCAATTGTTCATACATTCCATATTACACATACACTTCAACAGAAGCATATGTAATTGAGTTTACATATCTAGGTTAAATCACAGTAAGCTCTAGAATAGCTATTGCCTTGATGATCTGTCAATGTCTAGCTATTGGCGATCAACTTGTGCGTCTATAGTCAAGCAATACACACATAGTTCACAATCACTAATTTGTTCAATCATATGAATATACAATCATGAACATGTATATTTATCATGTTCAATGCATGCTCAATTGACCTTTTCGGGTATGTATTCTTAATCACAAATCTTGACTGTTCAATTCTTACTACTTTTATATTACCACTTTGCATTCAGTTTTACACCTTAAGTAAGTTTGATTACTCTAAATTCATTAATCATACATTCATTAACCTTTTCTAGCAATATACATTCATATAATTTCCCAATTCTCATTCATTCATACCTAATACACCTTACTCATATCCTTTGGATCATCTTTGCATTTATAAGAACACCTTTATTCCTTTAACAACTAATAATTTCTAGATTTGAATGCATTGATATCAAGACAATCCATTCCTTAAGTAATGACATCACTAACAACCTAAACTTATCAAACCCTTAACCAATTAATCAAGCAACAATCTAGGTTCATTTCAAGCCTTAATCAAGTCCAAATATACCAATGTAGAGTTGAATTATCCTCATTTGGTTCAACAAATTCACAAAACCGAAATTCATTTCAAAGCTTTAACCACGATAGTAGGGGACCTTCCCACGATTATGGGATTATTGCCCCGATGTGCACTATCCAATTTCCCTCAAATCTCCATAACTTTCATCTACTTACGATCATCATTAACACTTCAAATTTTCCAGAATTTATACTATCAAAAGCTAATTCAATTCATGTTAATATAGCTTCCATCTTGGTTACATGAATCTCATAAAGCTCCACTCAATTGATTCATTATCATTCACTTAATCCCATCGTACATGTAATCCTAACTTTTCAAAATTCAAGAACACTTCACTAGCAACTATCTTTAGCATAAATTCACCTTCATTTATACTTCAAATCTCAACCTAATTCATCCATATAACAACCTATAACCTACTATTTTCATGCATAAAAAATAAAACAGAAAAGTAACTAATTCATCCATCATATTCTAGCACAACTTCATCATCAATCCAATATGCAGTTCATCCCAATTTAATTGACATAAAATTTCTATTACAACATGCCACAAAGATCAGAATCTCACTTGTTTAGCTCAAATTCCACCTCAATTATCAAGCTATCCTAGCCCTCCAAACTTGCAAGCACAATTCCAAAAACAAAGTGGGAGTTTAATGATTTCAGTAACAAGAAGACAACAAAATATTGGAGTGGCAAAGTATAGAATTTAGGCAAAAACTCTAGGTTTTGAGGTTATGTATGTATGTCGGTAATGAGAGAAGGAAGAAGAAAATAGTATGTAGCAAAAACAAGAGAGAAGATAGCCATCCATGTGTGTGGATCGTGGGGTGTAGGTGTGTGGTGAGGGTTAAGACGCTTGTCAAGTAAAGGACCATGCTATATGTCCTCTTTTTAAACTACCAAATGTCACTTAAATACCTAGTATACTTATCACTTAGTTTCTTAAGCTATTTATCACCCAATTGTTTGAGCTATTTGTCACTCAATTCCATTGCCATGTGTCACTATTTCATAAGCCTAGTCAACCTAATTTCTCACATGTCAACTTGTCTTGCCATTTAACGTTTTTCGTAGACTAAATGTACATTTTAATTCATCACTCTTCCAATTGTAACAATTAATTCCAAATTACTGATTATAATTCATCAAACCAAAATTCAAGACACAAACAATACACAATCATATCATAACCATTTTAAACCTTTCATACCCTCAGAATATGTCAATTGAGTGCACATACATTCTTTGCAATGTTTTTCAAATCAACATTCATATGTGTATGTATGCTCATGTTATGCATGTGAATGAAATGCACCTTATTAATTCTAAAATGATATGACTCAAAAGTCTAACATTCGAACCCTTAGTAAGTTTTGGAAACTGGCTATTACATCATTACTTTCCACATGCACTACATATACTAATTTTTCTCCAAATAATAACATAACAATTCATTTAATAATTCAAATAGTATAACTACACTTGATAACCATCCTTAATCACATTCACATGGTCATTACTTCATAACCTACTTTTATACAAAAAATTCCCTTAAGGCTATACTTAACATATTTTACGTCAAAATTTTCCAATTCAATTTCATTTGATTTCTAATGCTTAAAACCAATCAAAATTCACTTCCACGACATTTTAATACACACATTTAAGCCATAAAATTTTATTAACAAATGTTTACGTCATTATGCACCTTGGCGGAATTTCAACCAAAACCAATTCCAAATCAATTCTTTTTCATTTCTTTACTTCATTAGCATCAAAATCATGACATAAAACATCAAAAAGAATTATGAATCATGTCACATTAAAAAACCCTAGCCATGGCTGAAGTTTCATCTAATCATTTCCATGATTTTTGTTTCATTCTTTCATCATTAAACTAACTTCCTAATGCCATTCATAAATCCTAAATCTTTAATTGACAAGATAAAACACTTTAGGTAATGGATCTTACCTTTGACCAAGTTTAACCAGGGTTCTATACTAGGTTTAGTGATTTTCTTCTCATAATCACTTCCAATGCAATAGAACCTTGATATCACATCATAAGGGTGTAATTTACACCATAAAAACTAGATCTTAACTATAAGACAAAAAATTCAATTTTTCAACAAACTTGTAAGTTTACTAACCCATTTTTTTCTTCCTCTTCACTTGGATGGCTATGGGATCTTTTTGGATGCTTGATTGGAGGTAGAAGAGCATGAAAAACTCCTTGTAACACTTCTCCACGGCCTAGCTGAAGCTCTCTCTTCTCCTTTTCCTTTTCTTTCCTTTTTTCTCTCTCTTCCTCCTTTTTTTTCTCCTTAGCCGAGTCTCCACCTTAATTTCTCCTTTTTTCCCTTTCTTTTTTACTCTCACGTTCACTCTCACTTTCATTCTCATGGATAACACTAAAATGAAGAAAATGTGACTAAAGTTAGCCTTTTATACTCGTTTAGTGCATTGCAAATGTCACTTTCTTATTAGTCATCACCAATGAGTCATCACCACTTAATTAATAATTCTTAACCTTTAAGAAAGCCTCTAATTATTCATTAAGTGTGACTCATTAATCCACTAACACCATTTTATACAAAAAGACAAATTTATCCCTTACCGAATTAAACCGGTAAATTTTCTAAATAAATAAAAATATTTTATATAATTTACCTCAAATTGACCTTAATATACTTTAATTGAACCTAAAACCCTTCAATTGCGCTTAAAACAATTTAATTGGTCACATTATCCCTAAAATCTATTATTTTTCAATAAGGGTCTTTTTATCCTGAAAATCCTTTATAACATGTTTCCATTTCTATTCCTGGATAGTGAGTGGCTAAGCAATTTTTATTGGCTCGTTGGCTCTCAACCTTGACTTATAGATTTAACAAGAATTTGGACATATACTTTGCTATCACCCTTTTTATACCTTTTCGAAGGTATGATGCCTCTTTGTGTTCCTCAGATGGTTAGCATACACTGGTGAGTGACTTAATCTAGAATTTCTTTCTTAAGTTAAGCCATGACTAGTACACACAATTCCTAACGTAGCATCAACATAACGTTACCTCTCAATAAAATGCCCTTAGAATTTGCAACTTATCTACACATGAAACTCCTTTTTCTAAATCATTGCTTTTTGTTTCTCACTAATAATCAGTTTATTCATAACTTTGCTAACTTAACCATACATCAAAGCATCCATTTAACACTATCAAGATTCAGATTTAATTAAATTACTACTAATGAATATTTCTCCACAAAACAATTGTTCTCGTATACTTCTAAATAATGAATATTTCTCTTTGTATTGTCTCTAATTATAAACAAACCTCGATAATATTTTTCTTGTATTTCTTTTGCCTCATATGGACTCTTTTCGAATCTCAAATCTATAACCACTAGTGAACTATTTATTGTACCTTTGTCATTTCCCATTATAAGCAAATCGGTCATTTAAGATCATGTCTTAAAACACTAACATAATATCCTATTCACATAAAAACCATTCATTTACCTCAGAGTTCAAATTTTTACTACCTTCTAACACAATTTTGAGCTTATGAAACCTCAATCTCTTCAAACAAAGAGTATACCTCGTACTTCCACTGCACAACTCTGATGTTTAATAAAAATATCTTTACTTGTCCATTTTTAATATTTCAAAACACTTATGTGATTTTAGGTGCCTTAGAACTCACTATGGGACCTTATTAGTTATTAAAAATTTTCAATCATCTAAAATCTCCATATCATATTTGTTCAAAGGTCTCATATATAATTATTTTCATTCCCCCAATCGTCAATTATAATTATCTGTAAAATAATAGCTCTAAATTCTAATGAGCTAATTCCCTGTTATGGATCAAATCTTATCACTAAAATTTCCTTGAAAATTTTACCACCATTTTCACTCATATGATTTTCAACAAATAAAACGATTGACTTACATCAAAAGAAACTTAAAATAATGAATGTTCAATACTTAGAATCGATATACTAATATATGCACAATTGAAAGCTTACATCAAACTAATCATTACTACAATTAATAACATTAAAAAATGAAATTCTCCCAAAAATATTGTTCAATCATCAATCTTGATTAAAAATTCCTTCACAATATTATCCATAACATTACTTTGTACGAATTCACAAATCACCTTACAATCAAGAATAGACTTGACCTTAAAAAAGAAATTTTATGCCAAGATTTATATTTATTCTAATCAATCAGTTTATAAGGTCAGAAAATTTAAACATATCAAAATTGAGCCACTAATTACTTATATTAATAATTAATCTTCAACGAATTCAAGTGTAATAAGCAATTTCATCCTCCAAATATATTCAAAAATTACTTTTCTAATATTAAAAGGCTAAATAGCCTAATAAACATTTGTAATTATTAAGTCATAGATACTAGATAACTTGTATACCAAATTCTTAGTACTTTTCTAGCTATCATGCCTGACATGTTAAGAGATGGGAGCATTCTACATTTCTTGCGAAATACTATATCTAACTTCCCTTATGTACCAATCCTAACTTCCTTTAAAAACAATCCACATTGACAGAATGCACTATTAGTCAATTCACTTCCTAGTATGACTTCATAGTTATAAATGTTTAATAAGATTAACTCGTTAGAGAGCTTCTAATTCTAACTACTATGTAACTACCTCTATGAACGTTCTACACTACTGGCCTAGCTTTTGTGGAAGTATTAATATCATATGGCACTCTAAAAGCTCCCTAATCTATCTAAAAAAATCTTCTAAAAAATAATAGTGCATATTTCTGGGATATATCTAAATATATTCATCACTACTAAAATTACAATCACACCTATCACCATACATGATGCATCCTCATCATCCTGCTAGGTTACTACAATTATCCTAGCCTATACAGGTGGTCTCTTTCCATATTAGCAACACTTTGATACTGAGCTCCTCGTATTTTGGGAGTCTCTGGACACTATAAGTGTTCTAACTGACCTCTAACTAGACGATATTCCTCATCTCATCCTTCTGTCACTAAACCATTTAAATTTATTATTTTTAGCCTATCTAACTAAATTAGGGAACTTTTAGGATCTCTACTACCATCAAGTGGTTTTGTGCCTAACTTACAAATATGCTGGATCAAACTCCCTAACACTACTAGGGCCTCCCATGGCTAGCGTATTACCGTTTCCCTTATTTGCATTATTCATTCAAGGTTAAAAAATTCAACCGATGGTTTTGTCAGTCTTAACATTTCTGGACGAGGTTGATTTGTAAAGAAAAAATTTACTAATCCATCCCCATGCTCAACCTCCCTAACTGAAGGTACTTCAAGTGCTAGAGACTCTGGTGTGGCTTTGAGACCACTAAGGTTTCGTTGGTGCATAATTTTGTAAATTCAAAGATAAACTATATAACACTGGAAGTTTTTAAAATAAGAGAAAACTTTCTAAGTTGCCCCGCTCACAAAAACAACATAAAAACACATTTTAAAATCATAACATGTAAACAGACAACCTTATTTCAAAACCTGCTCTAATACCATGAGAAAGGACCTATCCTGGAGTTTCCCTTCCAGAACCTAAGTGGAGCCCTCTGATCGACCCCATTGTAGCCTTCCAATCGATATCTAACTTAGTCCAACGGGTCTCGCAAATCCAAGCCATTCAACTGTTAAAAATCTTTTCTACTTTAAAAGTTAAAAGTGCAAAAAAATAATGGAATTTTTTTAAAAAAATCTAACAACATAGCGATTGTTTTTTTTAAGATTTCCAAATTTTAAAAACCTGCATAACATGATTTAAAACACTTTTAGAATTTCATACAGACCTTAAGTCCACATCACAAACAACCACAAACATAAAATTCTCAACACTTTAAAAACATCATTGAGGATCAAAGCTCTCGTTGTTTATTAAGTAAAAGATATTTAAAATTCCTACAAATATTTACAAGAACACATGTTTAACCCTTTCTAAGTAATTTAAAACATATATACAAGTAACTAAGCCAATTTCAAGAAAACACATACATAGCAAAAATGGCACAAGCACAACAGTACCCGACGATACAACTAATCCTGCAGTAGGGTCCCAACTATTATAGCACCTGTACGTATACCCAGGGTGATTTTTTAAAATATAAAAATAGGGTTGAGCTAAACGAGGTCAGTGAATGTTAATTAGTTTACCAAAAAATTAAACTTTTCATAACAACATAATTGACATATTCCCAAACAATAATAAAGCTTATGGCAAAATAATTGCCATAAAAATTCATTTTTGTATTATAAAATTCTTTTGTGCATTATACAATCTGGTAATAAAATAACATTTCATAAAACACAACTTTATTTTTCTAAAATTACTATTTTGATACGCCTTTTTGAAATTAAACTATAATATGAGTTTCCATTTTCCTTAAACAATAATTAGTGGTGGCAATAAGTTTTCTGAAAATTTTTATACTGAAAATAAGTTAACTATTAGAATTGGTATCATAGGTTGCCTCTCAATTTACTTTTAAAATAAATATTGGTGGTATTATTATTTTCATAAATTTTCTTGTACAACATAGCCCACCACTAATTTCTTACCATATGGTACCCTAAGGATAAAGTCATGAACCTAGTTCTGCATCACTTACCCATGATTGGTTAACCACAAGTTATGGAGCTAGTGCTACATCTCTTACTCGCAATAGGTTAGCCATTATAAATCGATAATTATATAGCTAGTTCTACATCGCTTAGCTATAACAATTTTGGCTAACACTATATATATTCCATACGTGCAGAGTGTTGGGCTTTGAAAATTTTTTTTTAGTAAGCATGATTTGAATAAATTTTGTAGTATTGTTAAATAGATTATTTTTATTTGGAGGTAACTATTAT
>JAOQML010000197.1:19067853-19105439 GCA_027568935.1 Erythroxylum urbanii | reverse complement strand
TGATTATGTTATTTTAAAGGTTGAGTATAATGGAATGTGTATGTGCATATTCTTCTTTGTTGAGATTGCAAATTGTTGTTAGTATTAGAATATCATGGATTGCATGTGATAAATCATTGAGGTGAGATTCAAAAGTACTTAGTTGGATTGATATAAAGAGATATTGCATTTTGCAAGCTTCTATAGGTGGAGAGATTGTATTCTGAACTCAAAGGAAAAACTGAATTGATCTAAGCAGATTTAGCCCAATTTTTCTTCATGAAAGCTGTAGCTTAACGTTTTATCTTTTCAACGGTATAAAGTATGTGATTTTTGGATATCGGAGTTGAGAGTTATGACCATTACAAGTTAGGATGTCGCAAAGGATGTATATACGAAACAACTGTGGAGATTGAAGTGATATGACACTAGAAGAGGTGGATTTGAGGAGATTATGAGTAAAAGGGATGTTAGAATGGAGTTAGGATCCATTCAAGGGGGGTGGTGGGTGAAAATTTTCATTACACCTGATGGTTACACGGTCAGGCCTTGTATATTCACGCTGGCCGTGTATTCCTGATGCAGAAAAAATTCCAGACCCGAAGGTTAGACGGTCTGCCCGTGTTGTTTCACACGGCCCGTGTTTCAAGTCTCCAAATGATAAAATATCATTTTGAGTTCTGCACGATAGTTGTAGATCCAAAAGTCCTCGTCAAAACCGTCTAAAGAATACCTTAATCCGATATCCCTAGAGAACGTTATGCCAATTGTTCCGAGATAGGTACAACATGATTGAGGACATGAGCATGGTTGATTCTTTTGGCCATAACTTCATAACCCGACCTCCAAATTAAGTGATATTTGAAGCAATATATTCCTGACATATTTTTCTACCTTTCCAAAAAAGTTTGTAGCCTTTTGTGATGAGTCGAAGAAGATTGACAGAAGGAAAATGAGGGATCAGTTGGAAGGGCATAATTAGGTTATGAACATACTTTGGTTTTTTTTTAAGTATATCTTGAGCTATAGAGCTCCGAATGAGATGGTTCTTGTTTCAAGATAAACTAGAGACATAGAGCTACAATTGTCTTGAATAATTCCAATTATGAGGTCGGCGTTTGGCTGGTGTGGGCAACCCACCCTTGTGAGATAACGGCAAAGTGAGGGTTCATTAGAATAACCCTACAAAGAAAGCCGCTCATACTTTTCGACTCTGGAATGATAGTTGGGCACCAGGAACGGGGTCCAACAACAGAGGGTCACATCCCCTTGAACTTGGCTTATACACCACCCCTGGAAATGGACAACAAACTCATTGTTTGTGCTGACCTTAAGGTACTTAACGAAGGAGGATGCAACTAAGAATTCACAACTGTTGGATTCTTCTTCGACCAATGACCAGCTTTTCCAATAGTATTAAGATGGGCCAACAAATTCTCAAAACACAAAAGACTAATAGATGTCCTCCTCTTTGAAGACATTCTGATTCTATTTACCTTCTCTTCAATTTCTAAAGCTTAAAAAATCCTAGAGGAAAGACAATGGAATATTGGTAACCAACCAATATTTCTACAAACTTGGCAATCGAGCATAAGATTAGAAATCATTGAGATCCAAAGCATCCCACTTTGAATAGACTTCCACAATGTCCCCCTTGAATACTAGACAAACTAAGGGTTAAAATCCTTAGCTAGCTACACTAGAAGACCATTGTGCATGGATAAGCACATTGCTAAGAAGAAACAAATAGGCTATGTAAAGATATGGATCAGTGTGGAACTTTCTAAGGATCTCCCAGATGAAATCTCAATCTTGAGACTAGGGGAAGATAACAAATTATGGGAAGATAGCATAACCATTTCTTATCACTGGAAGCCACCCTCTAAAACTCAAGGTAGGACTTGGAAATCAATGGTAAAAACATTTAAAACTGGAAGCTATTAAGAACTTACGGGGGAAGCAGACAACATTCAACCTCTAGAAACTATGGAGAAACATAATCTTATATTCCCAGCTATAGAAACTATACCCATATAGGGTATTATTACATTGTCAATTCCCAAGCCTTCCACCACCCATGAAAACATCGAGGTTCAAAATAATAAGATGTTAAAGGAAGGTAATGATGAAAATAGTCATAAAACCAATGATCAAAATTTATTGCACAATGAAAATAGGGAAAATATGGAGATATCTAATATAACACTTGTTAACCAGAAGGTAGATAACGTAACATCACTAATCACTAAAGTTAATTCAAAATGCTTGAATCATCCTACAGAAGAGCTGGAAAAGGTTAACACTAATGTTCTTATTACATCAGATTTCCCTGCAAATCCTATTGGAATTAAAGGAACCAATAATGTTGAAGATAGTGCCAAATTCTAAAATGTGGAGAGAAGGAGATCCAAAAGGGGCAAAGGGAAATGCTCCACAAGCCACATCCTTTAATATGTCTATAATTATATGGAATATTCGAGGAATAAGTTGTCCCACTAAGCTCTCAGCTTTATAGGACTTTGTTTTGAGGGAGAAGCATCTTATTATTGGCTTGTTTGAAACCAAAATTAGTCTAGAAAACCTTACCAAGTTAGAAATTTTTGGTTGTTATTGGAACATGTTTGTAAACCATAACCACTATGCTCTTGGTAGAATTATTATCTATTATGGGAAGGATGAGATCAAATTAGATTTATTGGACTCCATAGATCAAGTTATACACCTTTACCTCTTCTTCATGGAGGAACATCAACTTAAATATATCATTAATATATGCAAGCAATTTCAGATTTAAGAGAAGAAGTTTATGGAACAATCTCAAAACTGTCAGCAATAGCATCTTTAAAATGTGGATTATTTGTGGAGATTTTAACTCAACCTTATACACTTATGAAGCATAAGGACAATGCAATTTAAAGAACTACACAACTGATCTGAAAGAATGGTTAGAGGACCTAGGAGTAATTGATCTCAAGTTTGTTGGACACACTTTCACTTGGTTTAACAAACAAAAATTTGATTGGTATATGAAGAAGAAATTGGATTATGCCTTAGTCAATGACATTGGCTCAGCCAATTCCCCAACAGTATTGCTAAATTCAAAGATCTTCTTTTCTCAGATCATACTCCAATTGTTGTCGTCAACTTGCTCTAAAAAGTGATAAAACATCATCCCTTTCGATTTAACAACTTCCCAGTGAATGTATCGGGGTTCTCTAAAGCATGTAGATGAGGGGCAGAACAATATTGTCAAGGGACTAAAAAATTTAGATGTGTTGCAAAAACTAACGATCATTAAGTAGGAACTAAAAGTGTTGAATACTTTGAAAGGATCCACAACGTCTACTATTAACTAATTCAAACTAAAACTTGAAGACATACAGTCCAAAATTGCTTCTAATCCTTCTGATCAAATGTTGTTGGGTAGAGAGAAAAAATGATTTTGCCTTAGTTCATTCAAGCCACACACAATCATAGTTCTCTCTTACAACAACGAGCTAGAGTGAATTGGCTGAAAGATGGTGACAATTAATCTAGCTTCTTCTTCAACTCAATTCTTGAAAGGAAAAATTGCAACAAACTATACTACACTGTTTCCAAGGAAGGATCAACACTTTAGACACATTAGGAAATGCAAGAGGAAGCAATTAGGTACTTTAAAGCCCTACTAGATACCACCAGTCCCTCAACTATTTTTTTTGGTGATCTCAAAAAACTTTCACTTAAACAAGTCTCACCTCTAGATTTGGATTCTCTTCTTAAACTTGTGGATGAAATTGAAATCAAGAATGAAGTATTTGGAATGGATGGCTCGAAGGCCCCAGACCCCGATGGTTTTAATGTCTATTTCTTTTAAAAGTCCTAGAGCATCACTGGAAACTTTGTTAAACAAATTGTCCATGAGTTCTTCTCCAAGGGGGTTCTTCTCAAGGAGATCAACAAAACCTTTGTTTTATTGATTCCCAATGCTCTAACCCTATAAAATTTGGTGAGTTCAGGCCCATAGCCTGTTCCTTTACAAAATTATCTTCAAAGTTTTAGCAACTAGATTAAAGAAAGCACTAACCCTTTTGATTAGTGAGAATCAAGGTTCCTGCACTAACCCTTCTGATTAGTGAGAATCAAGGTGTCTTATTAAATGACAGACATATCAGGGATAATATTCTAATGGTACAAGAGCTCCTAAAGTGTTATTCTTGATCCAATCACTCTCCAAATTGCACAATTAAGATAAACTATCATATACCCTACGACAGTGAGTTGGGAGTTCCTATAGAAAATATTGAAGGCATACAATAGACATATTCACATAATGGTTAAGGGAATGCATATCTTCTGCTTCTTTTTCAGCATTGATCAATGGAAATCCTACCAAATTCTTGAAAACAACTAGAGGTCCTAGATAGGGGGATCCCTTATCCCCTTAGGTATTCATCCTTTACATGGAGTCCCTCAACTCAATAATCAAACATGAAGTGCTCATCAACTCTAATTTCAGACATCATGTAAAGTGCAAGAAAATTGGCTTAACTAACCTTTTTTTGTGTGTAGATGATCTCCTTTTATTTTGAAAGGAAAAGATGGACTCCATTTAAATTTACACAAAAGCTCTTGACACTTTCAAATGCTTTTCAAGTTTGTAAATAAACCTAGCTAAGAGTCATTTCCTCTTATTAAAAAATTCCATTACTTTGGAGCCTCTTATTGCTCAAAATACTGGAATGAAGTTTAAAAGCTCACCTTTTATGTACCTAGGACTACTTGTCTTCACTAAAAGGCTTAACTGCATAGAGTGCACATCTTTTAGAGAAATTTAGAAGAGGATCAGCTTATAGGTTAATAGATTTCTCTCCTATGCCAAAAGATGCAACTCATCAATTCGATGTTATATTCATTACACATATATTAGAGATCCCACATTTTTCTCTCCTAAGCTGTGATTAAATTGATCGAAAGGCTAATTAAAAACTTCCTATGGAGCCATCCAAATGTTGCTAAAGTATCTGCCAAAGTGAAATGAGTAGATACATGTCTTCCCAAAGAAGAAGGTGGATTGAACTTTAACCCAATCAAAACCACAAGTCAGGCTTTGATTCTTAAAAGACTCTAGTGGAACTAACTGATAAAATTTCACTTTACATAAAATAGCTTCACTTTTACTTCCTAAAAGGCAGAAGCATATGGGGAATTAAGAAAAATGCCTCATAGTCTCACTTTCTCCACCAAATTCTGTTGTTGAAGGATAAGGTACAAAATGAAGTCTCATACACAATCGAAAATGGAAGATTGATATCTCTTTGGTATGACAACTGGTTGGTCTTGGGACTACTCATACAACATTTCAACAAATTAAATAGTCCACAAACCTCATCACTCAACATAAGATTTAGCTCTATGATTAATGATGTTTCATGGAATTTCCCTCACAGCTTAAGACACCCACAACTTGCTTATCTACCGAACCCAACCTTTTTCGATATCTTTTACTAGCAAGACTAGCCCATCCATAAACTTACCAATAAAAACACCAAAGGTTTGCTAAAAAGAAGAATAAGAAGCTCAAAGGTAGTTTGGCATAAGGTCATATGGAGCAAGGCTTTAACTCCAAGAATATTCTTTACACTGTGGTTAACAAATAAACTCAATACATTTGATAGAATGTCATATATGCAAGTGGACAAAACTTTTCCAATGTCTCAGGTTCATATGGAAACAAAAGATCATCTGTTTTTTACATGTCCTTTCAATAGCACCATATGGATCATATGATAAGGAAGTGTCTATGGTTTGATCCAGGGAACTCTTTTACTGAGATTACAAAAAAGTTGCTCAACTCGACTGTTCACTTAAATTCAAACAAGTTGATTCTTATCTTGTCCTTAGGGCCTTGTGTATATGTATTGTGGAAAGAAAGAAACTCCAAAAGGTTTACAAACAAAATTTCCTTCAGGGAGTCCATTACTACAGAGATCTTTAAGGAACTCAGAGAGCTAATCCTACTCAAAGATCTTAAATAGACCTGTAGCGTAAACATCTTATCCTCATTGAACATCTAGCTCATTGATCTACTATAGCATGTTCGATTATCTTAGTGTAGTCTTTTCTTTTGTTTGGCTCTTACCCACTGCAAATGTATGTTAGGATAGTTACAGGTACTACCCTTGCTATCTTATTATTTTGGTATGTTTATACTACCTTCTCAATTTTATTAATGTAAATTATTATTTCTTTTCTTAAAAAACTTCAATACTTGACGAGGATGTTTCATATAATCGAGTTTTATCTGGCTATGCTACTTCTTTTTTTATCATTTAATCATATTTCATTCATAAGTAAAATATTAAATGAGTTTTTCTAGAGAATGGTTAAAGTTATTTTGACTCCTTTATTTATTTACCATGCAAGGCTAGTCTTGCCACTTTGTTCCTAAAAATAAAATTTTGACTACCCATTTAACATGTTAGATATACAAAAAAGTTACAAAATTTAGTATATCTTGTAACTATTAGTTGAAATCTCAATTCACTAAGGAAAGATCACAATTTGATATACTAATAAATGTTAATGTATAGGAAAATTTCTGGAATCTAATTAGGAGAAAATCAAATATAAACTTGGTTTAGTAATTTTGAAGGTTTGAAATTAAACATTTAAACCATTAGTAATGATTCCAGTTTATTCTTAATCTAACTTGGGTTTATCATAAGAAAGAGTAGGATAACTTGAAGAGGAATACATTAGGATGAAATTAAGGATTTCACCTATAAAAGAGGTGTAGTGCCTATTGTTGCTATTTTGAATTATAAATTTATCGTGATGGGCCTGGACTAATTTTGAGAAAGGTAACATATGTGCTTTCTGGAAAAGCCTATAGAGGATTTTAGGGTTTAGCCAATTTTAGGTAGAAGTTGGATGGTTTTTATAATGTTAATGTCCTTTTTAAACATTACTAAAAATTAGTACCTAAAATGCATCATTTGACTACAGAATTTTTAAAGTTTTCAAGAATAGGCTTGCAATTTTCTCTTTTAATAAGTGTTATTAAGGTTATAAAGTTTTTGTACATCACCTTATTTCTTAATCTTTTAGATTTTCTATGAATTCCTTCTCCATCTATTGGAGGTATTCATAAGTTACTATAGTATCTTGGTTAACCTATACTAAATTAAGAATGAGTTTAAAAAGTCCCTCTTGCACTTCATAGTTGATTGATCCATATCAAGAAACCACATTAATCCTCGTCTAGTAAGGTTTTTTTTCGAAAATAGTATACTAACAAGTCTTCATTGTCAATATTTATGGTCAACTTATTACAAAACATTTATAGATGACCAGTTAGGTCTTGATTTTAATCACAATTTTCAAATTATGAAAATATAAATTTAGGAGGCAAATGAATATTTAACTCTAAACAAATATTTTGTGGTGCCTTAATATCACTAGATGTAATGGTTTTGATTACCTGTATTATCATTTTGTATTTTAAAGTTAGACCAACCACATTGTCTTTAATCCACTTATTGTCTTACCTGATCTCCTTAATGGTCACGAGGCCACAAAATAAAGGCTTATGCACAATTGCTAGATCTAAAATAGAAAGTATTGACGTTGAGTGAATTGGTATAAAATGGTTGCCTGTATTTCTAATATAGACAGAGGAAATTGAGTATGTAGACATTAGCAGACCATGGTATGTTGACATTAGAGGAAATTTTAATTAGATGCTAGTAAAAACTAATAGCCCAATTTAGGCAAGAATTGATAAGCTAATGCGAGTGGAAATTGAGGCATTGATGTCGATAGGAAATAAAGGACAGATGGTCAGTGGCGGAGCTAGGAATGTCCTAGAGCCGGGGCTGATTGGACACGGTGGACTGGCGGTGAAGACTTTTGGCAAATTCAAAATTAATTCAAAAAACAATTTCACAAAGCACATTAATAAATGAAGCTAACTAAAATATTCAAATTACAATGTCTTTACACATTTTTAGAGACATTAGAGCTAATGGATGATAATTGTTTTCGGCGAGTCGCCATGGCTTGAAACCGCTGTAAAATAGTCTCATTATCAATTTTTTTAAAGATTTCTCTCTCATTGTATACCACCATTATGTCATTCATCCATTCATCTCCCATCCTATTTCGCAAATCATTTTTTATAAGTTTCATTACAAAAAACACTCTTTCGACAGATGTTGTCGCAACTGGAAGGATCAATGTCAATTCAATTAAACGATACATTGGCGGAAAGCTTTATCTCTTCCAGAAGCAACCAAAATCTTTGCTAGATTTCCAAGATCTTCAAAATTGGAGAATTCGGCATTGTCAATTATATCATTAATTTAAGTTCTAAGTTGATAGGGAAGAGTCAATCGTTCACTCCAAGAGAAGTCATCCAGGTAAAGTTCTGAGAGACGGACCAATTTATCAACATTGAAATTATTAAAGGAGTTCTTTGGACTAAGACAATTCATGCAAGTAATTTTTTATTTGCTTCTGGAAACCGATGCTCCATCTATTGAATAATTAAATCAAGAACCTACTAATGTTAAGAAAACAATCAAAGGGAGTAGATAAAATACAATAAATCTCACAGTCAAATCCAATATTTGAATGAAATGTAGACATTAGACTTACCTCACAATAAATCTCCACCTGGTAATGATGATAATGAGTTACACGATTGTCCCGCTTCATATGCACATGAGATTTGATGACATCTTCCATATTAATGACGTCAATGGAGTTAGCCAAACAAAACCTTTCAACTTGTTCCAAAATTTGGTTCCACCCGTTCTCCCAAAAATTACACAATGTCTTTTTGGTTGTATCAATCAAAGATATAGCTTGCACAATATTTTGACCCTTTTGTTGTAGAACAGTTGACAAATCATTTGTTAACCCAAGTAACTCTATCATCAAGTGCATCATAAAAACAAAGTCATAGCTCTCAATCCTCATCCTCAATGTTTTAGATATTCCTCTACTATCCAGATTGGAACCATCTTCATACACATGTTCAAGCACTTCAATTATCAAGGGCCGCATATATTTTAGACGAAGCAAAGTAGTAAAGTATGATCCCCATCGAGTCACCCGGTCTACATAAACTAGTTTCTTGATTTAAACCTCTACCACTTGGAATTTCTTCATTTTCTAGACATTTGATAATCCTCTCATGCTCAACTGGTCGCAGTTTATCCTTCCTTTTACAAGATGTGCCACATGTGTTCACAATTATAGTGACAATGTTGAAAAAATCACTTGCAGCACCATGATCTTTTGCAACAATCATAATAACTAACTAGAGCTGGTGAGCGAAACAATGGACATACCTGACAGATGCATTTTCATTCAATATCAGTGTTTTCAAACCATTGAACTCACCCCGCATATTTGATGCACCATCATAGCCTTGACCCCTCAATCTTGACAAAAACAAACCATGACTAGCAAATACTGTATCTATCCCTTCCTTCAAAGAATTTGCAGTAGTATCAATGACATGAACCAAGGCTAAGAATCTTTCAATAATCTCTCCATCATTGTTGACATATTTAAGAACCAAGGCCATTTGCTCCTTTACCGAGATATCGCGTGATTCATCAACCAAAATAGAGAATTTGCGATCTCCATGGTCTTTTAATATGGCCCTAGTTGTTTCAACTGCACAACAATTTGTTAGATCTTTTTGAACTTAGGGAGAAATCATCTGATTATTACCAGGAGCATTTTCCAATGTAACCGTAGCAACTTCTGGTTTCCGCAAACGATACCAATCAAGTATCTCTATAAATTTTCCCCTATTTGAAGACTGCGATGATTCATCATGCCCACGATAAGCCAATCCTTGATTCAAAAGCAATCGAATCATATCTAAAGATGCAGTCAAGTGAATGCGATAATTGACTTCATCTTCCTTATCATATTTCCTAAAATTGTATTCAACGCATTGCCTTTGAATTTTTAAACCCATGGAACAGTATTCTAGCTTGATCATGTGTGCTATTAACTGCACCTTCATGTTCACTAAAAATTGCAAGTGCTTTCTTCCAATTTTTATAGCCCGTACTCATAAACACATCATCTCCATGACGGTTGGCATTAAGGGGTTTAAAAAGATAACAATAAAAACAAAATGCTGCATCTTTTGCTACACTGTACTCCAACCATGCATGCTTCTCAAACCATCTAGCTTGAAAACTCCTATTCTCTTTTCCAAATGTTCTTTTTGGAAAAGTATGGCCTTTGAGTTGGCAAGGACCCTTAGAGATGTATTCTCTCCAAATTTGATCTTTGTCATTGACATCATAACTATTAATGGGTTTCTGCAGTCCCGGATCACTAAATGTGTCATCCGAACTCAACTCTATACTATTAACATTAACTCTTTCTTGGTTCACAATAGGACTCGGAATCGAAGTTGGATTAGGGCGATTATTTGGGGTACTTGTTGATTCAACACTAGACTTTTGTTTTTTAGGAAAATACTTTTCCATTCCTATCATAAATCAATTCAATTTCACAATTTGAATCAATTTCACATATCAATTCAATCTCACAAATCAAATTAATTTCCTAATTCAATATCACAAATAGTTTCAATCTCACAAATTAATTCAATTCACAATTCAATTTCATAAATAAATTCAATTTTCGAATTCAATTAAACCCTAACCTAACATCTAATCAAACCAATTTCCCAATTCAATATCAAAAATCATTTCAATCTCACAAATCAATTCAATTTCAAAAATAAATTCAAATTCCCAATTCAATTAAACCCTAGCCTAATATCTAAATTCAATTCCCAATTCAATTAAACCTTAACCTAACATCTAAATTCAATTCCCAATTCAATTAAACCTAACCTAACATCTAATTTCATTAAACATTAACCAAAAATAATTACATTAACATTTAACTAAAATAATTGCATTAACCTAAACCAAAAATAACTTTAGCAAAAAGTTTAGTAAAGGAAATAACCCTAACCTTAAGGAAGCAGAACAAGTGAAGAACAGCGATGGCAGGTTGATGGCATCGACAGCAAGGAGATGGTGGCGGGCTGGCGGCTGATGGCTGGGGTAGGGTTGGGGTGGTGGCGGGCTGAAGGTTGAAGTGCCTTTGTGTTTCTGCTATCTGCTGCTCTGCTTTCTTTTGTCTAAATTCATCTGTTCTTTATTTATTTATTACCAGGAGCATTTTAACTTAATGGACGTTTTATTAAATGAAACGGTGCGTTTCACTTAACCCTAAACCCAACTTCATTTTCCTTTTCTTCTTCCTGTGCCTACGTCCCTCTTCCTTCAGTGCTGCCGCTCATCATGTTTCCACCATTGCCAGCCACCTACAAGCTATTCAAATCACCGGCGACCACCAGGGGTTCGGCCAGGGACAAGCTAGGGTTTGTCCCTCTATAGCTCCACCCATGCTGATAGTGGAGGTATTGTAAACTCAACAATAGTTTAAAAGGAGAAGGTAGTGCAACAAAGGGAGCTTTTTCTCTACTAGGGTTATATCTCCTCTTCAGTTATAGATTTCCTTTTACCTAACTTGAAAAGTCTCAACTCTTCCACCATTTAATCCAAATTCTATATTAGCTCTTCCATTTTAGACTTTTCTAGTTTTGGTAGCTATATCATTCTAATTTTGGACCTTTTAAAATAAGAACTCTATTTATTCATTATGATAAAAAAAATTATAACAACTCCTAGAGCCTTCTTTATTATTATACAAAATTGATTCTTCATTATGATAAAAAAAAAAGGATGAACAAGCACACCTCTCATCTCATTAATGCTCAATTGTTCAAATTTTAGCTTATTGAAACCTAGTATCATTTCTATACAAGGTTTTGTCTTTTGTTCCCATGTCTTGTCTTGCCATAGGCTTTTAGTAGATAGTGACTCTATTTTAATTTGATATAATGAAAGTTCCATAAGTTTTGTAACCAAAACATTAATTATGTAAAACAAGGTATGTATATACCTAATACAGAAAAAGACATTAAATTAAATACGAACAACCAAAATTTAAGAATTTAAAAGTAGAAAACCAAAAATAATGGAAGTAGAAATGAATTTCAAAACAGTTTTAAAATAAGAATCCTATAAATATATGGATGCTACATGATTTGAAAGAAGAATCTAAAAGAAAAGCCACCTTGTTTATTGAAATTATTTACGGTAAAATAAAATAAAACGAGACAATGTTTGAGAAAGATAAGTTAATTCACTTTAATGTGCATCCTAAAGCTCGACATCCCTTAAAGATTGGCACTACGAGTGAGGTCTAAGCTGACTAGCACACTCAATTTATAGGGTAATATTATATTACTAAAGATTGGATGAAATCCAAGAAAACTAGTTTGTCGAAAACTAAATTATATCTCTTATCTTCTTTAGATTTTCGATCTTAAAAGGGGTAGGGAAGGAATGAAAGATATCAGTCAGACTATGTCCACTAGGCATCACTTTAACATCAAAGATTATGGGTTAATCATACTCAAAGTTTTAGCACAAAATGTATTAAGGTCACTCCACATAAACATGCACAATTATATTTTCATGTTTCATAAAGAGAATTATATAAACCTTCCTAAAACTTTACCTTTTTTTATTAAACTACCTCATCTTCATTATAAAACAAAAAAGGTAACCATAAATAATGAAAGCAATAAACTAAAAAAATAAATAATTACCCACGTAATTATAGCCTAACATTCAATTAATTATGAAATAAAAATTAAAAATAAACACTCCTTAAAAGACAAAACCTAAGAGTCAACTTGGTTTGAACCTCTAAGTTCCCAATAGGGTAGCATAACTATCTCTGATGCACGGGATATGCCCCCAATAGAAATAGTGACCGAAATTTGATTTTTAAAAAACAATGTCACCACATCTAAGTCTAATTTAAGAGACGATATTAATAACTTAAATAGAGGAACTAATCCTAACCAATAAATTGAGTTCAGGTTCGATTGTAAACTTGAGAAATTGCTAAGAACCCTATTTTACCCTTCTAAATAATTGTCGATGCCTTTAAAAGAAGCAATATGTGGTATGTGTTTAAAAGCATATTAAAGAAATGACAGTAAAAGATAAGGTTCAGTACCTAATAGTCTGCAATTTTTCATAAGTTTGTTTTTTAATTACAAATACCTAGAATTATGTCACGGTACTTAGAAATAAGATGAAAGCTTAAAGTGATAATTTAAAACTTGAAAATAAATAAACTTGACTTTTGGTTAAAATTGGAAGCTAAAATAAACTTGGAATGAAATGGTTTGAAGCTAAACAAAATGGGTTTGATTAGATTTAGAAAGATAGAATGATTTATAATATAATGGACCTGAAATAAATATGTTCTTAAATAAAAATGTGTATCAAATAAAGAAAAGGCTTTTATCCTTGAATAAGATAATGGTCCTTATTATTAAAAAACTTAAATGATTTGGATAGGGTAAAGGTAAACTAAATAACTCAATTGAAATTGAAATACTTAAATGAAAAAATAATACATCTAAATTAGAAGGATTAAATTAACTTAACAAATTGAAAACTTAAGCTTGAAATGAACTAACTTGTTTGTTGGATAGAAATGGGTTTACATGCCCAATGATTTTAAGCCAAAAAAAACTAACTTGTTATGGGTTCTGAACAATTTTGAAATTATTATGGTCCTATAATAATAGGCTGAAAAAAGAAAACTTTTGTAAAATTTATTCTTAGTATTAAATCTAGGCTTGAACATAAAAAACTAAGACGTGTAATCTTCTAACTAAGCCTTTTCATTAAACTGCTTACATATATTGAGTTATCTCTCTCTTTATTCATGCTCTCCATGGGCTACATAATTATAAAGCATACAAAAACTAAACGTATAAACTAAGAAAATAGAAAAACATTCTTTTAAGTTATTTTTATATTTAGTGTAATCACACCAAATACAAAGTCCAATTCTTTTGAGAATCTCCTTTTAGACTTAGCTTATTCAAACTAAAGCCTAAATAGATTTTGCCTAGGTTAATAAAATCAATCTAATTCCAAATAAAATTGATATTCAATACTAATAAAATGTACATTTATTCACATATGAATTAGGCTTTGGAATGAAACCAACCTTCTCCTTTGCATTGGATTTGATTTACTTGATTTACCGAGTTTCTCCCTTTAGAAACTTGAAATGCAAACTAGTAATGGAAAAGAGACCAATTGACCTTACGAAACTAGTAATAGTAAATTAATACTTACTTAAAACATTCAATTAGGCCTATAAAAGACTCCAACAAACAAAATTGAAACCAATTTTTTATGGGCTTTACATTCAAGTCTTAAAACATGAAACTTATTTTGATAAACAACCTAAATAAATCAAAAAAAAGCATAACATTTTTATTTTTGAGAATATAAACATTGAAAAAAAACTTCACAATAATCAATATACCAATAAACAGTGTGTCTCACATTAAAATATTATTTTGAATATATTCTTATATCTAAACAAAAATCAAAAGTTAATAGTGTTATAGTTCCAAATCTATAAAGATGTCAAAAAAATTAAGAGTACATCTCATAGAATTTTAAGTGAATGAATAAACAACTATCTGATAAAAATAATACCTCATACATTCCTAACATATTACATAAAATTTAAAACTAATGAGAATAATTCAAAAAAATGCCAATAACAAATTTTAACTACTCGCCATATAAACACTTAAAAAATATGATGCTAAGTAAATCTTATAGTTAGATCCTAAAGTAATGGCCATCTCAAATCCAAACTAAAAAACACAAGTAAATTGAATTATTAAACCATAATGATCAGTTAAAATTTAAAAAAAAACATGTAATAAAGCACAACTAAAAGTAAAGACTTTATGAAATTACCCTAAAGGCTTAACTATCTTTGTTCTTTACATTTTTCACCTTCTTTATCATATGTTATGCCTCTCCCCCTTATGTACTAGGTCTTTTCTACTTATTGATTAAAGATTGACATTTAGAACATAAAAATAAGCTCAGGTGAAAGTGGATTGATGAGTGTAACACATAGTGAACAAAACACAAAAATTTCAGCAAACCTTTAAATAGAACAAATGATTAACTAAGAAATGTGGGTTTTTTATTTCACCATTTCCTTTACATGTTTTTAGAGAGAAAGAAGAGAGAATTTAGTGATATGATAATTGTTATAGTGCTCTTTTTCTTTTTTTTAATGGAAAGAAAAGAGTTTATCAAGGAAGGATTGAATGGTTATGATGGCTCCTCTAAGTATAAAAGCTCAAGATTTGAGTTACTAAATGGCTAAAATGAACAATTTTTATGAGAAAAGTTAAAAATGGAGTGTGAAATTGAAGAAACTTGCTCTTATGGGTGAAAAATGTACTATAAGGTATTTGAGGCATATGTGACATCTTTGTATCGGTTAAAAGGATAGGAAACAAATTGCTATTTTTAATGTATAGAAAGAAAGAAAAATCCATTGCATTTGGACCATTGAATCAAATCTCATAGAGTTCTAAGTTTCTATATCTACCATAAATGGTCCATATTTAGTAACTAATAAACTATATTTGTGATGAAGTAGGTTGTGTTAGAAATATTGAAAACTTTAATAACATATAGGTTGATCTTAAATAGATGGTGACATTAAAGCTACGCATGCTGGAGATCAATATTCAAAAACATCAATCCCTGCCTCCTAGTAAACTCTCAATATCTTTATGCCAAGTGAATCAAATTTGGAAAACCTATGCAACTGTAGAACCTTGCAATAGTGTGTTTCCTCTTCTCCCTCTTGATGTTATTTCCTTTTTTATTTTATGTTTTTACTTGGTATTTTTTCATTTAGGATATTTATTCATCTATAACATTGTTTCTTTTTGTTGATGAATCATTTTTAATGTAAAGGTTAAACTTTATTCCATGCATTTTAGCTTTATTATCTAACCATGTATTTATCTATTGTTTTGCCTTTCTATGCTATTATTTCATACTCTATTAGTAGTCATTATATGATTTGTTTTAACATTTGAATTTTATTTAATCATCCTTTATCTATTTTTATGTTCTAAACCTTTTCTCTAATTGAAATTCAACCCTTATTTTATTTCATTTTATTTTTATTATTTAATTATTTAATCTCTAACTTACAATTTAATTATATCTATAAATTAATTAAAAATTACCTTTTGAAAAATAAAAAATAAATTTGATTCAAATTAATTGTGCCAAAAACTTAAGCATTAGATTTAAGATACAAAACTTAGAAAATTTGAATGCACATGATGAAGATTAATATAAAAATGTATTTTTTATTTTACAAACATAAATTAAAATGCAAGAAAATATATGGAAAATATTAAATTTCTATACTACTCCTTTTTTAAAAAAGTTAAAGATGAGAATTGTTTTTGGGATACTTGTAACTCTTTGTACAATGCAAAGCAAGATAGATACGATAATGAAAATCGTTGCACTCATGGAAAAAGTTTAAGAGTTCCTTTTTTAAAAGAAATTATCTTAAGGTATCTAAGGGGAGATATAAAAGTTGAACTTTTAGTAGGTTTGATTACTAAAAAAGGAGGATATGATACAAAAATTAATAGAAAAAAGTACGAGATTTGTTCTAAAACATTTGGATTACAAAAATATTTAGAGAGACTTCAAAAGTTGAGATGTTGAGCAAACCTTCTGGTAGATTTGATCACTATGTTTTATAGTTTCGATAAAAGTGCTACTGCTCCATCTTTATAATTTAAATCCTTATAGAAACAATAACCATCATAAAAAAATTTCAAAACCAATTTCAAGTTCACCAAAACAAAGTCATAGATTCATGAATGTAATAATCGATGTTAGCTGCACATGAATAGTTATGAAGTCAAATTTTACAAAGATTTTTCACCACTGAAATTTTATACCAAACTTAATTTCTAACACTAGTGAAATCCTAATGCTTGTCACTTTATCATTTAATGTCACAATTAAAATACCTAGTAATTATGAGAAAGTCTTAAATTGGTTGAAAAACGTTGTTATTTTATAAAATAAGACACTAATGAAGATATCTTTTCAGTTAAACAAAGTTGAAAGTCAAGTATCTTAATGAACGTAAAGTATATCAAATATAATCCAATTTCTAAAACTTATTGAATATATTTTCATGAGTTAATCTCCCTTCTATAAGTAAACCCAATAATGTAAAGCATTTTTTTTATTAAAGAAGTCAGATGAGTCATTTACAAACACAATATAAATTAACTTAGAAATTTATGTAAGAACAAACGAAAAGTATATCTACATATATATCATCTAATATTTTTAAGACATCACTTACTTTTTCCTTTAATAAAATCACAACCTTTTAATTAAGGCCCTAGCACCTCCAAACTCATTTTTAGTATCACTTCAAATAAATCCTTCATATCTTTTCCATTTCACTAGACTAGTTAGTTTAAACAAAACTTAAAGTCAAACATGAATTTTCTCCTCAACCAACTAAAAAGTAATTACCCTACTCCATCAAACAAAAACATTCTTAGCTTATCAAGTTCACCTATTCCTAATAAATTAAAAATAAAAAGATACAAATTGTTCTAACAATGTCTATTAATTTATGATTAATCATCTTTAATGTCTATTTTACACAAGATGGGCCTTAATCAAGTCCATTTTTCATTAAACTCCAATCATGTAACTTCAATAACTTTTGATGATTCTAACTTTATGGGCACTGTAATAGATACTAATTAGGATTTATTAACTCTTCAATATTAAGCATTAATACCTAATTTATAATTCAAAGAGAATTCTCTTAAGTTTTAAGTTAACAACTCACAACTAAGAAAGTTATTAGTGATGATATATTCATAAGTATCAACCCCCTATTAACCTATAAGAAAGAAGTTTCTTCCAATTCAAAAGCTTAACCTTCTTTTTAAATGATATTCTCCTTAAAAAATGATTTGATTGGTTTTACAAATTTCATTTATGGCTTCCTTCCTAAAGCCAAAACACTAGTTTATAAGTATATAAGCTTCTCAAGTAGTTATTTTCCTAATTTTTCTGGCATGGGTTATCAATTTAGGCAAATACTGCTACCTTAAATTAAATAAAGATTATGTAGTAAAGATTAATAATGATTTATGATTTTTATTTAGAATTATATGGTTTACTTCATCATCGTATTGATATTATTATAGTAAAATTCTTTAAAATAAATTATTATTCCTATAAATTCAAAGATTTAATAGTAAAACACGAGTTAGAGATGTTATATTGATAAAGCATATGATAATATTAATATAAGAAAATTAAGAAGCTTATTCACTAATTGTTCAATAACCAAAATGACAAAAAAATCTTATAATTGGTGAAATTCATAAAATGATGATGAAAACCTTGGATTAAATGTGCACTTAACAACATTTCATGCAATAATTTATATATCAAAAGATAAAAAATATTTTTCATATTGCAACCTTGTAGATCAAATACTCCAAAACCTTTTACCTCTTATCAAAATTAAAAGGTTTCATTTCTATACAAGGTAGAAAGACTACTTCTTTTACTAGAAATATCACTTCCTAAGATACTAATATTTTGAATGAAAACATACTTCCATAGATTCTAACAAGTGTTACTTTGCAATTAAAAGAGTCTTTATACCAATAATTGTCTAAAGAAACATAATAAAATAAGTAACATACAATCTAGGCTATCCAGCTTATAGTTAGTCTTGATGATCACAATCTTGAATTTGTTCTTTTTTGGAATGAAAATCTTATATTTAAGGCTATATTAAGTTATGATGAATATGAAATATTTGAAAATAATTCATATTCAAAAAATTCATTCATAGAATAAGAAATTTAATGTGACCATATATAATATATGCCTTCTAAGACATTAATATTTTAAATTTTAGTTTTTGATTAAGAATAATTTGAAGTTTCACTAGTTCAAATGGTAATTTTTCATAAAAAAGTATTTGAAGCTAAACCATCCCATTTCTTTTAGAAATATAGGTGCTTCATTTAAATTTTGATGCCTTCATTAGTAAATTTACATGTTGCAAGTGGAAATGTCCTTACTACGCATCTTTAGAGTAAGATAATTACCATTTAGTTTTTTTTTAGTATACAAAATTACAACGAAAGTAATTTACTCCTCCGTTCAGAGCCATTCCTAACATCTTACAGGCCTAGGATAAAGTAAAAAGAAGTGCCTCAATGAATCCCCAATCCATAAATATGTAAACTTCAAAAGCATATTTTTATTACTAAAATTCAATATTTATACATAAATGACTCAAGTTATAAGTCCACATACTAAACAAAATACTAAAGCCAAATAATCATAATAGTAGCTAACAACACCTTGCAAATGTTAGTAGTAACAAAATCATTAAAAATAATAGTAGTATCAACGACAATTGAACAACAACATCATATTGTAAAACACCAAAGCAACTGCACTAATAGGCACAGAGATGATCATGAAAAATAATATCTTCGAATATTTCTAGATTCAAAATCATTAATAATAATATCAAAATAAAATTGTCCAGCATATCCTTCTCGATACATAAAATAGTCAAACCATTCAACCTTTCTTGTGTTGTTGATGACCTCAAGTATGTTTTTAATAATTTTAACTTTGAAAAAATTATCTCAGCTAATGCTACAGTTATAAGTATAGTTAATAAGATTCGATAAGAAATTGAAATATTTGGATAACAATCTATAGTGTTAACAAATTCAAGAATTTCAACCATTGACATTAACTTATTTAGCAAAGTCATTTGCAGCACTTTTAAGTCAAAAAAAGATCTTCTAAATCTACGTCTGACACATTATTATGAGAAAAAGTTGTTGTAAAATTAGTACAATATTATCTTAATTCATCATCATCCAATGACCTAAACTTCTTTGAATCAATTAAGAATCCAAAATAAATGTTGTTAATTATTCAAATCTATTCTTCAATGAAGCAATTGTCATATTCAAAACTAACTCTAAAAGACTCCTCAACTGATTGTATTTCTCCATCATGACCATTTTCATCAAATTATCTTTTCATAATAATACAACGTCTAGTTGAAAATGTAGGCTCTATATTTATCTCATGTGCAAAGCTTTTGGCAATATTTATACGGAGGTAAGCCCTTCATTCCTATATTTCTAAAAATGAAAACCATCACACCTTTTAGTTGCTCCATAGTAGCATCAATTCACATAGATTTAAACTACAACATTTTACTTATCGTGTTAATATCAAATAAAATACCATACAAAGTAAAAACTCAAAACTCTCAAGTTCACTAACCAAACTTTGCGCTTCACTTTTTTACTTAGAATCATCACAATATCTAGATAATTCCATCAAAGTCAACGTTATTTAAGGAGCTTGAAATCTAATAGTTTTAACACTTTTTATTCAACTCTCCCAATAAGTATTGCACAATGATTTCATCATTAAGCCCAAAATAGTATCAAGTAAAACCTCCCACCTTTAACGAGACCTTGAAGATAATGTATATATTCATTACATGAGTCCAAAAATGAAACAACTTGAATAAAAGAATGTGCCATATTACTAAGAGTAATATTAAGATTACAAAAAGCACATGACATATATAATGGTCTCAAATTTATATCAAGTAATCTCTTATGAACCCCTTAGTGTTTTCCCTTCATATTAAAACTATTTTCATAACAACCCCTCACATTGTGGACATCAAGATCAAGAGACTTAAATGCATTTAATAATTCATTGAAAAGACTCAATCTATATGTGTCATCTACCTTCAAGAACTCTAAAAAGCACTCCTCTATTTTTGTTTTGTTACTTGACATATTCACACACTGTACTAACAAACTCTTTTATTCTAGATGGTTCAAATTTGGGGTATAATTAAGAATTATAGAAAAAAATTTTGCCTATTTGATGATCCTTATAATAGAACTTTTAACATTGTGAGACAAAAGAGAAATCAACTCATTTTGAACTTTGAGACCAAGATAATGATGATAAATTTCATGATTTTGAATATGTCTAATATTATCTTGCATTATTACATCAAATTCAATAATCATCTAAATTAATCCCAAAAAACCTCCATTACCATCTTCGTAAAGTTTCTTATTGGATCCTTAAAAAGTCAAACTATGTTTAACAAGACATTGCATAACAGAAACTACTCTTATCAAAACTTGTCTCTAACGATTTCTCTCCTTTATGATTTCTTATTATCAAACCTATTACAAATCAAGATGAAGTAATTTATGGTTACCATGCTGATCAACAATATATTTATATAGATCAACCTGAAACAAGTTAAAGTGGACAATATCCTTTCTCAATTACTTATCAAATTAGTTATGCTTTAACTAATTCTCATCATAGTATTGAATTCAAAAATACATATCATGTTTATATAGATAAATTATTCACCAATGTCGCACAGTGTGTTTATTAAAAAATCTTTGAAAACTATTACCCGAATTGTATAATTATATTGAAAAAGATAAGTTACTCATACAAATTAATGCAAGTATGGATACATAAGCTGGCTGTCTTATGGCCAAACCTCCCAACACAAGGAATTATTTCTTATGTAAATATATCAATGAGATTTTTAATCCCACTGAAAGGAAATATCTTATTCATGGGAAAAAACACTAACATGTATGAAAACGTTAAGAAAATGGAAACTTGATTTACTACCTGTCAAATTTTACATTCAGACATATTCTATGTATCTATGTGGATTCACTAAATATAATATTAAAACATTATAATCAAGGACAATTTAGAAAAGATAATAAAATCCGAAAATTTCCAGCTAAACATACACCAAAACATAGAACACTAGGACCCGATGGAATTCTTAATTTAGACAGTGTTTTATCACCTAAAAAAGTATTATTGGAATGGTCCAACAGATTAGCCTTAGTTATACAATTAGAAAAACCTTTTGAAGGTTTAACAAATATTAGTACTTTATGGAATTTTATTCCTTCTTGAAATGTTGATTTTAACAAAATTCCAATATATCAAACTACTTATTATAAAAATTTAAAACTTATAACTAAAAAATTAGATCAATTACAGTTTTATCCACTTAATAATCTCCCTTTACAAACTGATATAGATACATTAATAGAATAAGTTTGTAGCGAAAATCCATTATATCCTAACAAAAACAACTAATAATCAATTAATTGAAATAAAACTAAAAGATCTTACACAAGAAATCAGTATTAAGAATAACATTCCATATACACAACAAGATATAGTGGAATTTATTACAAAATGCTCTGAATTATTACACAAACAATTAATCTCTCCATGCACTAGTAAACATTCAGCTCTTGTTTTTTTTGTAAACAATCATTTTGAGTAAAAAAGAGGTAAATGATGAACCCTTTTTTTGTAATTCCTATAATGTAATTGGAGCGTATCGGCAAAAAAGAATCTATTTAGATAGTCTTTTGTGGCTCCAGTGGCAACTAGATCAACGCATTATTACTTTAAGAGAAGTTCCCGTTGAAGTTCACTACAAATCTTTAGGTACCTATCATGAGATTTATGGACACTATCTAATAGTAAGGAGTATTAAAAAAAAAGAAATTTGTTATATATACATTCGAACCACTGTTGGTCATTCATTAAGAATTGATGATCTTTTAACAATACCTTCTAAGAGATGGCTAGCCCAAGATGCTGAAGAGCAAAGGTTTATTTTGGGAAAACACCATCATTATGGAAATGTAAGGAATCTTTTGTTACAATAGAAACAGAAGTAATGTAGATTATTCAAGAATCGAAGTTGATTTGCTTTATAAAAAGAAGATATCAATGAACTTCTTAAAATGGTTTCACGGGAATTGGCTTAATGGTCATCAATTACAAAGAATTAAATAAAGCAACTATAGGTGATGCCTATAAATTACCTAGAAAGGATTATATTATTAAAAGATTAAAAGGAAATCAATGGTTTACTACACGAGATGCAAAATCAGGATATTGGCAATTAAGATTATATGAAAATACTAAATCACTAACAGCTTTCACTTGTCCACCCCAAAAACATTACCAATGGAATGTCTTACCTTTTTTATTAAAACAAGCCTATGGTATTTATCAAAGATTTATGGATAATAATCTAGAAGGATTAGAAGAATTTAAGTTAGTCTATATTGATGATATTATTATATTTTCAAATAAAGATAAAGAAGAACATTTAAAAAAGGTCAAAGAAGTCCTTACTCGATGTCAACAAAAAAGATTAATTTTAAGTAAAAAGAAACTTAAAATAGCACAACAAAATATAGAATATTTAGGAATAGAATTTCATAATGGATTCTTAAAATTACAACCTAATTTTCATTCGAAGTAAAACAACTCTATAAACAGTTTCAAGAACATTATAAAATTCATATTTCTAACTAGTTATGTCCTATTTTTCTATAATGCCTAATTAGTTATGCTTTAATTAATTCTCATCATAGGATTGAATTCAAAAATACAAATCATATTTATATAAATCAATTATTCACCGATGCTGCTAAAATAGGAATAAATTTAATAACTAGTTTAAGAGAAATACCAAATATTAATTATCCAATACAAGTACAAAGCTTTCAAGATATACCTCGTTTATCTTTAAGTGAAAATAGACTACCTAAACCAGAAACTACCCTTTTAAGATCTTATTCTATAGGACTAGAAAAACCTATTAGATTTACGGAACCAAGAAATAGATAAAGACAAAGGATTAGATAAAAATTTGGAACAATTAGCTACTAAATTATTAGACATTAAGAAACAACTTTATGAGTTTAAAACTCATCTGCGGAATACACTATGAGTATTACTAAACAATTATCTGAACTATTTGATAAATAGCTTAATATTGAAAATCATTCAAAAGAAATAATACAATTATTAAATCAAAATTATCAATTACAACAAGTAAATTGCCTCAATTAAATAAATGACATTTATAAACTATTAGCACACTTACTCTAATGTTATGAGAAAATAGTCAAAAATATATCATCCATAGATGAAAAATTAGAAAAAATAGAACACTCAATCAAAATGCTAGTAGAGTCTATTACACTCTACTCCTACCATTCCCGAATTGCCGTTCATCGCCCCATCTGTATTTAACTTGTAAGGGTCAGGCTTGTCCATCTTATCTCTCTCCATGTCCTGTTGCTCTGGGAAGTATCATTGTCCTGACCCTTGGGCATACGAGCTTGCCATTTTGAATATCCCAGACGCATTCACCCTATCAGCACTCCTTGAACCCTCGACCATTTTGTGATTTCGATCCCTCCATAGAATCTAGTAAGCTATACCAAAGAGTACCAACCAAGCCATTTGATTTCCATGAGCTTGGTATCTCAAGAGATTTCTCGTCAGCCATTGGTCTAGAGCAGCCACAAAAAAGCCTGTCTGCATTAGACCGAGACGAACTCCAACCATATTTCCTGAGCTTTTGGACAATCTCATAGGACATAAAGCACTGATTCAGTCTCACTGTGGCATCGCACGCAATAGCTTGTAATGCTTATCCCATGAACATTTCGTGCTTCATTCGTAAGTAGTCGTCCATATGTCGTCAACCAAAGAAATAGTTGAATCCTCTAAGGGCCTTGCCATTGCCATATCGACTTCCATAAGATCTGTACCTGGTCTTATGCAATCAAAACATGCCATTCATATGTTGACTTCACCGTAAACTAACCATGGGGGTTTGCTACCCAAAGAGGCTTGTCCTGACCTCGTTAGGGACTCGATGTAGGCATTGCTACTATGTGGAGTGCAGTAGCGCTGGAGATATCCCCAACAAATCTGGGCCAATCCCAGCCACCATTTTCATAAACTAATTCTTTTATATTGTCTAAAGCGAGGCAAATGAAGAGATGATTTTAATAAATCAATAATAGTAGTAACATTAAAAATTATGATTCCTAAGAAAAAGAAATGAAAGTTTTGAGAGTTGAATTTTTAGTTAAATATCTAAAAGTTTAGTATTTTAATTATTATTGATTTTTTAAATTTTAAAATAAAAACAAAAATCACTTATCATATGCATTTCAAATAAATATAATTTAAAGTTTACATTTGTTTGAAATTGATTAGACAAAATCAAGATTTGGGGTTAGTGCAACACTCCAAGTGTACGCCTGGTATTTACTAAAGAGATTAGTAAGAGTTCAGCCCATTAAATTGGCCACTTTGAGATGATTAGGTACCTTATAGGTCTACCTGGTACCTGAGATCCCCACGTAATTAAGTTGTTTATCATCAATCTGTAATACGTAACGATACCTTAGTTATGTACCCCGGATCGAACGTGAAAGGGCAAAAAATGGAAAAATGTGGAAATACCTTATTTTCGGTTCTGAAACTTCAAATGAGCATTCCTAAGTCGAATCGAGCCCGAATCCATCGCCATCTTCATATGAATCGATCTTTGGGATGCAAGTAAGGTCTTTCTATAGTTTTCTCAAAACGTAAGCTCTCTTAACAGGTCAGAGATTCCCTATGCTTACGATTGATATAACCAACTGTAAGAGACAATAACCTATTTATATAGCTTCCATATCGGGCTTCACCATCACAAGACCGATATAGACCAGGTCCACACTAAAAGAGATCCATTTTTCACTGGAACTTCGACCCATTAATTTAGATCATTTATTAGGCCACTTTATTATCTTTATCTGGATCAAATTACGTAACTTAACCGATAATTTATTTAAAAACCAAATTACAATTAATAACTGTCCATTTTATGGGAAATTGACAGAATTGCCCTTAGGGGCAAAAATGTCTTACAATCTCCCCCTTAGACAATTATTAATTGCAGTTTTGACTCAACTTTTAAAATAGTTTAAAAATTAGGTTAAACTACGTTGCTGTATAAGTCGACTAAGTTTAAAAAATAAAACGTTTGATCTAAAGATAATGAAAGTCCAATATTCTGTCCTACAAGGCTTTCGATACTGAAAAGTATCAAATACATGTGTCATGTGTGACACAGATCCAATACAATCATGAATATCTAATACCTTACTAATATGAATGGGAAAATAGAGTGTGGAAGAATACGATGATACCTTTTTGATCTAATATGTATCATCTTTGTTTATAGGTCTCGATTTCTCTAACTTTATGCCAAACCGCATTGCTAAAATGCATCAAAGAAATCCTATTTTCTCTCACCAAATGCTAAATAGCATTAAAGAAAACTTGTTTCCTCTCACCATATGCAAAATAGCATTAGAGAAAACCTTTATGTTCTCCAATTGAATGCTAAACAACATTAGAGAACCTTTATGGGATTAAAACTTATATCTCCCTTTGTCAAGTCAAACTCTAAAGATAAATCCGTATAAAATTTTATGTGCCTAATGACATAGGCTCAAGGTCAATCTTTATATATACCCAATGACCTTTAAAATGCTTTAGATCAGCACAAATCTTAAGGATTCTATACATATTATGATAATGTATGACAACATATATTTACTGACGATAGCCGATGATCATCTTTATAGATGAACCATCATACCATCATAATACATCAAAACGTACAAATGTACGTGGAACAAACATAACGATCTTTTAACTAACAGTGTCTAAGGACTTCAAAACACCCATACTGTATACTTATGTTCCAAACACAAGTGGGTAAAGTCCTTCAGTTAAAGAATCAACTTATAGTTCCTTAGTCTTTAAATGCTCCAAACCTTAAGTCACCTTTTTGTATCAACTACTTCATGAAAAAGAGTTTGATCTCAAAATGCTAAGACCCTATGATATTCCATGTTGTTGTTAAACAACACAGAAGCTTGATTATCACATTACTACTAAATGAGTTTAGCCACTGAATCAACCACAGACAACTCAAAATCAAATTTCTGAGTTAAACTATTTGTGAAGCAGTCCTATAGTATACACTATGCATGCATGGTCGAGGAAATCACCTATGTCTATTTTACACTATTCCACGACATCGTACCATCTGCTAACTTAAACTATAACCTTAAGCAAACTTTCGATCATCCAGACACATAGCTAAATTTGAATCTGAATTCTCTAGAGGTTTAGTCTGTTGACTTTTCTATATGTCAACACATAATCATTGATTCCCTTTAATTATCTTAACACTCGCTTGACTGGATTTCAATGGTCTACATCTGAATTAACTAGATATTGACCAAACAGTCAAACAGTAAATGCAATGTCCTCCCTAGTACATAACTGAGCATACATTAGGATATCAACTGTACTAGAATACGGAACATTCCTCATAACCTCTCTCTTTACTTTATTCTTTGGTCACTGAGCTAAAGATTATCTCTTACCATAAGAGATAGGTGTTACGACAGGTTTACAGTTAACCGTATTAAACCTTTGTAACATATACTCAATGTATGCACTCTTTTAGAGTTATGATGAGTGTTAAGATCTGTCCTGGTGAATCCAAACACTTAGGACAAAAGATGCTATGTCAAGGTTCTTTATGTCAAAATTCTTGACCAAAAGTTACTTAACCTTATACAACATGGTCAAGTAAGTTGATGTGAGCAATATATCATCCATATGCAGTAATAGGACGATAAATTTGCTCCCCCTGACCTTATAGTACAAGCATCTTTTCAACTTTATTTTCCATGAAGCTGAAAGAAACCATAATCTCATCAACTGTAGGGTTTCACTTTCGGGAGGTTTGATGTAAATCACATATTGATCTGCATAACCTGCAAACTATGTCAATTCCATCTAGATCCTGAAATCTTTCAAGTTGTACCATATCAATGACTTTATAAAGGGCTTTATTTAGGAAAGAGGTTTTGACAATCATATGATGTAACTCTTCATTATCACAAGCTACAATTGCCATAGTCACTCAAAATGTATCTTACGAGGATATGAGAGAAAAGTAACATTTCTCCCTAAGTGAACCACTAGAAAATTGAGCTAGTCCATAAACCGATGAACTTTATCTTGAAGTCCTTTAGGTCTTACACTTTATTTATAACTGACGGTTCTACAGTTATGCTACAAAATCAACTAGCTACCTAACTTTACTATGCTTCATGGCTTGCATCTCATCATTCATTACAACCCATCACAATTTCGCTGCAGGTATAAAAACAACTTCTATAAAAGTAGCTGGATTCTTAATATGTCTCATATCATAGTCCTGTTCCCCTAATAGACTATGTAATCAGATGGGATAATAGGTCATCTCATTCTGGTAGATTTTTATAACTGCATTAGATCTTGTACCCCCAAGAACCTCTGTGTGTACAGGTATGGGTTCCTATTCCTATACAGGCATGGTACAAAGACCTAAATCCATCGGATCTAACTATATAAGTAGCGGATACATAATAGTTGTGGTACCCATCCTGTTATCATCGTAAGGGTTAAGGGGCCCACCATCATTTCAGACATCGTATTCCAGAAACTTAGCTGTTACTGATTCCACTATTTTGTTCCCTCCTTCCCTACAGTAAATCTGTAGCCTCTTGAGTGGTTAGGATATCTTACTAAATAGCAATGAATAACATAAGCATGCAATTTTTTCTTTATAAGGATTATACTACCTCAGTAGGGAAGCCCCATACACAAATGTGTGTAAGACTGAGTTTTCACACTTCTAGATATTCAGGTATATTAGTCTTGTTCTGCATTGACTTCTCCAAGTCCTTAAGGGTAAAATTATGCTTTTCGGCAACACGCCATGTTAGTCAAGACTACCCGGTATAATGAATCAAGTCACTATCCCAACTGATTCCATATAACTGATAAACGGACCTTTTCAAGTCCTAAAACACCATGTTTGCCATGATATTCTTCTTTACAGTGAGATCTGACATTCTGAATAGATTTTCTCAATTGGTTCTGAACCTTCAAATTTTAAGCAAAAACATATAACTGTAATGGGAATAATGTCAGAATACTTTTGGAATTGCACAATGCAACTGTATAAGGTCTTCTGATATCTTTATGTATCAGACTTAACAAGTCAAAAGTATAAGTTGACTTCAATATCCTTATTAGTCAACTTACCTCTGTAATAGTCAACACTTGTTTCCAGATCATCATAATCTAGAATTGAGAGAATGCTTTCTTTAATCAATCCCTCAACCTTAGCTCTGGAAATGTGGGTTAAACTTTTATGTCACACCATGTATGACTTTTCATTCTTTAGGTCTTTCATTTCATGACTTGTTCAGCAAGATACGAAGAAGCATATATCTAACTTGGGGTAAGACACATTCTATACAAACCATAAGATAAGAAAGTTATACTATTATGTTTTGCATTAAACAGAACTATATAACAGAAGTATTAAATACAAAATGTCAACTTTCTTTGTCCAAATTTGATCAAAAGATCATATATAAAATGTGTTATGTAAAAACCTAAATGAACCTTGCTACAAGATTCAATACACATATCCCTTATAGACATTACTTCCACTTCTTCATTGTTGTCAACCATCAGTTTCTCCTTCCCTTTATTTAGCTTTGTCCTAGATATGAACCCATGCATTGTAGGAGCACTTTGATCAGATACTCCACTATATAGTCACCAAACACTTAATGCGACTATCACAAATCAGATTCATAAATTGACAAGTCAATAAGTCATCTGATGATCACCATCTTTCCTTCTAGGCCTTATACTATTAGCTTCTTTATGTCACTAGGACCTTTACTAGCACTGGATTGACTAGCATCAGCATGTGAAGAAGATTTAATCTATCTACCTTTAATCTTAGTATGCTTCATCATTACCTTCCATTTAGTTGCATCAAGGGTTGTAGGAGTAACAAACGTGAGTTTCTCCCCCTTAGCAACGCAATGGGAAATCAAAGCATTAAAGTTCCATTCCTCATCCTATAAATAATATGTCATCACTAGAATACTGAACTCAGAAGGGGGTGTATTCAGAGTCTAGTGAACTATAAAGACATCAGGAAAAGAAATGTCTAACATCTTTGGTCTACTATGAAGATGAATCATTCTTGATATGTTCTCCTTACTCCCTTTTCCCTGTATATCTCATAGAGAATAATTATTTATTCAAGGCACTTGTCTCAACACTAGATGAGACTGTATACCTCTAGGAGACATTTCCAAGAAATTACTTGCTATGTCTATGTCCGGAAGTTCACTAAGCAGATGACTAGGAACGAATCTCTTAATGGTCATCAAACATAAATTGTCATACCGATTATGGGCTTAATAGGCTACTTTATAAGCTTTCGAGCTCATGGATGTAGTTGGAGATGACCTATGTTTATGTATGGCCATATCAACCTCAGCTATTTCCATAGCATTCAATACATCCTCAGTTTATTTCTTTGTATTGAAACCAGTTAGGGTTTCAATGGTGACATTGATTTTATTGACCGAAAAGGTGACTTTATAGTATCTTTAACTAGATCAACACAAATGCAAGACAACAATAATACTCAAGGCCATTAAACAGTATCTTTCCTAAAAATCTAATCATACATATTATGAAACACCTTTGGGCTGAATACATAATACATGCAATTAGACTTCCACATAAAAAGAGATCAAAGTAAAAATCATCAACTCTCACGATACTACCACCTTTGGGTGAATAGATCATTTAAGCAATGACTTTCCTATATCAAACGCCTTTATGATCATCTCAAAACGTTATGTAAGGCCAACACCTTTGGGTAGAATAACCAAACATAAAGCCAAAGACATCCCCAATATGTAAATAGAACAATCAAAAATACTAACTTGAAAGGCCACTTTGGTGACTACATTCTTATCAGTATCCTAGAAAGTCCATTAACACAAGGGATACAAATTTATGTTAACCTCACATTCTTTATAGGCATATGGTATATGACAATTTAACTTCAATAAATACAAAAACCCGAATGCACAGTCTCATTGTCACACACCCGTTTTGAAGACATTCTTCGAAAACTTCATTTGAGACTTTCGTAAAAGAAAAATCTCAATAGAGTGACTATCATGCATTACTTGATACCGAATCGACTGCCTGAGATACAAGAAACTCATGTATCTCCTTTATGGCAAGTTTGTTACACAAAAATTAACTCAAAAACGGCTTCAGAATGTCTTAATTCCTTTTCTGATTAACCATCATGTGATCCCAAACCCTGAATATGAGACCCGAGACAAGAAAATTTAAAGCATCTCTCTCATGTGATGTCCGAAGCATGAAAATTTGCTCGAAATTGGATTCGAAATACCTTAATTCCTTTTTCTAGAGCTAAACTTTAATTTATTACTAATGTAATAAATCCAGAAAAATGGAAAAAATCACTTTATAAATTTCCCACCTAAAACACCTCAAGGCACCCTTACAAGAAATCGGAAATTTTTGTGTTTTTTCTACGGATTTCACTGTAGCAGACGTTTGTGCCCACGACATTGTTCACTATCAGGAGCATGGCACACACATGCCCGATGGTGACACGTCCCTCACCTTAAAAAGATGATTTTTGGCGAGTTTCGGAACCATTTGTTAACTTCCCAGGCTCGTTTTCAACCCATTTCTCAAGGCTAAACATATGTATACTACTTTCATGCAATAAAAAGCAAGAAAAAATCAAGAAATGGAAGCTAACTCTCTAAAAACCTTATAGAGAGAAAAATTGAAAAATCTCCGTTTTTAACCACCCGATCATGCCACCACTCTGATACCACGTGTAATACGTAACAATACCTTAGTTACGTACCCTGGATCGAACGTGAAAAGGAAAAAAATGGAGAAATGCATAAATAACATATTTTTGATTATGAAACTTGAAACGAGCTTTCCGAAGACGAATTGAGCCCGAATCCACCACTGTCTTCATAGGAATCGATCTCTGGGATGCAGGTAAGGTCTTTCCACAGTTTTCTCAAAATGTAAGCTCTCTTAACAGGTCAGAGATTCCTTATGCTTACGATTGATATGAGAAATTGCAGGAAACTATAACTTATTTATATAGCTTCCATATCGGGCTTCCACATCACAAGGTCGATATAGACTAGGCCCACACTAAAAGGGATTTATTTTTCGCTGGAATTTAACCCATTAATTTAAATCATTTATTGGGCCACTTTATTATCTTTATCTGGATCAAATTATGTAACTTAACCGATAATTTATTTAAAAACCAAATTACAATTAATAACAGTCCATTGTATGAAAAATTGACAAAATTGCCCTTAGGGGCAAAAATGTCTTACACAGTCTTGATGGATGCAAGTTTGTTCAAATTTTGCCGCAACTCTTTCCTTTTGTAAGGTCGTGATTTTGTTAGTCATCACACTTAATGTCAATGACAAAAGGAAAGGGATAGCTTCCACAATTAACACTTTATCACTACCATTGGTATAAGGATAGACTTGGCTTCAAGTTCATCGAACACTACAATAACCCATCTTTAGCTATTTGGAATCATTATAAATGGGCATCGACATTCGTTGTTACATGGTTAAAATATTCTTGGGGAAACTTTTACATTATTCATTCTTCAAGCATTGATTTGGTTATGGGATAACATTCTGACCCTTTTTTATTTTAGAAATCTGATACTTGTCGAATAAGTTATGTTGATAGTTATCAATGTTTAACTCAATATTTCAATAATTTCTGTAATTGTAATCGTCGTAATGTTTTGCTCTTTAAATGTAAACAATTTCTTCAATATACAGTCACTAAGTTCAGCAATCGATGCATTTAATGTTACTAGTTAACACATATCACTCTTTATTTTGGAGGTGATTTAATTATTTTTTAGTCATAATTATTTTAACTATGTGCTTTGCAAGTCAAGCATTACAATAAATAAAGGAAAAATGTTGCTTATCACTCTCATTTTCCAATTTTCAGTTTTCCTTATTGATCTTGAAATATTAGATGTATTAATAGAACCCATTGATGTGAAAATCTAAAAGCTTCTAAAATGTCAAACAAAAAGTTTGAGGCTTGGTTATCTACGGTTAAGTCTCCGTGAATAGCTCTCGTGGAATCCATAACCCCTCTTCTTGTTCTTCTTTTTATTGCTTCTTATTCCATAATTCTTACTTCACCATCGTATACTATTTTGCTTTCCATTAACTCCCTTCCTCGTCCATCCCTGCTTCTCTAGAATTCGTCCCTTCTTAGGGAAAATTTGGCAATTTTTCATTGCCTCATGTTCTAGCCTTATCTTTTGCTACCATTTTGGGTAACTATCTTTTAAATTATACATTAACTTAATATAATCTCTTAATTTTTTAAGTTTATGGTTGCTATAGCAGCAGATAGCAACCTGAAGGCTTTTAACCAAATTACCTTTCCATCCTCCCATCTAAGCAAGCCTCAACTCGAGAAATATCAAACAAAGTATATCTGAGAAGAAAGAGGAAGCATTTTCAAAGAAAGAGGAAGAATCTTCGAAGATTCCTAGCATCCAAATGAATTGAGGGAAGCTAGTTAGGGAAGCTTTTGATACTTTCCTGCATTATTGCCCCTACCACAATTGAGGGATGAGCCATTGTCTCATCTGATTGGAACTGCTGAAGGAGGAAGCTAAGAGTTGAAACACAACCTTAGTTAGATTTTTATTAGATAGAAGACTCCCATTTTCATTTATAAACAATTGGGAACAAAAAGCTTGGAAAGGGAAGGCATTACAAAAAGTATTGATCTTTGAAGATAACAATGTATTGTTTAAGTTTTCAATAGAAGAGGAGGCCAAAGGAGTAGTAGCAATAGGTATATAGCCTATACGCAACTTCCCCATCTTTTTTTAAGCATAAAGATAAGGAGTTAGTTTAGAAAAAATCAAACATGAGAATATACCAATTTTGGTGAATAGGCTCATGACAGGTCAATCTTCACTCTAGTGACATCCCTTTATATGTTTAAAGAATTATCTGAGTTAAAAGTTAACTATAAAAAAAGCCATCTAAGTGTCTCCTTAAGTGCCTCTAATGAAGCTAATTGGCTATCAAGGATATCTAACTTACATACCAAATAACCTCTTTTTACTTATTTGGGGCTTCCCTTGTCTATAAAGAGATTGTAATATAGAGATTGTATCTCATTAATGGAAAAGGTTTAGAAAAAATTAGATCCTAGTGTAATTTGGATCTTTCTTACAATGTATATAAAGTTAGTTTTGAATTCCTTATATATATACTAGTCATTCCATATCTAGAGCATTATCAATTCATTCAAAAGACTAATGAGAAGATTTTATAAAGGTAGGGAGAGATGGAAGAGCAATGGTTAAATTAAGTTGGAAGAGAGTTAATGAACCAATTGATGAGGGAGAACTGAGGATATCACGTATCTGTTTGACTAACAAGCTGCTTATTACGAAAAGACTATAGAGATTATTAGAGAACAAAAAACATATGGATTAGATGGATACACATGTATTTCAGAAAGGATAGAAGCTTATAGGAGGTACAATTAGGGCTAAAGATCTTATCGTTCATGACTCAACTTATGAAGCTAAGAGATAATATGCCATATTCCTTTAAATATAATAAAGGGAATGGATAAAAAGATTCCCTTCATTGTGATAATTGGAGTAAAGTGAAGCCATTATACCAGTCTAGTCTCCAAATACATTTACAGAACAAATTTCCTATTAATGCCAAAGTGAAAGAATGGATAAGTGGGAACAAATAGACTAATTTCCTCCCTGAATTAGCTCCAATGTTACAATAATACAATCTCAATTTAAGGAATAAAGACATGTACATTTGGCTTCAAGACTTCACTAAAGTGTTTACTAATAAGTTTTGCAAGAAATTGCTCATAGATGGGAGAGAAATGGAGAGATGGCATATTGTTTTATGGAACAAGAACCTGATTCCTAAAGTGTCTATCTTAATATGGTTAACTATAAAGCAAGGCTTGTCAACTAAATATAGGCAAATTTTTTCCAACATTTCATATGTATGTATTATGTGTAAAGATGCAAAAAAAATTACTACTCACCTTGTCTTTGATTGTAATTAAAAAAAAAGGAGTTATAGGATTGTGTGCATAATCTATGCCTCATTTAAAAAATATTTTAGTGATGGATACATTCTCTAATAACCGATGTTAGACAAAATAATCAAGAAGGGAGATATAGCAATAATTTTCATAAGTCTGGGAGCAAGAATACATAAGATCTGGGAAGAATGTAACACCAGATGTTTTAAAGGCCTAAAAAGCTCAAAAGATAAAATCTTGAGGAAACCATACAATGAGTTAGAGAATAACTTATACTTAGTTAAGAGAAAAGAAATTGTCACCAAATATAACAATAGTATGGACAATTTGTTGAAAAATCGAAACAAGATTCGATCCTACACGTAGCAAAATAATCACAAAACCTTTTGCTTTTGACATTTCGAAGACAAAGTCACTTTAATTTATATAAAATAATCCAAACATAAATCATAATAAAGCGCGAATCTTAATTTGTACCTTATTCTGAAGTGTGGTTCTTTCCTTATCATATCCCTCAAATCGTTTATAAAATTGACTCATCTTAACCATTGTACCCACATAAGTGTCTGGCCTCTAACGATATCCACACAACAAATTGAGAGAAATCTATAACTATAACAAAAAGGATTAAGCAAGGAGTGTTAAATCCCTTAGAGCTTAAGCTTATTTATAATAGTTTTTTGGTATTATAGTAATTTAATTAAAATTAAAATCAGATTTCAATTAAATTTTAATTAAATACCAATTATTCCAAAATAAATTCTAATATCTCATATTGATCCTTATTAATTAAATATCTCATATTTAATCATAAAGTTTCCCAAACTTTATAATCAAGTCCAACTTAATTAAAAAACTTTTTTCTCTTTAACCCGTTCTTTGTTTGTGACCCATTAGATTCCCAAATATGTTAGCAATGGATATAGATTATAACTCTAAATCATATTTAGGATTAGGTAAATTAAACTCCTTTAATTTATCTTTAATTCTCTAATTAAATAATTTATATCCATAGATTAAGATTGGTTTTTAGTAGCACATCTTGATCACCCAAATATTTAGGAATATCACAGTAGTTTTAGTTAGCCATTATGAGCATGACTTTTTCGTATAATTCAATCATTTCATCATACAATATTTTGATTAGACATAAAGAATGGAATTGATGTCTATTTATATTTGAATCCAATCATATTAGCTTTCTATCATTAGCAATTGATTCAATTAATGACATTTATAAAGTATTTTATAAAGTATTTTTTTACCTTGACCAAAGATTTCTCGAATCAATACTAATCGAGACAAAAAAAATTCTCCCTAATTTCTTTAGGGTGATAAATCATAGATTGATCACTCAGCTACCTCCATATAGTTCATTCTATATGCAATTACTACCAATTGAGCTATTGATGATTAGAATATGATGTAAATAGTATGAAAACATAACAATACTTATATGAGATAACTTTAGAGATCTCAAGTCAAAAGATTACTTATACAATTATCATATGAGAATTTTCATAGCATGCAAATATGTTCTCAGTTCAGTGAACTTGTTCTCTAGCAAGTACTCATACAATTGTTTAAGTATCTCAATACTTTAGCTTATGAGATTGACTACTTCCTCCATAAGGAAAAACATAAGATGTACTAGTCATTTTACATTTTATTAATGTCAAGTCATAGTAAAACAATGGCTAGGAATAATTCATGAATAATACATAAATGCAATATAAATATCATAATTATTATCTCATCATAATTTCATTTGCAATACATATTTATCTTATGAACTTTATCGTAGACATCTAAATATATATAACATAAAGAATACATTTAAATTATTATGTCACTATACTATACAATTAACTGATTGACTGTAGGGTATAAACCAACATAATTCTCAACTAGACACCTATAAGTTAACAAAGGAAAGTAGCACATTTTAACGGATGGAGCTAAAGCTCAAATCTAAAGCTAAAATCACTACAAGAAAACTGTCATTTTGTGACAAAAAATACTGACAGAAAACACAAATATTTCATTGGTATCACATATTACCGACGGAATGTACCGACAAACAAAAACATCGTAGAATCGGCCGTAGCTAAATTTACCGACAGTACAAGAATTTACCATCGGTAAATTTAACGTTGGAAAATGATAAGCCGTCGGTAAATATACTAAAAATATATCGACTGTAACAAGTGTTCCGTCCGTAAATTTGCCGACAGTTAAACATTTTCCAACGTTAAATTTACCGATAGTAAGTTCTTTAACCGTAGGTAAATTTAGCTACAGAATGTTTATGACCATCGTAAATGTACTGACAGTAACTTATTTTCCGTCCATAAATATGCTGAACAATTACCGACAGAATTTAACATCTGTCGGTATATTTTATGAATTACCGATGGAATATAGTCTTTATACTGACGGACTTTTATTTCCGTCGGTAAATTTATTGATTAATTTTTAAAAATATATATATTGTCATTATATTTAAATTATAGTTGATGCATAATTTTAATAATTAAATATTTATAATATACATTTAATTTG